>OY735214.1:39473274-39660774 GCA_963457665.1 Thysanoteuthis rhombus | reverse complement strand
GAGTGGAAAAGAGTAAAATGAATGCCTTCCGTTATATCATTTTATTGATACAACCCTGTCCTAGAATATGTTTTTGAAATCAAAAGATTTTTCAATGGTAGTACATTCCTTCAGAAAATTGGTCAGATGATATTTTCAAAGCTAAAATATTACCAGACAGTAATCAAAATAGTTATGTTTTCCCTCTTTTATATAGAAAACCATGGGTAAATCTTGTCTTATAAAAGGGGGCCTTAATGTGAGCCGAATTTTCAAATGAATCATGTAAGAAATCTGTACATAAGATGTATGAAAATGATTTGATTATACTAAATAATTCTCAAAGTATTACCTTATTTCTTCGAAAATGTTGAAATAATAATGATTCTTGATAAGATCATGCTTTTATCAATATTTCACCAAACCGTCTCCAGGGTTTGTGCAACAAAATGTGAAAGAGTTAGGGTTGGCTGATACTAACTACAGGGTAAAATAAGTTTGATGCATAAAATTAGGCAATTGATTGTATGTATTAACCAATATCTCTGTCATGTCTCATGAAAATATAACCATTTATTTACGACTTGATTTTTCTCTGATTTTTGATAGTTTTAATCAATGAGTTTTGATGAATCAATGCTTTAAATCATGCCAATAGGATTGATTACATCAATGTACAAGATCGGTTCGGAAAGTATTCAACCATTATGAATCTCTTGAGAACCAGTTGCCCGGTCTCTCCGACCAGTGAAAGAGGACTTTACAGCTAATGCGTGAACAGACAGTCATTCAACTTGCTGTGAGACACTATTAAGTGAGCTTGTGTATTGCATGACTGTCGCATTTATAATTATTGGCATCATGATAATATTGTTTCTATAACAGAAAAGGTGAAATGTGCTAAATTTTATTATTCTCCATGCATGTAGATTGCCTAGGGCATTCTAGGAACATTCTAGAATGTTTAGAAATAAATTTCCTAATCTAAAATAGTCTGTAGAAGTTTTTTAAACATTAAATATCATTAATACTGTTGAAGGGGTTGAATACTTCATCAACACTCAGTAAACCAAATAATTAAATATACCTTTTGATAAGTCAAGATTTCTCAATTTTTCTTCATAATATATCAAAGAAATTTTGGAACATTGAATATTATTAATACTGTTGGCGGGGTCACATACTTTTTACCGCACAATAAACTGAATAATTAAATATAGCTTTTCATTTGTTGATATTTCTCAATTTTTCATCATAATATTTCAAAGAAATTTTGGAACATTGAATATCATTAATACTGTTGGAGGGGTTGCATACTTTCTCAGCACAATAAACTAAATAATTAAATATAGCTTTTCAATCGAGATTTTTCAATTTTTCTTCATAATAATTTAAAGTAATCTTGGAAGCTAACTGGATAGAGCATTTTAGATAGATGTAAAATGAGGAATGCACAAATTCGGAAATAAACTTTATTAATAAATGGGTTAAATACTTTATTTTCTTAACTGTATACAATAATGATAACAAGTATATCTGTGTACAGGTGTTTTTAGATAATGTATAGATTAAAGTTCACCAAGGAAATTATAGAAAAAAAGTCTGATCAGTCATTCAATACAAACCATAATGTGACCAATGATTTTGGCAGCATGCTATTTTGGGGTGATCAATCAAAGAAGTGGACAAAGAAGTGATTAATGAATAAGTCAATTCTCTTGCCTTTTGTTTGGCAGTGATCACTGAAAACGACTGTGTATTCAAAAAACAAGCACAAATGCTACCAAACACAAACTAAGGAATCAATGTAGCATAAACTAACATTGTAAATTGAACCCCCTAAAAACCTATTTAGGGAGTTGAATTTTCAGATAACAAAAAAAAAAACCTTAATAAACAGTAAATGTTTGAATGTTGAAAAAGTAATAAACCAGCCTGACCAACTTAAAAACCAAAGAAACCTATATTGACAGTTTTAGTTGACTGTTTCCAACTAGAAATTGAATGATAAAACATGAGACTTTGTTAATAATGTCTCCTCGTTTAAGCTGTTTTGATATACTCTAAATCTGACTAGAAACGAAAAAACGTTTTCAAAAAAGACAATGAAAAATCTTGGGAAAATGTTTTCAGCTACCTTTTTGACTTTTCCACGGTGCCATTCCCTTAGGGGCAAATGATAAAATGACGGTATCGATTTTTCCTCTGAATGAAGGTAAATAATTAATAAATAGAGGAACAATATAATCTATCAGCTCTCGTAAGACAAATGACTAGATGAAAGAGAGCAAGAAAAATAAAAAAAATAAGAAGAGAGAAGCGAAAGGAGAAAGTGAGAAGAAACAAAAAAAAAAAACAGGTCTGGTAAGTCACTCAATAGAAATCTTCATGTGACCTACTTTTTTTGGCAGCATGCTATGTTGAGGATGATCAATTGAAAAATTGGAAAAAGGGGTAATCAATGAATCGCTAACTTCTCTCTTCTTTTGTTGGGAAGTGATCACTAAAAACGTCTGAATTTTCAAAAAATAAATGTTAACACTGCTAAACACATAAACTAAGTGACCAGTTTAGCATAAACTCACATTATAAATTGAACCTCTGTATAAAAATCTTTAATTGGGATGGGTAGGAATTTGAGAAAAAAATCATTTTTTTCCTGGACATATTCATAGCTTCATTGGTGTGGCCTGTACATATGATAGATATGTAGTCAACTAGATATCCAGCCAGATTGACTCAAAAAATGGAGAAACCTATGTTGATGTTGATTGTGTTGATGTTTTGATTGAACGTTTCTAACAAGAAAGAATAAGTGAGAGGAAGAGGGAAAGATGTGTCTGAAAGAATTGTTGATTTTAAATAGGGGGAAGTTTCACAAAGACATTGAGTTTAGCCTGCTCTATGCTAGAAATATCACTAAAAAATGATATGGTTTGTTTATCTGATGGATTTTCAAAAATTAACGCTTGACATTGGACCATCAGTCTTTTTTCTCTTGTACTACTATAATAACAAGAATTTTTCAAACTAGCTATGATGAACTGATATTTTTCTCATAGATCGCTCTTGTTGAGCCAACCACAAGATTTGTTGAAATTATTTTGAAGTTATGAACATTACTGTATGTATCTCTTATTTGATATAAAATCGTTATTGTGTTTTTATGAGTAGCATATTGATATAAAATAGATATTTGGTTTATATAAATATGCGTGAATGTTATATTGATGTAAAATCACTCGGTTTATATCAACAAAGTATGCTCACAAGTATTCAAACAAGAACAGACTTAGTGAGTACTTCCTATGATTGCAATGTTTCTATATATGTATTGGTTTAGTTTAAGGTTAATTTAACAAACTAGTTTGGCAACTCTTCCAAATAACAATGTTAGAAAGCCTTTTTAATATCCTTGATTGATACTGAACAAAATTTTAGCAGTATGTACAGGGTTTAATTAATTTGACATTTTAGAATTCGTTTCTGGAAATATAGCATCAAGTACGGAAAAACATGACTAAATGCATGCCTTATGGTACTGATTGCAATAAAATTTGGTTCTTTTTGCATAAAATTCCTGTTTTAAATTCTAAAAACCAAACCATACAAGCAAAATTTCTGTTAGTTCAAATACTTATGAGAAGATATATCACTCTAAAGTTAATGAATTTTTGTTTGTTTGTTTCCCCGTTTGTTAGAGTGTATAAATTAATGGCTGCTCAAACAGCTTTGCCCTGGGTACTGAAGATCTATCTATATTGATAGACTCCAAGTTAAACATGGGATAGGTGACGCTGACCACCAAGTTCCTTACAGGTCAATTTAGGGTCAAAATTGTTCCTGGCGAACTGAAAAAAAAAAACATTTAAACATTTATTTCTAGAAAAATATCAGTGTAACTGTCATGACCAAGTGGTCTGTTGCACCGAAAATTGAATTGGTAGACCAAGTTTAAACTCCAATGGAGATAGAATTTCATTTAAAGTCCTATATTTGCTCATGTTTTTCACAAATTTTTTAAAAGGTAAAAATTGAACTATTTTTGTAATTGTTCTGAAATAACAAGTCTGATTGAACAGACATTTCAAGTGAGGATTGTCAGCACTTTCTTTAAAGCAATTGATACAAAGTAAAATGAACTAATTCAATCGTATTTGTTCTAGATATTTCGAATCCCAAGCAATTTATTTCTAAAAAAATACAAGAAATACCCGTTAGCAGATCTGATTTTCAATTAAAGCGTTAACAATTTTTTCTGCAAAAGATTGAATTATGCACCTAAAAATTCATTAATTAAAGGCTAAATCAAAGTAATTTAGGGTCAAGATTTGGTTTAGGTCACCTTGCCATTCTCATAGAAAATTTTTTCTCTTTTAATTTCATCTAGTTTCAATCAATTAGACCTTCAAAACTTTAAGAAATTCATCAGTTTTAAGAAAAAAATTATTCAAAGGTTTTGAAGAGAGGTTCTTTTTCTAGTGTAATTATAATGCTTAACTGGGCCCTTACTTTCCATTCTTTGTACAAAACTGCGGATGTGAATCTCTCTTTCTCTTAGTGCTTATGTTGGTATGACAGCATTTCTTTTAAAGGAATTTGACCCTAATCCTAACCCTAACCTGAGAGTAAAACACGTTTTCCTTTGAGTAAAAACGATAAGTCCAAACAAAATCTGAACGCAATAATAAAACATGGTCATTACTTAAACCAAATGTCACGTTTTGACCTGAATACCAAGAACACCGAAAGAGAGTACACTAATTTTTCAAGGTTTTGAGTTGGGACCTATGCTGGCCGAAGGTGCATGCAGGTCTGGGAAATATTCTTCAAGTAAATCATTCAATCCCATTATTTAATTTTATGAAATTTCTATAAAATATTTGTTTTCTTATGTTGTTTTATTTGAAGTTATTTTCCACTTGGCAAGGCTGGGTATCCCAACTAATAAATAGATATAGATGTGAAAATAAGTAGAAATAATGATGAACATAGGGGGTTATTTATGAACGTATGTAGACATAGAAATGAATATCAGTACAAATAACTTGTTAGATATTGCGAGTTCCTTATCATATGGAGGGTTAACTTTTTCAGATCAACTCTGGGAATCAGGATTCAATACATTTCTCCATTGTTGAGAAATTAACATTTTGGAACTTGTATAAACATTACAAATGCCTTTTAACATCAAATAGCTTTTTTTTTAAAGCAAAGCAAACAACAGTTTCCAGAGAAATATTCCAAATTCTTCATTAAATCACTGCTTTTCTAAAAAAAAAACAAAAACAAAGCTCTGATTAAAATTTTATTTGATACATTTCTTTAGTGAGAAGTTCATTTCTAAGCCAAATTGGTATAAATGCTAAACATTTTATCTCCTCTTGTGAAGAGTGCTTTTTCCCTTTGAGAACATGTCTAGGCCTTCAGCAAATGTAAAACTAATTAATTATTTAATTAATTTTGTAAAATTAGACTTTCCCCATTAAAATTGAATTTAAGTTTGTAAAAAAATCCAATAAAATCTGAGGATACTCACGTTTAGGCAGCTTAAACATTACTAAATATAATTTCCACAAAACATTGTCATCATTAGCTGCAGGGTGTGTTACATAGTAGTAAGAGCAAGGGGTTAGCGGATTTGGCACACTCTATATCAAGACAATAAAATCAGAAAACTAAGTTGATAATCTGTAATTTTTTTTCTTCAACAGAACTAAGAGCTAAGACAAGAAATGCTCTCTAGATATAAGTTGATATAAATATAAACATGTCAGATTAATAGATTCCCTCAACATTTGAAAGGTTAACATTTTTTTTATTATTCTTTCTTTCATTTTGTTGTTGCTTTTCATCAAAACTTGCCAGGTCAAATATCCTTTGATTGTTGAAGCAAGTAGCTGGAATAAGGAATGAAGAAGTAGCTTTCAATGTGACTTGAACCTGCATCCCATATCCCACAAGCTAGTCTTTCATGGATAGCACATTCACCAATTTGATCACAGAAACCTAATGGTTAAGTAAAGTTCAGATCTATAATCATTTTACCTCCTCTCTACTCCAAATCTTTATTCCAATAGAACCCCACAATTGGAATAAGGAAAAAGATATCGAAGGTTCTACTTTTCTGGCATTTACTATTTTAGAGTTATTAGCAAACAGATGAAACACAGATGAAAAACAGATGTACCCCTGATGATTAACAGATGTGCCACCGATCACTAACAGATGAACACAGCATTTTATTTACCTAGAAATCAATCTAAGAGAATCCGGATACTTGAGATACTGCAGGTGTTATACGTTGGGAGGTAAAGAGATGATTAGATTAATGAAATCAACTAGATTAATTAACCTTAAAGGAATACAAGCAAAAAGGTAAAAACTGAGTTAGGACATAATTGAATAACAATCCCTGTTTCAATTGAATAACTTCAATATTCAAGTCCTTGAGATGATAAGGTTGAGTAAAGATGAGTTGATTTTTTATTTTCTACTACATAGTTGTTTCTGGTGTTTCATGCACTCACACACATGGAAAGCAGTTCATATGCATACATGCATATATATATATATATATTTATATATATGTATATACATGCACACATATATATATGTATATACATGCACACATATATATATGTATATATATATGTACATAATACATATGGTACAGATCAGGTTAGCAATGTAGCATAATATAAAGCAACCTCTGATATGTAATGGATTTATTTCACGGAGTGCTCGAGACACTCAACTTTATACTTCGAAAGTCAAGTTGTTTTAGAGTAGAGCTGGAAATATATAATAGGATGTGGATTTGCCTGATGAGGCCCAGTGAGGGCAGAAATATAAACTTGTTTATGTAGCGAATTCACATCCCATTATACATATATATATATATATATATACATATATATACATAAATATTATTGTGTCATCCACAGACAGCTGTTTCGATGTATTACATCTCTTCAGTGTGGCTTTCCATTATCCCATCCAGTACCACGAGGCAGGATCGAAACCTTTGCTTCAGACCCAGAGGCCGATATTCTACCTCTGAGCTACAGAACTGGACGGTCAGTAAGGCTGAATTTAAGCGATATATTTATTTATGGATAAATTCCCCATCCACCAGAGTTCTCTATTCCTATGGAAGAATATGTGAATAAGGAAAAACAGTTTAGGGGACTGAATTTTGCTCAAGGCGAATTATTTAGTGAGTGAAAAAATGGCGATGATTGGAAAATAACCTGGAGCTCATTTCTTTATTTTCGGATCATTGCCGGTGTCTTTCCTCATTCACGTATCTCAAGAACCAATTGTCAGACTCAATGTAACTTTGCAACCAGAGAGGACCTTACTACACATGGGTGAGTAAATATTCTTCTGTGGCTTTGCTCAGTCAGCTATGAGATGCCACTGAGTGATCTTGTATACTGTGTGACCATTACAATCACGATGACCGAGTGAATCATTCTTGATGTCGCATGCAGGTATTTTAGTAGAATATCATATCATCCATTTCATCCAGCTACTCCCCCCTTCCACCGTGTGGCATACTGTGTTTGGGGTGATCAATTGAAAAATTAGAAAAATAGGTGATTAATGAATAAGTTATTTCTCTTTTGCCGAGTAGAAACAACTGAACTTTAAAAAAAATGAGTATGAATGCTGCCAGACACAAACTGACAACCAATTTAGCATAAGCTTACATTGTAAATTGAAGCCCCCACTAAACAACTATGTGTGGGGGAATTTAAAAAAAAAAAATTTTTCCTGACATAATAAGGAGTAAATGTTTACATTTTCAGCCTGATTATGATCTGTTTATGTAATACTTACATATATACATAACCAGCCAGCCGGCCAGACTAGCCTAAAAAATAGACAAACCTACGAGGACAGTTTTGGTTGACTGTTTCTAATAAGTAATGCCAAAGCTACCTTCTATAATTTTGAAAAGGATCATTATCTTTCCAAGAGTTCTCTGGACTATTGAATTCATTTTTTACATTCCTTTTGTTGTTAGCACTAAGTTTTGGCAGAAAGGCTTTTATTTCTTGAGAAAAAGCTTTATATTTTACTTTATCTCATATTGAAAATATATATCATACTGTAATTTTGTCATGATTTCTTTCCTGTCTCTCAATCATTTTCTGAAAGAAGTGACTTCTCTCCTTTTCCTCACGGAAAGAAGAAGGCTATAGAGTAGATCAGCTGAAATATTGTGGTAACAATAAAAGCAACACAAAAATTTAGTAAAATAGTCAGAATAACTCTTAGAAATACAAAGAAAGGCATTTATTATAATCAGAGATAATGTTATCGAACAGTTATAGTTATCAAAATCAGTAAGTCTCAAATATTTGATCTAAAACTAGCAAGGAGTTAAAACCATACAGGAAAATATGTCCTTTGATATATTTATTCTTGCACAGTACAGCAAATGAAAAAAAAAAATGAACGAAACAATTATTTACACTGGGTGCACATGAAAAAGTAGCTGTATCAGAAAAAATATCCTGTATGAAAAAGTTGATTGGGGATACAGTCCTAGAACAATCAATATAGAAGTCAGGCAAAGGCCAGCGATTTTAAGAGATTATCCTCGAGCATTGTAACAATTTTCTGAAATGACCTCAAGTGACATTTAGTGACCCTCAACATCATTTTAACATTGCCCATAATTTTCACTGTGTAAAAATGCACCCCTATGCAAAATTTCTGCATCCTAAGAGCTACATTGCGACCAACAACTTAGAAAATTGTAAGAAATGACCAGAAATGCCGTAGAGTGACCTCAAATGACCCCAATGTCAAAATCACAGTTCTAAATACTTTAGCCATGAAAGAATCTACCTCTATGCCAAGTTTCAGTTTCATAGGTGCAAAATTGTTGCTAACATCTTGGAAAATTGGCCAGAGATGACCAGAAATAACCTCTGGTGATCTCAAATAATCTCCAAAGTCAATCTCTGCCATGAGAAGATGTTCCCATGTACTAAATTCCAGCATCTTTAGTGCTAAATTGTGACCCACAGCTCTGAAAATTGGCTAGAAATGACCAAGACATGACCTTTGTGATCAAAATCACATAGCCTTCGTGGTAAGTTAACCTCTCTTCTGTCTATATGCAAAATACTAGATCGATAGACCTTGTTGTTTTAGTGGAGAAGAGGCACAAACAAACAAACAAACTAACAAATGAAAGATTCGAATATTAGTATAGATGAATTAAAAATTCCACATATATAACATCAATTTTTTAATAAGTTTTATAATGTAAAACTATTTATAAGAATGGATTTAATAACATAACAATGTATTTATAACAATGAATGTGAATTTATGATATAAATGTAAAATCTTCCAATTTTATTTCCTTTGCTTAAGGTTATCAACTTGTTATTATTATCAAAAAAATCATGTCCAAAAGTTGTATGAAGGTGGAAAAGGACATGTAGGGAACATGTTTTCCGAGATGTATAGTTAACAGAGCCTGGCAAGTCAGAAATGGATTATGATAAAATTGCTCAAATGAAATAAAGGCTTTGACCTCCTCACAATACCTCAAGTAAAAGCAGAAGATTCAAGAGATCACAAATGTCATCATCTTCACATTATGAAAGAAAGACTTATACATCTTGCGGCTTGAAGTTCCCAACTTGACTACTGAATAATATCCACAAGTGTCTTGTGAACACAAATTATCTATAGCTCTAATTGACTTTTTCGATGTTACTCAAATGAACCACATCTTCATTTACTTTAGATCATACGATAAATCCATCTTATTCAAAGTTTTTGTCAGCTTGAAAATAATTTGTGTGACTGTTATGAACGAATGTATGAACCAAAATTTTTTCTCTCATCATCTATAACTCTCTGTTTATGTAAACTTTGACATGATGGTTAGGATTCATTAAACAAATATAGCCAAACTTCCATCACTCTAATGAATACATTAATAGTGACAGACTAAATCTGGCACAGAATAAAAGAAAAATGAAACATTAATCACGTTTTCATTTTATTGCTAACTGCATTTGAACCTGTTAGGCAAGGTTTCAGTTTTTCTTATACCTACTCACTCAATTTATCACTGCTCCACCAATCCCCAACTTAGCTTTAGTCATTTTCTGCACTAAGACAGGCAAAAAAATATTGCCGATAATTTGAACCTAAAATTTGTTTTAGCAAATTTAGGCATTTGATCTGTTTCTTGCGCATTCAAAATAAGGGAGATGAGAATAATCTGTAGTCAGAATTAAGGCAAGCATTACTGTCAGAATGTGGGTCTTTCCCTATTTATTCATGTAAAATACAAGAAATTCTGTATTGAAATCAAAAGTCAAAATGTAGGGTTTGCCTTATTCATGCATGTAATATTTGGTACTTATGTTAACAAAATCTAATAACTGATATGTGCAGTTGTCTCACTCTAAAATTGCAACACTCATAAATCTGCCTTTACAACTGATGATCAAGTTTAGGGTTTACACTGTCTTCTAAAATCATCGTACAGATAAGATGATACATCATGTTAACTAAAAACTGCTTATCTATAACTTTGAGAAGAGTTTTCAACATACCAACTTTTTGTTCGGACTTGTACAATCTAATCTCTTCTTCCCATTTTTGTTGTTGGCACAACAATGCTTAAATAGGATAACTTATTCGCAAACATTGCTGGTAAAGTTCGAATTTTCTGTTTATTACTAAAGTTTGGCTTTGCATCACTGGAGGAAGAAACCAGTGATTGAGACTCTGTTTATGGATATTACATTTTGCACCTGAAGATGGAAAACAAATAGGCTGAAACATTGTATCAACAGCAAAGATGGGAAGAAGAGATTAGATTGTTTGAACTAAAGTCGGTATGATAACTAATCATTTCATAATTTCAATGCTCAGTTAAGTTGGGATTGTATTATACACAAATATAAGATAAATTCATACTTATACTTTTTAGACGTAAAAATAGAGTTTGCATTATTCATGATGTCACATTGAACACAGATAAACATTGCATAATACATTTGCAATATGAGAAAAAGTAAAGTGAAATACAAAGCTTTTTTTGAAGAAATAAAAGCCATATCATCGTACTGTTAAATGTAGGAGAACCCATGTGTAACCATGAACTGACTGATCCAAGTAAACATCTCTGATTTCTTTCCGTGCATGCTTTAACCACGTGGTGCTATTTGTCATTAGAGAAATGCTGGCAAACCTTTAATTAGCATCTTGAAACAATTATGAAAAACTAGCGTAAGAAAAAAAACCAAAAAATCACTTAGAAACAGCAGAGCCATTTTGGAAAAAGCAGAAGACATTTTGAAGACAATATCACTGCTTGGCTCAGATAATTGCCTGTTAACCAGCCCATTTGTTGATCATTATTTCCAAACAGACACTGCAATGGAAACCTTTGCTGCAGGCTCTTTGTTTTTCTTCAATTTTTTGCATGCATATCATAGAGCACAGCTTTGCAAACCGTCGGCAATAATCTCTAGCTGTATTGCAGAATTAAGCATAATTTTGTATGTCTTTTTAAAGATACTTTTCCCCGAGTCAGTTTAACTGCAGGGATGAGATTATATATTTGGCTTGGCTAACAAAAATTGAGTAATGTGTTGCAAAAAATTTTATTTTAAAAAAGTATTGCCAATGCTAAAAGTTTGGAAAGCTTTGTCATAGACAGAGGACTAATATGATTTTATGTTTACATAGGTGTTGACACATACACACATGCGCACAAACACACACATATGTATACTCAAACAATCAAACGCACATGTGAAAACACATGGGCACACTTACACACACAGACACAGAGACACAGTCAGACATGCATACATATAAACATGAACATACATGCACACACTAACAAACAATTGTATGCACACAAAAATACACATAAACACACAATCATACACACAGATATATATATGAAATCAGAATGCATTTACATAAACACACATGAATACATACAAACAAATACATACACACATATATACAAAAAGTGCTGTTCAAAAATATGATAAGCTCCATTTGAAAAATAATTGTTTAACGAAATTAAAAACCAAATTCTTGATTCAAACTTTTCATCTTATTAAAACCTATTAGACTGTGTGTATATGAAAAAGTAATAATCAAATGAAAAAATTAAAATTCAGAATTTGATTCAATTTATTTATCAAATTTATTTATCAAACCATTTGTTATTTATTTGAACAAATTTACTTTTCAAATGAGGCTTATGTTTAGGAACCACGCTCTTCCTTCACAGGTTGCCCCAAAAGTTAAAAAAGGATTTAAGAATTAATTATCTTTTTGGGCTAATAATCTATTTTCTTGTTTCTTTCAAGATTTCTTATGATTCATCATCGAAATTGATCTCTGTCTTTAGAGAAGTCTGCTAAGAGAAATAAATCAATAAAATTAATTGACAACCTGGAATATTTTGATTTTAAACACTTGTGTAAAATCTAGAACACACATATATATATAACGACTTTTGCAATTTAAAAAAAAAATACATATTTAGTTTTCAAATCCGTGAAGCTTTCTTGACTGTATATATTCATATGATTCTTATTAATGCCTTGTTCTCACATTGAGTTGAAAACTGAAATTTGTTTTACTGATTCAAATACTTTCTCATAATCTACAAAGCCCAAACAAAGTGGTTTGTTTTTTATTTCACTTTTTTCTTCACTTGATTAGTTGATTTATCGTATGTAGATGGTCTATTGTTCAGTTGCCACTTCTGTATACTCAGTGTGGGTGAAAAGAAACTCCCTATCGGAGATTGTTGATAGCTTCACTACTTATTGGCCAATTATAGTCAAACAGCTTCACTTTGGACCATATAAATGGTAGAATATGCTTGTTGTGGTGAAATTAAATGAAGGCACCAGCGATATCCACCAGTTTTGGTATAGCCTTGATAAACCTTTGCTGGAAGTTAAGCAGTATGTTGGTCAGAAAACGTTGAATGTTCTCATCCAGTAGATCCACAGCTTGTGGTTTAGTGTGGTACACCTCTTTCTTTGCTCACCTCTATAGGGAAAAGTCCCTATCAGAATTATTATTAACTAGAGTTATATATAATTTCCAATAGGGAGTTAATTCTCACCAAACTAGAAATATATATTTTCAGAGGAAAAAGACAATAAGTTTTACATGAAGATAAAGGTTTTTATTACTTTATCCTCATTGATGTTGATATTTATCAAGCTTAGCTCAATCTGGCACAAGGTCACAAGTGTGGTGCACCAATACTCCAAGAGTCACCCCAGTTTGTATTGATGATGAAGACGATGGAAGTCAAAGAAAAAGATTCTAGAATGATCATCAAAACCTTCATCAAATGATGACCTTGGGGTCAGGCATAGTTTTATCACTGAAACACTTTTACCTCTAACCAAGAGTATTCCAACAATATTTTATGATATCACCCAGTTTTATTGGTTTTCTGTCACAATGCTGGGATGTTAGATGCAATCTCAACCTGATCTTGCACCTTCTTTAAAAATTTCCCCTAATCATAGACATCTCAAGTTCAGTCTGGCCTTCCAAAGTCAATTCGGCGATAAAAACTCGATATTCCATTTCGATAGGAAATATATTTCTTGACTGATTATATCTCCCCGCCCATTCTTCTCACTGATCTTACACTGGTGTTGACAGATACACTCTGTGTACATTTACGAGCCTCGTTTACATTTTGCTCAAAAAGAAAACAACAACAGTCTTACATTACAAGTGTTGCCACTAATGAAGAAAGATCTGTTTGCGACAGTTTTTTACTTGACACTACCAGTAAAGAAGTTGTTCTCTTCACATACAGATAGTACACCTGAAGAAGGCTGTAGAATGAAACAGCCATAACGTTGTGGCAACAACAAAAATAACAAAAAGAATGAGTTCAATTGTGCCCAAAACATTTTGAATTTCGAGGGTGACTCGGTTGCAAAAAAGCAGACAGGACATTTTAGAATCAGAATTTTCAAACTGTTAAATAGAAACGTAAATTAAAATAAAAGAATTCCAACTCAAAAATGCCCTTTCCTGTGGCAGTCAGTCTCTTATTTGTAAAAAACTGCAATATTCTGGACTATAAGATATTATTTTGAGAAACAAGACGAGGAACAGACTTTTTTCAAGACCTGTTACATTATACAACTTTTGACAGAATTTGGCAATATTTGTTTCAAAACTAAAACGATTTGCATCTGATTGATTTTTTAAGTTGATCCCCATTTAAACATCCGTACCAAAAATCAATGATCATCAAATCAGAAACAAAAGTATTGTTTGAAATGCAATATAATTCATCAGGAAATGAAAAACGTAAAAAATATATATACGGAGTGTTTACGTTAGTTATGAACACTGTATAGTCTGCTTTCTTTCTTTACTTTCTCTCTATTTTTTTCCATCTTGAGAATTGACCTAGAAAAAGGAATATTATGACTTAGTGTGACTTGAAGAAGAAAAAAATATCCTTCCTTCCTTGTGAGTGCTATGAACTTTCGTCTGAACAAAAGAATTTGTCATTACATTCAGAGAACTGTCGACATTTGTCACAGTTAAAAATGCTTATCATAACAAAAAACAGATAACAATTTTTGCCAGTAATAGATTCAATATTTGATAAATCCATTGTCAAATCAATTCATCGAGAAAATGGATAACTAATTTCAACTCAGGCAGATCCTGTACTTGGCTGATTTAATGCTTGTAAAATAATTCTCTCCATTTGAATAAATATCAGCTGGGACTGAGAAAGACAGGCTTTACATGAAAAATCACCTGCTCTCCTTGCAGATAATTCATGTTCTTCTAAAATCTAGAAAAGTTGCTAAAAACCAATATCTACTTACCAAGCAGGTAGAATAATATATTTTAAAGGACAATAGTGCATGCCTTTTCTCGGAGTGGCCGGTTGAATAATCGTAGAAGTCCATGTTAGCCACGTGGATTTTTGCATATAACGATATTGGAAACAGAAGAAAGAGAAAGCAATAAGAGAAACTGATAATAGGAAGTTAAAGGGAGACAACTCATGTTGCCTTGTGACAAGTTTTCTGAGTCCGGTTGAAACGGTTTCCTTCGGATTTGCCGGCTTCCCTTGAGTTGACATCATTTCTCGCTTTCCCGTATAAACAGAACTTGATCCGCTGGAGAGCCCAGACAAACACACTCACACACTCATAAATTCTGAAGCATACAGTATTTTACACACAAGCGCAAAAAAAAACAAAAACAAAAGAAAACATTTTAATGTATAAAACGTACTAGGCACGTGCGGATGTGAACTTTATTGCGAAAAAATGTGATACGATACCCAAAACTCACCCACCCAACATTTAATGGATTTCTCCGGTTCGAGACTGGGAATTGTCCTATTTCCTCGTGCTCGGGGCGGTCAGGACTGAACTTTAACGCAAATTGTATGAAAAAAATAACGAGAATAAGAGAGAGAGAGAGAGAGAGAGAGAGAGAGAGAGAGAGAGAGAGAGAGAGAGAGAGAGATAGGGGTAGAGATTGCGTGTGTGCATGTGCGTGTGTGTGCGAGCGCGTGCTTTTCACACCGCTGCATGCATCGCGCAGGCATATTACCCCCTCCCTCCCACAGCAGACGTGCCAGCATAGAACACGTTATATATATATATATATATATATATATATATATATATATATATATATATATATATATATATATATATATATATATATATATATATATATATATATATAACGTGTTCTCTCTCTCTCTCTCTCTCTCTATATATATATATATATATAAGAAGATATAAGTTTGCATTCTATAAAATGCACTGGATCGCCTTTATTTTTTTAGGTGAAGAGATTTCGTTAGATCTAGAAAGAAAAAAAAATATCCTCGAGGAAAGATGATAACATTAAATTCTAAATTTGCTCTGTTGAAAGTGAAAGTGAAAGTAGGGTGGGCGTGACATTTCGTCGCATGCTGATAATAACATTGCTTGCTTATACCCCATACATCCACTGTGCAAGTATACGCACATAAATAGACACAAAATATTTACACCTTTGCGCACATAAGAAGTTTACAGGCATTTAAATTTTTCTATTTTTTTTATCGTGTGTATTTGTATTTATTTATGTGAGCATGTATATGTGTATGTGCTTACACATATCCGTATATACCAAACAAATGTTATATCTATCCAATCGTTTATTTGTTTGTTTATTTATACAGAACACTCCTGCATAAGGATATGAAAATTCAAGAATACAAGTATAAAATATTGCATTAAATTGTTAGGATTCTCTCTCTTTTTTTTCTCCCGTGTTGTCTTATTTTTAAATACTGAGATTAGGATTGGTTGGGTGTGTCGATCGGGATTTCATTTTTCTAAAAACAATACAAATAAGCAAAAAAAAAAAAAAAAAAAAAAAGAGCAGGTCTGATGGTCTGTGAAAAAAAAGAAAAAAAAAGAAAGAAATTCCTTGGATTTTATTGCTTTTAAGTTCAAAAGAGTGCCGTAAAAAAAATAAAGATAATACGATTTAGTTGACATATAAACGTCACGCGCGCGCACAAACATAAAATAACACGCTCAAATATGTACAATGAACATACGGTTCAATCGTTTGTTCGTTTGCATAGCTTTAGCGGCCGGTGGATAAACTGTCAAGGAACAATTCTGAAGTTTGATACCATGTGATCGGAGAGGCCCCTTGAAAAACTTTTTTGATAGAATATCAAGCTAGCATCATCAATCTGGTGCGCGCATGCGCACACAACAACACGCTCACATATGAGTACAGTACAGTTTTAATTGTTTGTTTGCATAGCTTTAGCGGCTAAGCGTCAAGTAACAGTTTTGAAGTTTGATACCACGTGTTCCGTGAGGATCGGAGAGGCTCGTTGAAACTTTGTAGGGAGAATTTAAAGCAAATTTCATCAGTCAGGTGGTTGCAGGGGCGCACGCGCGAACGCACACACATACATACATACACACACACACTCATAAGGTTCAGTACACTTTCAGTTTTAATAGTTCGTTTGCATAGCTTTAGCAGCCGACAGATGAGCCAAGTACCAAGCAACAATTTTGAAGTTCGATACCATGTGACGTGAGGACCGGAGAGGATCCTTTGAAATTAGTTGGGAGCGTTTCAAGCTGATTCCGTCTGTCAGTTGCGCAGGAGCATGCGTAAAACGTACACACACACACACACACACACACACACACACACACACACACGAACAGACGAGAGGGAAGCATTTTTTTCTGGACGAATTAATATTATCGAATCAATATTTCAGTAGTGGTATAATTCGTACTCACTTCTCTTCAGTTCAATCGTCTCTATCTTTTTTCAGAATTCGAGATCTCTTCTCAATTTCCCCCGATTTTCCCATCATTGTCTATACCAGACACAGAAAGACAGACAAATAGAGGGACAGATACGCGCACCTTCACTAACGCTCCCGTTTTACCGTTTTTTTTTTTAATTTTATTTTTTTCATCCAAGTTTCGTGGTGTTGCTAAACACAACACAGAGTCTGGTTTACCGAACTTACTAATCAACTCGCGATTTCCCGACGGTCTTCCAACAATTTACCTGATCTATCCGTGGAATAAGAAAACAAATTAGTAGCGGATACTGATTTATATTTAAAAGACAAAAACAGAAAAACAAACAAAAACAAAAATGCTACAAAAAATTCTACCGGGACACTTTCGAGACAAATTTCTTTTTCACGCGCGCACGTGCACACGTGTATACTCCTCCGCTGATCGTCTCTTACTTTCTTTCTCTCCATGATTCCTTTTTCTACGTAACATTTAATCTCTCTTTAAACAAACCACTAGACCGAAAAAAACAAACAAACAACAAAACACTTCAGGGAATTGATGCTGTATTCAATGTTGTCTCTGTCTTTCTTTCATATCTATTTCTTTCATGCTTTTTATTTTATTTTATTACAACACTCGGGAAGTTACATTCTCTACGACTGTTTGTAAGTCTATGTCAGATATGGGATATGAGTTCGAATAGCGGCTACTTTTTTCTTCAGTTCGGACCATTCTCCACATTTCCACTTCGAGATTATGATTAGTTAGGTGTGTCGGCCGGGATTTCAGGCTTAAAAAACACGAAAAATAGGTAGAAATGTGAAGACCTGGCCTAAGCGTTGTTAAAATCAAAATGACTTAAGAAAATCAGACAATTCTCAGATTCTTTATAGAAACTGTCTTGGTGAAAAAAACAAACAAAAAAAACCCTCAAAAAAACAAAAACAAAACAAAACAAAACAAAAGCAAACAAAATAAATACAAACAAACGAACCCTACTGAACAACCGTCTTTCAAGTTGCAAGCAATTGCTAGTAGTGAGTTCGATTCTCACCGGATCTTCTCGTGGCGTATCGTGTATCACTCTGGCTATCATTCACACGCATCGAACAATTAACAGTTAACACGCACCCACTACACATGTTACGCAATATGATGTAATATTGTCAATAAACGTGAAACATTACACATTAAAACACAACACCAAGCACACGCATTCTTCCTTAATTAATTGATCAAATCACATCAAACAAAACGTAAGGAAATAATCGCTTTTTGTAACATTTATGTGTACAGGCACATTCAAAACACTCACAATAACAACGACGCACTATTGTCACGTTCATCGTTGTTGTTGTTGTGATGTCATGACTGATAATGACATTTGTCTCTGCTTCGTGTTTGTGACCAGGTCATCTTGTGCCGCTTACCGTGTGTATACTCCAACAAAGACGGGTACTCTTCCCTAATTACCGCCGGGTAGCTTTCGATTGATGTCTACACTCATGGAATACAGGCAAAGATCTGTAAGCAAGGGAAAATGAGAACACTCTGGTAACGAAGGGTGTGAGATCGATTCTCACCGAAGGCTTTACTATTTCTGATCGCGGTGGTATTAGTTGCCGTAGAAACAGCGGGCCGAATTAGGATTTGTTGTATAAAAACTTCTAAAATTAGAGGGAAGGTTAAGAAGAGAAAAAAAAAATGGTTAAATTTGATAAAACATCGCCTTGGAAAGCATTTGTAGGTTGTAATCCTTGGGAAGGTCTATGTCCAACGACGGACGTTAAAAGATTGATGATGATGATGATGAACCTTCTGCTTGTTTATTAGATTTCTGTCTTTCTTTTCCCTTCTTTTCCTTCCTTTTATAGTTTTATATGAGTTTTCACCCCCCCCCACTTTCCCTTGTTAGAAACCGTCAACCAAAACCGTCAACCAAACTTTTAACATAGGTTTCTTCATTTTTTTAGATGGTCTTGCTGTCTGGGTTGCAAGCGTACAGGCCACACTAATGTAGCTAGAGTGTTGAACATTTAAACATTTAGTCCTTGTGCATAGAAAAAGGTTTGCGTTTTTTTTTTAATTCAGACTTTTAGTGAGGGTTCGATATGCTACGTAAGTTTATGCCAAGTTGATTCTTTCGTTTATTTATGTCTGGGTGCGCTCACGTTTGTGGTTTTTATTAATTCAGACTTTCTTTGTGATCACTGCCCAACAAATGCCAGAAATATTTTATTCATTGAATACCGTTTTTTTCCATTTTTTTTTTCATTAATCATATCCAAGACTGTATGCCTCCGAAAGACGTTTCTATTAAGTGATTATCAAAATTTGTTTCTCTTCCTCTTTGTTTTTCTTTATCCTATTTCTCTTGGGGTAACTTAGCGAAGGTGGTCCTGATTGGAATTCTGCTGATGGAAGTGAATGTAAAAATTTTGCACCTGCGCACACTTGTTGGTAAAAATGACGCATTATTAAAAAAAAAAGATATAAGAGAATACATGGAAGAAAAACAGAAGTAAATTTAGTACTGCTCTACTTCATAAATCTTCGGCAGATCTCCTGATGTCTCCTGGAGTGCAACCTCACTAAATTATAGCCTCCTTTCTTTGTTGCTTTCCTCTTCTTTGTGTATTTCTTTCTTCTCGCTTCTTCCCCGTTCATTTTCATTCTCCATTTTCTATTGTTTTGTTGATTCTTCTCAGTCTCCGTTATTCTTCACTTTTCCTCTCTTTCTCTTTCTCTTACTTTCTTCACTTTTTCTTTCTTTCACACCTCTTTCTTTTCCTCACCTTCTTTGTTTTCCACTCCTCCTTCTTTTCTTTTCTTCTCCTCTATCTTTTCTGCTTCTTTCTTTCTCTCTAAGTTTACAATTTGATTACTTTCCTTTCTTTCTTTCTTTCTTTCTTTCTTTCTTTCTTTCTTTCTTTCTTTCTTTCTTTCTCTTTCCCCTCTTCTTTTTTTCTTTCTTCTTTTTCTCTCTCTTTCTTATATTCTTTCTTTCTTTCTAGTTGCATACTGATGATCCTTATAGATATTTTCTAAGCTCAGCTTGGTCTGGCACAAGGTCATAAGAATGTGAGGATCAAGATCTCTACAGTGGTATTTGTCTATGAGACTAGCTTGTTAACCATTACACCATAACAAAGTGCACGACTATCATTCATCATTATCATCATCATCGGCCTTCTAGCATCCCTCGTTGGACATAGACCTTTCCCAAGATTAGCCACACCTCTCTATTATGGGTATCGCTGGGCCAGTACTTTCGGAATTTAGCTTGTCATACCATCTTACTCTTTGTTGGCTACAGTTTTGAATATGATCTCTGGGGATCTATGTTGTGAGTCATGATGTTCAGTGGTTGTCTGACATTTTTGCAACATGTTCAGCCCACTGCCTTTTGAATTTTCTTTTGGTTTCTTCGATATCTCGTACCCCTGTCTTTTCTCTGATGTACTGTGCTGTCTTATGATCTCTCCTTGAAAGTTGTGAATGATTCTCTCATGTGCACATTGCATGGTTCTTAGTTAATCTTTTACATTATAGACATGAGAAATTCTGAAGAAATTCTATGTTAATTTTATACGGTGCCAACCAAAAGTACACAGAATCTGACTATAAGAAAAAAAAAAAAAATTACTCACCCTAAACTAGTTCCCACTGTTTCCTTTGGATTGATTCCATTGGGTGTATACAACAATCTCACTGAAGATACTACTCACAAAGGATAGTAGCAAAAATCCATACTACATTTTGTTTATGCATTCTGTTCAAATTCCCCCAAATGTTGAGTAGCACCTTATAGTTACAGAGTTATGAACATTTCAACTTTTCTGACGAAGGATTGACAATCAAATTTTATTGGCAAAACCAAAACTTATGAACAGGAATCAAGATCTTTCAAAAATCCTTCACTTCATAATACACATGGGGCAATCAACAGAACATTAATGTACTGCTTCCTCCGTGTGTGTGTGCCTATGTCAGTGGGTACATTGGAAGATAGTTTGCTTCCAGGGTTAATTTAAAGAATAAAAAATCGTTTGCAGAAGATGTTTTCAATACCCTCTGAAAACACACCACCAACCCAATGCGTAGTTCCCAATTTCGATAAAATTTCTATTTGATTTTATTTTTCATATTTGTTTTTTGGCATCCGCTATTCATGTCATCAAAGGTTTATGATTCAAAGGTTTAAGAAAAATTTGTGATTTGATATATTGAGCGAAATCAACAGAAAATGAAGATCAGGTTTACTTTTTGGATCATATTTTGTTTTTGAAAAACCAAAAGAGAAAAGTAATTTTTAGATAACAAAAGATGATATTCATACAAAAAGAAACTGACATCTTATAAATATAAAAGCCAACGTTGTTTTTTTGTCTGTCTGTCTGTTTGTTGGTTGGTTTCTGCCACGATAAAGCGAATGGAAAGAGAGAAAGGCAGGAAGAAAGTAAAGGAGAGCTGCACTGTATCTGTGTGTTTATGTCTACGTGACTACGACTACAACTGCTGCTGATGTCTTTGTAGTAGCACAAAAACAACTTCATTAAATATAGGTATATCTGATTTTTTTTAATGAATTAAAACTGATGTTTTGTCCATATCAAAATAAAATTTGCTTTTTATCCAATTCTGTTGCCTTATTGTTATAAAATCATCAAAAAAAAAGAAAATATCAGCAGTTGTGGAAAATCGATAGAAAAGTGAATTTTTTTCCTAGGCATGTGTATGTTTCTATTTGTACATACATGTAGCTATCCGTGCTACAATAAGATTGTGAAACTAGTGATTTTGTGAAATCTCTAGGGATTTTGTGTAGTCCCTGAACATTTTAGTGATTCTATGAAATCTCTAGTTTTGCAGTGTAGTGATGGTTAACAATGATGCTTGTGATGGTAACCAATACTATTGTAATGAGTTTGATCCTCACTGGGGGCTCAACTCCTATAGCCTTGTGTCATACTGAGATAAACTTTACAGGCTTTATTATTTATATACTGCTTAGTTTGACACAAGGCCTCAGTAGTGGGGCAACCAATGAGGATCAAAGTCATTATAGCATAATAGTCAGCATCACAAGCTTGTCAACCATTACTACACAGATTATGACATTACTGAAATGTTCATGGATTCCACAATCCTAATGCAACATATACACACTCTAATGTATCATGTATGCGTCTATATTTACAAAAATACATACATACATATATATATATATATATATATATATATACATACATATATATATATATATATATATATACATACATATATATATATATATATACATATATATATATATATATATATATATTCATACATATATATATATATATATATATATATATACATGTATATATTATCTTGTGTATATTTTTCTTTGAATGTTCAGGGCCAATGTCTCCAGGAAACAACAGTAAATAAAGAATTAGCAGAAGTTGCCTCAGTGAAAAACATCCATTTCTTTCAAAATTGAAACAAAGTGTAGGCAGGAAGAAAAGCGTTTTCAAATTTAAAAAAAATTCTCACTCATCTCAAGTAAACACACATTTGCCAGGTCAGTAAATATGGAAAAAAAAAAATTTTTACATTCATGAATACACACGCACTCACACACACACATACACACACGTACACATACGAGCAACCGCATCCACTGTTTACGTAGATGTGTATATTCTATATCATTTTTAGCTTTTTTCAAAAGAATCTTTCGTTTTTTTTTCCTTCTCCATCTTTCATGTTGTGAGTACGTGATCAGGCTTTTGTTCTTTCTTCTCTCTACCGACCGTATTTTCTTTCTTCTGTATTTTTAAAATAGATTTCATGAAGAATGATTATTTACACTGTCATTGTTTTTTTTTTGTTGTTTGTTTTGTTCGGTTACCTTATCCGAATATGAAGAGGAATTTCTTTGCATTCCGATATCTACAAGGGTGCAGTGCTAGCTTTTTAGGTATTTGAGCTGGCAAAATGAATGCCGTTTCTTATATTCTCTCTCTTTCTCCATATATATATGTATATATACATGTATATGTTACATGGACATCATTTTGTGGAATTGACAAATGTTACCGGGGGAGGACAGCAACCATTAAGGAGGTTTGGAAATGCGTTTCGTTCATTTATTTTGGCTTTTTTTTTCCTCACAGAGGTGCCAGAGCAGTGCTCTGGTGAGCTCCGGCAACACTGCACCCCTAGACATCAATCTTGGTCATGTTGTTTTTGGTACCGCCCCGCCTTTTCGCATCCACTTTCGTTATTATGAAAAATCCCTTATCTTGTGATGGTTATTCTGGAACATACTGTTCTGTTCTAATAGAATGTGGAGAAATATTCAATTATCATACCAATTTTTGTATATGGTATGTTAAAATGAATTTAGTTCTTAGATGGACTGATTTAAGTCATATCCTGAGAGAAGCCATTTATTGTGAGTTGTAACTAAAGATGCACCTTTCTGAATTCAATAAGGATTTTCTCTTCCAGAAGGCAATTACTCTGAGCAAACCTTACAACTGAACTCAGAATGGAATTATTTTGTTGATGCTGCTTTCCAGTGTCTAAACCAGTAACACAACCTTAAGAATATCATCAATTTATATGACAGGGTAAATTAAGTAATTAACTGAAATAAGGAGTCTGGATCTTAAGAATAAAGTAATTCTAAAATATAGCAGTTCTTTATTGTGATAATGAATAAAATACTTGTATAACCATCAGTGAACGCTATAAATATTTATATATATACATATATATATATATATATATATATATATATATATCATAAATTGCATTATATTATTTTGAAACATGATTCGAAATGATCTCCCATTATCACATAATGAATGGATCATTTGAGAACATAAATAGAATAAGCAATCAAAGAAAATTGGACTGCTGCAGGAATTGAACCTGTGACTGATAGGGTAGCTGCATTGCTCTTACCATTGAACAAAATTATCGCTGGTAATGCAAAAGCCCCCAAAACTGCTTCAACTCCGAATTCTCATCTTGTTCATTCATTGTCTATATCTGCTCTATTTGTTTCTTTCAACGCTGACAATTATATTAGTAATAAATGGATATCTCATCCAACAGAAATGATTATTGATTGCATTATAATGCTTTGAAGCTCTGTTTGAAATGATCTTCCTTTATTACGAGGTGACTGTATCATTGTCTGTGTTAGATTAACGGGGATCATTTCAAATATAGTTTAAAAAAACATAATGCAATTCAATGTTATTTCTGTCATTTTTGGAAATCTCTAGAGAATATCATTTAATTTCATATGTTCTCATATTCAAGGTGTTCTTTCCCAAGTAATGCCAGGTGTCCTGATCTAGTATATATATATATATATATATATATATATATATATATATATATATATATATATATATATATACATATATATATATATATATATATATATATATATATATATATATATATATATGTATGTGTGTATGTATGTATGTATAATTGATAATTTTATTATATGGGTCACTACAACTTGGCTTATTGTTTCCATGTGTTTGCATTTCTTCAAGTGAACAAATTTTAATATTTATCAAAGTACACATAGGAATATATATATCATATATATATATATATATATATATATATATATATATATATATATGTATATATACCTACATCTGTACCTATATCTATATCTATCTATATATAAATATATATATACATATCTGTATATCTACATATCTATATGCATATATATATATATATATATATATATATATACATGCTGATAAGCCAAAATATTATAACCAATTGCCTGATAAGATGTTGGTCTGCCATATGGCTGCAAAATAGCTCACCCAATCTGGCATGGACTCTCCAAGACTTCTGAAGTTTTTTTCTGGGATCTAGAGCCATGATGTTAACAGCCGGTTCTGTAACTGCTCCAATGGAAGTTCAGCAGAGTGAAATTATTGGTCCAACACACCCCCATGTCCTTATTTGGATGGAGATCTAGAGAGCCTAGTAGCCAAAGTAACACAATGAAGTCTCTTTTATGTCCCTGGAATCATTCCTGTACACATTATGCAGTGTGGTTGGGTGCATTATCCCACTGAAAGATACCACAGCCATAGTCAAAGACTATTGCCATAAAACGGTGTACCTTATCTTCAATGATGGTCAGGTAGCTGACACGTGTCAAAGTACCTTCCATATGAATTATAGACTTATTTTTTCCCAGCAAAATGCTTCTCCAGAATTACCCTACCCTACCATCCACCGTATTCAAGAGAAGGTGAGACGTCAGATCAGGCGGACTTCTTCCATTGTTACAAAGCTCAGTTCTTCACTTTTATTAAAGCTATCTGAAACTATCAGTAGCCTTCCTATAAAGCTGTGCCATTTCAGAAATGCTCAGACCTATTCTTCTGGCCATGATAATTTGGCTTTTATCAAAGTCACTCAAATCATCCTTCTTGCCCATAAGTGTGGTGTCGAACACATCGAAATGGAAGATGAAGAGTGGCTTACATGCTTATATACCTATATCTAAGCCTGATATGTGCTGTTATTATGTCATCCTTGCCACATCACTTGTCATGTAGGGGTGCAAAGAATCATTAGATCACCCAAACCAGTCTAAAACAATGTCCCATACATAAAGGTTCTAAACATGTTGGATGATGCCAATTGATTAACAGAAAAACATCAACAATAGCAGAAAAATATACTTGAACAAAAATCAAAACAATGCCACTTAAATCCTTTTTTTCTGATTTTCTTCGGATTGTTTCCTACTTACATTCCAATGCCAGAACATTGAATAATCCACTGACTGGAAATTATCCTCATCAGGACGCCAACTCGGATGAATAGTAAGCAATGATGATAAGTAGGCGGCAGTTAGCCATGATTATTAGATGCCGGAAAAGATTACAAAATCCAATCATTTAATATTACTTAAAGAACAAAAACATAACTGTTTTCTTTTCGTTTTTTTAATCTTTTTTTTTTACTATATATCATATTACGAAACATTTTTAGAAAACTGTCCACAATATCAATAACATTTTTGTGTTTTTAAGATTATTATAAACAAATACACACTAATAAATCTGAGAGAAATGTATTTTTTTGGTTATGTAGAGAACATTTTATTGCAAAGTGTTTATGTCACTATATCTAGACTTGATCAAAGCTTCAAGACAAATTTCTTGCCTATCACGTTTAAGATAAGTGATTATTGTTAAATGATATACTTGTGCATGGGTTTTCTCCTATCAAATTTTGTTTTGGCTTAGTTTTATCCATATTTTTCATTAATGATCTTGGCAAAACAATAGATACCATCAAAGATATAAGTAAGGAACATTGCCAATATTATACATACTAATACTAATAGTCATTATGATTTTCCGATCTGTTTTGATGGTGAACACCAAGGGAAAAAGCCAGGAGTCTCTTATAACTGACTGTTCCTTGCTACTCAATGAAAGTATTTTCACAGATGCAGCGATACTAGGATCACATTAATTAAGCCATTTGCTTCCTATTGCTCGTTAAGAACCTTTTCTGCAACGCTCGCTCACACTGAGATCTTAAAACTATCAAGATTGTGTCTAACTTGGAATAATCTCTCTTAATGACAGGAAATGGATTACTCTTTATGTGTATATTTCCCAACAGTGAACAGTTGGACTAATGAAGGGTATGTACAAAGAAAAAGCTATAAGATATTTCTTGCATAGTGTAATCTGTATCTGCATTCAGAGGATAGATGATACCTCCAAATCTTTCAGTAATCAGTATTTCCTAAAGAGTTTGGGATCAGAGAAAGCATCTAGAAGTAAAAAGTACTGAAAGGATATTTGGGGTAGCTGTGGAGGTGCTCGGTCCAACTACACCCTGCCCCCTACAAATTCTTTTTCGATTGATTCTTAGATTACTCATGCTTTCTCGGGTATATTGCACCCCCATAGCTCCAGCAACCCAACCTCCAGTTGTGGGGTCTGTGGGTCCCAAATGTTATTGCATTAAATAATGAACCTTTGTAGAAAAAGATAAATAATTTTGAATCTGTTCAGTAATATCAATTTTCCTGGGAGTCAACTATGACAATTAAAAACAGGATTTCCCAATCATAAGTCAGAGAACATCCTAGGCAATACAATTATGTTGACTGGTGATCTTGTATTTTAGTACAACAATACTACAATAATAAGGCTGCATACAGCATATATATACATATATATATACATATAATAATAATTAAATAATTGTGTCATCCACAGACAGCTGTTTCGTTGTATTACAACCCTTCAGTGTGGCTTTAGACTATCCATTATCCCATCCAGTATTACGAGATAGAATCAAAATCTTTGCTTCAGACCCAGAGGCTGGCATCTTACCCCTGCCCTACGCAGAAGTGGACAGTGAGGTTGAATTTAAGCAATATATTTATTCACACAGAATTCTCCATCCACCAGAGTGCTCTATTCCTAAGTTGGAAGAGCACTGCATAAGCTTATAATGAATGAGTGACCTCACTTAAAGGGTGCTCAACCCTGAATAAGGGAGCATTAATAATAATAATATTTAGATAATTGTGTCATTCACAGACAGCTGTTTTGTTGTATTATATATATATATATATATATATATATATATATATATATATATATATATATATATATGTATATATATATATATATATATATAATGTATATATATATATATATATATAATGTATATATATATGTATATATATATAATGTATGTATATATGTATATATATATATATATATATATATATATATATATATATGAATACCTATTTAGACAACATTATTTATGATAACATTAATACCAAACATGTGTTAAATCTTGCGTCAGTGATTTTTATAAAGTAAACCAAATCTTTTTCTTGGTCATATTATGCCCATTTCCCACTCATCATGCCTTGGAACAGCTCTGTCTTGTCCTCAGACGGCAAAATACAAAAGCAGATGTGCCTACTTCCTGGAGATTCTGATTCGGAGCCAGCACCTCCTCGTTGCTTTAAAAGAATGGGTTTGTATGGTCTGGTTGGTCCTAATACCTTAGCAACACAGGCCGCAGGGGACCAGGTAAATTTTGCCTCACATCAGACTGACCTAGTGTCCCAGTTGCCCTTGTTGGTTGGTAAATAAATACAAGGATAAAAATGTAGTATCCGTTCATTATCAAATTGGAAAATGCATAAAACAGTTTGATGACCCAATGCAGATTCAATGAAGCATTTGTAGATGTAAGGTTATTAAGCAATCAGTACAAACAAATACTGAATAATAGTTAATGTTATTCAAGTCAAATTCCACCTGAGGGTGAAGGAAGAAAAATTATTTTGCAATAATCAGGTTGATACAATATGCAGAAAAATATGTGCAAAAAACGAATGAAGCAAATAGAACTTATTAGATATGATGGAGTGTGATGAGTTATCCAGAATCCTTATTTTTTTGGCACATACAAGATCTGTCCGGAAAGTATCTAGTCATTTAATATTAAGGAAAGTATAGCCTCGTCTACCTCGGGCAATAGCACCCTAGTCCACTCTGAGTAATCCTTTTGGGACCTCACTTATCCCAGCAATCTGCAATGTCTTTTTTTTTGGATCACCATCAGCTTCCTTGTCACATTCTCTTTAATCTCATCCACTGTCTTATCAACTGTCTAAACTCTCCTCCCTTCCAATGGTGATGAGATGTTTTGCAAAAAAAAACCTTCACCAGATACAAAAAATGGGCATGCTCAGTCACAATGAATACATACGCAGATTACGCAAGCTCATGATACTGTCTGATTAACCAGATGGGATGATGTCTGCTCATGCCTGCATAGGAAGGACTCCTCTAATTAGTTATCAAATTACATTGAAGCTGTGCAATCAGTTCTTGAGATATTGTTTATTGAAAAATCCCCCCTAAATAGCTCCTCAGAGGGGGGTTCGATTTGCAATGTGAATTTATTCTAAATTGGTCCCTAAGTTAGTGTCTGGCAGCATCCAAGCTAGTTATTTTGAAAATTTTGAATTTGTTAGAGATCTCTGCCCAACAAAAGGCAAGAGAAGTAACTTATTCATTATTCACCACTTTTTTCAATTAATTTTCAATTGATCATCCCCAACATGGCATTGGCTGGTTTCTTTTGAGTGACAGACCTGACCTGTTTGTCAATTTATCTCAGAGGGAACTTCAAACAATCAATATGGCTCGTCATTTTTATTATGGGATGCAAATGTGACGTTTGGTTTTCATTCTAACTGTAACAGATGGTCTGTTTATGGAAAAATTATCCAGATGTAGGTGATGCTAATTAAAATTTTGAGGAAATGACTTCCTCAAAGAGAGAGGGAGAAAAAATGAAGTTTTTTATTCTCTGGTAGAGAGACGTGAGAAATATATGGCAAGACCGTAGAAATGCTGGATAATAGATGAACAGCTGGATCAATCTGTTCAAATTCCCTAAACTTTTAGGTTGCACATCATATCTATTAGATGTATATATGATTAGTTGCTTTTGTCAAGGGGTAATGGTTCATTAATAAGCTAGTGTAGCAGACTATGAGGTGCTTGATCTTCACTGAGTGCTAGATAAACTTAAATTCAATAAATACTGATAAATATATATAATCATTCAATTTCTATGAATATTTAATAAGTATTACAAAATATCGAAAGGTCCAAGTTAATTCATAAAACTTTAAAAATAGGTAAAATAGACTTTAATTGACCTAATCTGAGATTTTTTGACACTAGGACACTTGAACAAATTTCAGATGATCAGCAAGTATTCTATTTTTGGTCTAGCTTTCATAACTATGATGATGCTAGTAGCTTGTAGATTATAAACAATTTAGTTAAATCCAGATAAACATATCTGCACAAATATCTTTAGCAGCTGAAGTCTTTCTGTTTCTTGTAGGGTCAGAAGTGACCAGATAATTATATCTCTCAATTCTTGATCACCTGGTGAAAAACGGGCTTACTCACAATCGCTTGTGAGATCAGCACATCAACAACAGAACTATGATACTATATTTGCGTATAACAGTAAAACCATTATACTGACCTGAGATAGAAAGCAATCAAAGAATATAAGATCTATAAGATCAGTTTAAGGCCGGATGGGTGCTATATCTGCAATTCATTGTCAGTTATCAGCATATACGCGTAGCACAGTGGTAGTGAGATTGGCGAGCTAACAAAGTTATCCTTTCAGTTAGAAACAAACAAAAAACAACTAAGAGGAAATAGGTGGTTGGTCACTCATTAGAAACTGTCACCTGACCAAGTCTTTTGGCGGCACGTACGCTGGGGGTGATCAATCAAAAAATTTCAAAAAAGGGTGATCAATGAATGATTGATGTACATATTTGCCCCTTTGTTGTTCTCACACCACTAAAAGTAACGAAAATGTTCTGGTTGCTTGAACCATAACTCCGGTTCAATATGTGCTGCTCGCAAAAAGACTTCACCTGATCACTCCTGATCATAATGACTTTGACCTCTTCTTCCAGAATGAGGCCCAGCTCAAAATGCGACGTTGTGCAAAGCGAGGCTTTAAACTCAAGGCTCATCAATTACTCGACTGTACTTCTCTATTTATACGCCTGGCACAATGGTAATGAGATTGGTGGGCTGACGAAGTTATTCCTTCACAAAAAAACAATCAAAACGATGAAAAAAAACTTATAACAGATAACGATTGCGATGCCAAATACTTGGCTTAACAGACAAATCATTAACAGATGAATGGGGTAAATTGTTCACTGGCACGAAGATCAAAGCCGCAGTAAATCTTAATTTTGTGGGAGAGTCTTCAGGATGAGAAGAAGAAATGGTAAAACAAGGGATGTTGACGTGGCCCTCGTGTTTTATGGTGTTTATTTTGATTTCTCATGTTCATCTTTTGCCAGAATAGGTTCCGGTTGCTGAGTTGAATTACCAATAAGACTTGCCGGGCATTAGAGGCTGGTTTTACAAAAGAAGGAATGGAGAGAAAAGTGCAGAAGAATTGGAAAAGTGTAGAATGTGAACGAATCACTTAGAAGAGTGTCAGAGGAGAGAGATAGACAGAAAAAAAGAAACAGAAGAAAAAGAAAAAAAATGGCATGTGAGATCAATAAAAGGTCTGGTTTGTCAGTCAATAGAAACTGTCACTTGACCAGCTTATTTGGCAGTGTACCATGCTGGAGGTGATGAATTAAATAATTAGGAAAAAAAAGTATAGATCAATGAATAAGTTTTTGTTGGGCAGTGATCACTGAAAAAAATCTGTATTAAAAAAAAGTGAACCAGCATGAACATTGCTGGATAGAAACTAAGGGACCAATATAGCATAAACTTTGATTACAAATTGAACTCTGCACTAAAATCCTTTTTGGAGAGGTATTCTCAAAAAACAAAAAAAAAACATTTTTTGTAGATGTAATAAGGAGTAAGCGTTTAAATTTCTAGCCCTTTAGCTCCATTAGTGCGGCCAGTATGCATGATGCATACATAGCTAGCCAGACCAACCTAAAAACTAAAGAAACCAATGCTGACAGTTTTGGTTGATGATTTCTAAAAGAGGTTTGTTAACATGTCATACATGCTAAATAAAACATGGAATTAATACAGGTTGGGTACCTTTTATCTGAAATGCCTGAGACCAAGAGTGTTTCAGTTTTCAGACTTTTTTAATTTTGTGATACTTGTACATATATGATGAGATGAAAGCTTTTTCCATTTTTTCTATCACTGTTATTCACTGGGGTATCAGAAGCATTTTTTGACATTTTCAACAATGCTTTTGAAAAGATAAGAGAACAAACAGAAAATAAATTGATTAATGCATGTTACTCAGGCACTTACAAAAATTTTTTACTCCTCAGTCTCTCACCTCTTGTGATGAAAATATAATTTTACACTCCTAAAGATAACTAAGATATTACTCTAGCCAGAATGATCTAAATGCCTTGAAAATCAACCTTTTCTTTCATTTTTGAATAATACTATAGCAAGGTCAGATGTGCACTTTTTCTTACTTGTGATACCATGTTGTCTTTTTAAAAGTTTTTGATCTGGGAACATTTCTGGAGTTTCGGATCAGAGGTATATTTTCCATATAAACAAACATTTATGCACACACTTTTTACAGATCAATAAGTCTATAGCCTGAAAATCTGATTATTATTTACCATTGAATCAAGTGCAAAACCAAGGTAGGGGAATAGTTTGGAAAATAAATATTTGTGCAAAATAAATGCTTCATTCATCATTAGACTGCCATATGGTAATAATGATCTGAGATTGCTAGCTACTGCTATATATCAAGGCACATGTGATTGTGTCAATCTGTGTATAAATGTACGTATGCAAGTATATGTGTATGCATACACATACGTATGTGTGTGAGTGAGTTCTAGGTGTTACTTCAAAGCTTGGCAAATTTGAATGTGGAAAGAATTCTGAACTTTAAGGCAACATACCTTGTGTGTATTACACATTTTTCAAGGATATGAACTCGCAAATGGTAGAGGTTAATAGAGCTACTTAAGACCAAGATGCAAACTTATGCATCCTAACTTAGACCAGAAATATCTATATATACATGGCAAGTAGAAGAATTTGCCTCCAACTGATGAGTCAGGACACTTATTGATATGATTTAGTGAGCTTGTAAGTAATGCTGGTAAGAAATACTAAAAAATGCCATTTGTAACTGTTATCAAAACCTTCAACAGTTCACAAGGAGGCCTGGGTATCTATGTTTGTAAGTATCACACATATAAACTGCATCAATGAAGTTACAGAAATGAAAATCTAGACATTTACTCCTTATGTTTAGAAAAAAGATGTTTTTTTTTGGTCAGGTCAAAAATCCCTTACTAAAACAATTTTTTTTTTGGGGGGGGGTCAATTTGCAATGTCAATTTCTGTTAAATTGATCCCTTAGTTTGTGTTCGACAGCACTCACACTGTTTATTTTTTTTAAACTTAAACTTTTTTTTTTTAGAGATCACTGCCTGACATTTAGCAAGGGAAATAATTCCTTTTTCCAATTTTTTTAATTGATGACCTTCAAAACAGCATGCTGCCAAAAGATGTTGGTTATGTGACAGTTTCTATTGAGGAGCTAACCAGACTTTGTTTGGTTTTCCACTGTTGTATTATCAAAGAAAAGATCAAATTAATTAAGTGATTGTGATGGCCGAGATGGGAGAATGAAGATCAATTGATGAAAATCATGAATATTGCCACTCTTTTATTAATAATCAGCAGGGTGAATTTAATCACCCTGCAACAAAATAACGAACAAGAGGTGTGATTAACAGTCGAGATAAATGTTGCTGATTACTGGAAAATTAAAGGTTTGGGCAATGATAACATCTCGACCGATCTAGTATAATCATTTTCGATGAGGTAAGAATTAGCTTTTTTGGGAGTGGGCCATAGAAAATTGAAACAATCAGTTGAAAATAAAATAAGTAAATGGGTAATTAAATAGATTTAAAAAAAAAAAAGCCTGAATTAATCATAATTAAAATAGAATAAAAAATATTCATTGACAATTGAACAAGGATCTAACATTAGATGCAACTTTCGAATGGTGAAGATTTACTTACCTTAATCGGATAATTGATATGGAAGAAAACAATAGTAATGAAACAAGTTAATTAACTAATAATAATTCAAATGTCAGAGTCCAAGATTTCAAAGGAAAGGACATTTTGTTAGTCAATTTTTTCAAGAGTTGGTCTGCTTCAGAGTCCTCGTCCATGTCACTCTGCATTTTCTAACTGTTTTCTGCTGAAATTTTATGTAAGGTTAGATAGTAGAACATACTTCTAAAATCTTTCATCCTCGTTTTCTCTTTCTGATAATTATTTGCATACTTTTCCTGCTTATGCAAATGGAAAACTTTCAAATTGAGCCCCAAATATTGACAATTTTGCAACAAATTTTTGTATAAGTGTGCACAAAGCTGAATGGTGATGAAACGGTTGTTGGGAAGATTATGGTGTGTCAATTTCCCAAATGAAGAGGAGTACACCAATGGAGCTACAGGGCTGAAAATTTAAACATTTACTCCTTATTATGTCTTAAAAAAATGTTTTTTTGTTTTTTGAAAATCCCCCCCCCCCAATCAGTGATCGGAGGGGACTCCAATTTACAAAGTAAGTTTATGCTATATTAGTTCCTCAGTTTGTGTCCTACCTGCGTTAACACTTGTTTTCTGAAAATTCAAATATTCATGTTGTTACAGAGGTAAAATACATGTTTGTTGGATATTTACCAAGCATCCATTGTTGAATGCCATTGGACTTGAGTTCCAGATAGAATTGTAAGACACTGTGATCTAATGAAAGACAGAAAAATAAGAAAGTTCATAATAAATCCTTTGCAAGAAGTTCATAGTTTGTGAGTTCAGTTGGAAAAAGAATCAGGAAGTTCTGCATGTTTTCATGTTACGATGCATTGTGAGAGTAAAAAAAAAATGTTTGCAGAAAATGAATGCAAAAAGTGAAATGAAAAGTTGAAATATCAAGTGAAATCGATGAAACATTTTCTTTGGAGACTCATCCCCCAACTTCTGAATCCTGATAGAAAAGTGAAAGAAATCATGCTTCTTTTCCTTGAATAGATAAAGTACATAGACTTATGACATGGCAGCTTTAACTTAAATTTGGTGGTAAGAATATCATTTTTTTTAATAACAAAATCTTTGAAAAAAAAAGGAGTTAATTTGGTAACTTCAAAATAGTAAGTCTGACCATTATGATATATTGGGCACAACAGTGTTACTTCTAGCTTACTTACTTTTCTCAAAGAGATTTGCAATTCATGTCTCTAATGAATAATTCCATGTTTGAAGATACGCTCTTGAGACTTGCCAAAATCATAATCACTTTACCTCCCATACACTTATTTAACTAGAAAGTACTCAGCGAGCCCATACCTCTGCCAACGCCATTGTCAAGGCGAGTTATGGTCTAACCATCTGCCCAAAAATTCAATAGAGTTCTTCCATAGTGTATTGTCCACCCTTCCACAAAATGTCATAGAAATTCAGTGAGGGACATTCAATGATATTATGTGGCATTGACATATAACTACTAGGTAGGGGAGATAATTGTGTGTGTCATCGAAATTTATTGAGAACTTTTTGAGATATCACGTGGACAGTCATCATAAGTCTATACATGAATGTAATCGGGAAAAAAATATCGCTCAATCAGAAAAAGATCCCTATGTCTGTCCCCCACCCCCAATTTCACCATCCCCCTCCTATCCCATTGCACACTGTTCTACTAAATTTCATTGGAATACATCTCGTACTTTCAGATGTATTGTGTGACAGGCATGAAATTTTGGTGATAATATATGCTTCAGACAGGATTACAATGTAAGGGAAGTGATTGTGTATGGATCCACTCCAAAATTGAATAAGTTCTTCTATGGTCTATTGTCCATCCATCTACAATATGATTGAAATTCATTGATGACTCTCGGAGATATCTTGCTGACAGGAAAAAAAATTGGCAGCGTTTTATGTTTTTTTCTTAATGACTGCGACGTAGGGGAGATAATTGTGCACCAATTTGCTCCAGAATTCAGCCTATTGTCCACCTTTCTAGAAAAAGTCATAGAAATTAATCCAGAAATTTTTGAGATATTTTGTGGACATTCATGAGCTTATGCATCAATGTGAAATAAAAAATTTAAAAAATGGAAAAGTATTTCTCAATCAGAAAAATTTCCTGGATCTGCCCTAAACTTTAACCAACTCTTCCTTACATCATTTCTCCCCCATGCCCCCGATATTTCATTGGAATTCATTGAATACTTTTGGAGATATTGCGTGGACAGACGAACAAACACACAAACAGATAAATGAACAGACAAACAGACAAACAATCTGAGAATGAACGGACGAATGAACAGACAGACAAACAGATGCAACTGAATACATATATCTCTTTTCAATTTTGACAGAGGTTAAAAACGATCACAATCAGTTTTTTTTTCCTCCTAATTGTTCTCTGTCATCTAATGGCACTTTTTGTATCTGAAATTCTTCAACCTCACAGTAAGAAAGATACGTCACTACTGCCTTCTAAAATCAGTTTACTTAAGAAGCACTTTGTATAAATACACCAGAGAAAAATTTTAGTATCCCTTCAGCAGATTCTTCAAACTAATTGGTTTGTATTTGAAAGAGGACAGATAAGCACATTTACACGATTGCGTACATACATCATGTTGATGTAGACAGAGCAGGAGGGACGGAAATACATTGTTCTGGATGTCTTTGCCCTATGGGTAGTGACATTAATGAAAATTTAAAAAAATAAAAACTTGTGATTTTTAATTAAGTATTTATCAAAGGAAAACCACAACTTGCAGATTAAAGAAATGAAACAAAAAGCCAAAACACTTTTACAGTGGAAACAACTGCAGAAATGAAGGAAGTTGATTTTATCATCTGTGAAAAGTCTAACAACAAAAACACAATTAGAGAATATAATATTGCAATTAATTAAATGAAATCAGGAGATAATAACGGTAATTTTCAATTAATTGCTTATTTTTAATTTCAATTTTTAATTTTATTTATTCATTTTCCTATTTATTTTTCAGGTTTTTTTTTAATGCATATGATTTTGCACCCACTTTGAGATATGAATGGTGCTGCAGCAGTTAAGGTCTTCCTACTTGCTTGCCTTGGTTCACTCAGATGGACTTATGCCATTTTGACCGAAGACATGGACAGAAGATGACATGAGAGAACTACTGAGATCATTTAATGGATTTACTGTTACAGATGTTGCTGCTAACCTTGTGAATTCATACACACACGCACACACACACACACACACACGCACATATGCATACACACACATATATATATGTATATACATACGCACACACACACACATGCATACACACACATATATATGTATGTACACACACACACGCACACACACACACACATGCATACACACACATATATATGTATGTACACACGCACACACACGCACACACACACACGCACATGCATACATACACATATATATGTATGTACACACACACACACACACACACACACACACACACACACACACACATACATATATATATATATATATATATATATATGTATATATTTACACAAATATGCATACTTCCATAAGTACAAAAATGAAAACAATCCTGCTTGGCAAGTGTTTAGTTGACCAATATTGCCAGACTATTTTCAAGGGGAGACTATATTTTGCCAAAGATCCACAGAGCCCAAGCACTTTTTTTTTCAAAAATTTAAAAATAAAGAACATTTTGAACATGTTTTTGATGTTTCTAATAGGCAGAATGAAACAATGCATAGCATTTTTCCATTGCAAATCTCATTCATTCAATCATTCATTCATTTATTATTAAAAAAATATGAGAAAAATGTGAACGATTATTTTCTTTTCAAACAAAAGAGCAATGTTGAGTTTTCAGAAAATTGGAGAGAGACAAAAGAATAATGCAAAGATATCAATTGAACCTGCAATTCTTGCATTCTTATCAAGATTGTCCAGATCATAATGCAGTTTAAAGCAGTAAAAGGTGTTAGATGTCATGGCTGATAAGGTAAAGACACAAAATTATTGACCAAAAACTCTGATAACACGGTTAGTTCAAGTTTGTGTCAAGGAAGAACCTAACAAAACTTTTGATCAGTATTTCCCCCATAACATTCAGTCCATTTTTTAATTTGTAATAAACAACATACCCAATTCAAAAGGGTGTCTCCTACCAAGCAAAGAGAAAAGGAATACGTCTTCTCTTTCAAAAAGATATGCTTGGATGGATATGATTTCAACGTTGAAACATGAACAGTGAGTGTATGATTCCAATGTCATTGATGCAATGAATAAACATGGAGGATATTGACATGAGTTCTGTATTTTGGTGTTTTCATCTCTATCACTTAAACAGCCAGATCTTTTTTCGAAAAATAGATCTCGAACAATTTGTATGAATATCAACAGCATTTATGAGCATTACATTCGAAAGGGATAAGTCAAAATGAATGCAGTACAGGGCTTAAAACCATCAAGAACAAGAAATACCAATCACCATTAGAAGAGGTATGTTTGATGGACATTTTATGCCCTTTGTGTTTTGAATGAATGTTCTAAGACGAGGGGTAATCTGAGCATTTGGTCATCTGTTTCCATGGTTAACAATTAAACTAGAAAGATTATGCAAAGTAAAATACCAAATTTTACCAACCAAGAAGAAGAATAGAAGCTTAAAATATCTGCACTTTGAAAAAAAAAGTATCGGAAAAATAAATAGCCATGCTAAGAAGTGGAAATATGGAAACATTTTAATTCTGACATAATGCGATTAGGAAAAAAAATGTCTTTTCTTCCACAAAGTCATTAACTTAAAATCAGTTTGGAAAGTGCTTTTATGCTACTAATTCAGCTCTGACTGAGGTTTGTTTCATGCAAGATCTCAAATTATGAAAGATTTCAAATTCATTACTGTGTTTCATTGTTCCATATTAATTCAATATGAGAAAAGTATTGGTTCTACAACTAAAACTAATGATATAAAGATATTTTCTTGTGTACAAGGTACTAATTCATTGGATCAAAATCGGTGACTATTTGAAAATCACAATATATATATATATATATATATATATATATATATATATATATATAGATTGATAGATAGATAGATAGATAGATAGATAGATATGATATAAAGAGAAAATTGATATAATGTAATGTATAACATAATATCATACAATTTTGATACAATTAGATATATTGTAATACTATATGGTATAACAGGTCAGATTAGTCATTCAATACAAGCTGTCAGATGAACAATGTCAGTTGATAGCATACCATGTTGGGGGTGATCAATTGAAAAAATAGAAAAAAGGGTTATCAATGAATTAGTTTCTTCTCTCACCTTTTGTTAGCCAGTGATCACTGAAAAAAAAACAAATGTGAACACTGCTGGACAAGAACTAGGATAACAATCTAGCATAAACTTACATTGTAAATTGATTCCCGACTAAGAATCTGATTTGGTTGAAAATTTTGAAAAAACTAAAAAAAAAGGTTTTTGCTGACATAATAGTAAATTTGTAACCCTTCAGCTCCATTAGAACAACCTGCACATCTGATATATCATCATCTGCATCATCATCAGTCTATCATCAACTATTTGTTAGGCATAGACCCTCCTCAGGATTTGCCAGATCTTTCTATCATGGGTGTTGCGGAGCCAATACTTTCTGAACTTGTCTTGTTCGTCTCTCCATCTTGTATTCTGCTGGCCCCAGTTCAGCAGGTGATCTCTGGGAATTTATGTTGTGAGTCATGATGTCCATCGGTTGTCTGCCATTCTTGCAACATGATCAGCCCATTGCCATTTTAGTTTTCAAATGGATTCTGTTTTTCCCCAGTATATTGTGCTGTCTTGTGATCTCTCCACATGATGCTGAGCATAATTCTTTCATATGTACGTCGCATGGTTCTCAGTTTGCAGGTCAGGTTCCATGTTTTCAGCTCACACAGCCAGACGATCAGATCAACTAAAAAACTGAATGATGACAGTTTTGGTTGACAGTTTTATAATATATTAGAGATGTGCCACCGATTTACGAAAGTATGCTTTGTACCACTTGTGGAAGATCTGTATGTTATCTTGTTATTTTATACCTCCACTAGCAAGATGTATCGTCAGTCATCAGAAAAGCCTAAAACAGCTTGTAGGGGCATTAAACTTGGCGCAAAACTAACTCACTTAGGGGTCAAGGGCTGGGAATGCCCAAGATTATTTCCCATATAAATTGCTTCTTGGCTTTATGCCTTTCCAAGCTAACAAAATGTTTCATTGGAACACTCTACTTCTGGATATCAGAGGAAACCTGTAAAATGTAATATATAGTGTAATAATGTATAATATAATGTTATGTTATATACTGAGAAATTATGGAATACCCTACCTAATGAGATTTTTTGCCCATGTTTCAATTCAGGAAATGGAAGTCAGAGATGTAAAACTGATATCATCATCATCATCATCAGCTCTTCAACGTCTGTCGTTGGACATAGACCTTCCCCAGGATTTGCCACACTTCTCTATCATGAGTGTCGCGGAGTCAGTACTTTCTGAATTTGTCTAGCTTGTCTCTCCATCTAATACTATGCCAGCCTTGGTTGCGCATGTGATCTCTGGGGATCCAGGTCGTAAGTCCTGATGTCCATCGGTTGTCCACCATTCTTGCATCATGGCCAGCTCACTGCCATTTGAGATTTTTAATGGATCCTATGATGTCCCTGACTCCTGTCTTTTTCTGGATGTACTGTGCTGTCTTGTGGTCTCTCAATGTGGGGCGCAGCATAATTCTTTCAAGTGCATATGGCATGGTTCTCAATTTGTGGATCACCAAAAATATGAACACATATTCTCATTGATTTTAAGGAGGAGCCATCAGGGGTAAGCCTACGGTTGATGTCATCTGGGGTGGTGACTCATGGTATCATTTTGTCACCACTTCCAGAACTTGCTCTCTTCCTAGGATATCCAGAATTTGGGGGATCTTTTTGTACTAATACTATTCACTATTCATCATGATTCTCCCATATCATTGAATATGATGGTATAAGCCTACATTTACTGACACTTCTATTTGTCTTCTGTTTCCAATTTTTCAGTTTTGACTTTGTGAAAAAAATGAGGAAAATAAGTATGGGTACTATACTTTAATATTTGATAGAGTCTAATCATATTGGCCATAAAATGCCAAGAAATACAAATTTCTTATTTGGCATGGGGAAATTTTTTATTTCAGACTTATGATATAAATTTTCAAGGAGAATCTAACACCCATTTTTTCTGTCAGTAATAATTCAAGTTTTGAGAAATGTCTGAGAATCATTTAGTACAATGAATGTAAGATCTTATCCTTGGGGGCTTATTTTTCTGATTACAGTATGGCAATATCCTTTGGAGTTGATAATCTATATAGCATGCAATAAATATGTTTTTTTTTAAATTGTGAGTTCCCTCTGGCCAAATATAGCCAATCCCTCTCCCAATCATGCACTGATAAAAGATCTGATTGGAAAATATATTATAATATCTTCAGATGTTGATGTAATAGGTTTCAACAAATATCTTACTGATTCTTCTTCTTATTCTCAATTGATATCCTGATTTGTCTCTGAAGTGTTTCTGTTTTAAGCATGGTGAAATATATGAAAACCACAAAACTCTGCTTCTTTTAGGAAATGATTGTATTCATCATCACTAACAGTTAAACATGTAATATGCTTTTCTGATAAATTGAAAGCTTTTTCTTCAATATAAGGACAATTCCACATTGGAAAATGTGTGATTCCTTTTCTCCCTAGACTCTGTCCCATCACTAATATTGATAAAATATCTTATCACTGGCATGTCACAATGACTAAGCAGAGCCAGTATGAGGCATAAGTAAACTAATTGGCTGCTTAGGACACCGTTGCCACCAGAAAGTCCTCACGTGTGCTTCAAATATCCCACAAGAGAGCTTAAATGTTTTTTCAAAAGTAGTAGAGGGTCCCAAAATCGAAATCTGCTTAGGGCCCCCATAAAGGCTGCAGCTGAGCCTGACTGAGGAAGAAGAGAATGGGTGAGTGAGGAATTAGGCAAACCACTCTCACATAAATATGTTGCCTGCGCATATGAATTCTACTTACCTGTTTGTCCAAAGAGATGTTCGATAATTATTTAGTGCTGAAAAAAAAAGTAAAACAGGTCTAATTAGTCACTCAATAGAAACTGTCCCAACAACATCTTTTGGCAGCATGCCATGTTGCGGATGATCAATTAAATAATTTGGAAAAGGGGTGATCAATGTATAAGTTATTTCTCTCTCTCTTTTTGTTAGGTAGTGATCACTAAAAAGTCAGAATTAAAAAAAAACAGTGTGAATGTTAATGGACATAGACTGAGTGCCCAAATTAGCATGAAATTACGTTATAAATTGAACTGCCTACAAAAACCAATTGGGTGAGGGGTTTCAAAAGAACAAAAAAAAAAGTTTTTCTCAACAAAAAAAAGGAGTATATGTTGAAAATTTCAGCCCTCAAGCTCCATCAGTGCTGCCAGTAAGGGCGATACATACAAATATAACCAGTCAGACTGACCAACTTAGAAACTGAAAGAAACCCATGTTGACAGTTTTGGTGACAGTTCTAGTTGATAGTTTCTGACAAAGCAGCATTTCCAGTAAATTTTCATGTTCCAAGCCAAGGTCCAATTATGTTTTTTTAAAAATTCAACATTTTTTCCGCATTACTATGCCTTCTATTCTCCTGATACTTATCAACTTTTCAAGTATTTAGCAAATTACAATCATCATTCGGAACAAAATACTAGAAAGTAAAACCCTCCAATTATACAGTTCCTTCATTCCTTACATGTCAAGTCTCATTACTCTCCTTGGAAATTTCATAACTTATTATTGTTGCTTCATCTTTACAATATTATTCTATCTCTCCACTCAGCAGGTGTATATCTCTGCTCTATCTGATCCACAGATTGAACAAATAACTTCCTATAGTGTTAGCTGGAATATTTTGAGATCATTTTTGAGACTTTCCTCTTGGTATATCTGCTATTCAGTGTGAGCCTAAATTATGACTGATAGGACTAATATAAAGGGCCCCAGAGAGAGAGACAGAGAGAGAGAGACAGAGAGAGACAGACAGACAGACAGACAGACAGAGGAGAGAGAAGAGAGAGAGTTATTTGATAATTATTTTGTACTAAAAAATAAGTAAAGCAGGTCTAATTGATCACTCAACAGAAACGACCAACATCTTTGGCTGCATACTATGTTGCTGGTGATGAATGAGTAAACTACATCTCAATCCTTTTGTTATGCAGTGATCACTGAAAAGTCTGAATTTTTATAAAAAGGAATGTAAATACTACCAGAGAGAGAGGTAAAAAAGGAAGATAGAAAGAGGAACATGAATCAGAGAGAGAGAGAGAGAGAGAGAGAGAGAGAGAGAGAGAGAGAGAGAGAGAGAGAGTAAACTACCCGATATCATCCCTATTAATAACTTGATGGAGATGTTAACTTTCTGTGTGGGGACTACACATTATCAGTTGGAACCCAATGCATATTAAGAGGAAGAAGGCCTAGCTATTTCACTTTGATTACATAAAGTTTTGATCATGAAAAACAGTAGTTTCATATTGGTGATTGTTTTTATGATGGCCTACCAATTGGATAATCAGGGTATAACATGTGTGCTGATTCTTTTAATCATCTTATTTTCCAATCTTGTTCTTGGTGTATTATCTTAATTTCATTTCATAGATGTTGGTGTGCCCTCATTTTGCCTCCCCACATGATCAATTATATCCAATTTCAAAGTCTTCCCATATGCTATAGTTTTCTTATGTTCACATCAATGCTGGTTACTGATTTTTAAAAAGTTTCTATACCTCTTACTAGTTTTTCCTATGTATACTATTCCCCTACACCCTTCACAACCAAACACTACCACATATAAATGAACATGGAGACTCTTCATTTATTTTTCATCAGATAAAGCATTGTCAACTATTCTTGTCTAGTATTTCTATTTAAGATGGAAGAAATACTAGTCAAAATAATTATGGTTGACAGTGCCTCATTTAATAAAGATACATATATCATGATTATATTACTACTATCTGTATAGCTATTGTATGTAAAAACAACAGCAAATATGGTACTGAGTGATCAAGGAAGAATGAAGGTTAAGTTTAAGGGTTAGATGTGATTTTCTGCAAACTGTAAAAGCTATGATGACTTTATGGCCATTAAGTGAGTGGCAAGTGCTGGAACAAAAGAATTAGCTCTTAACAAGCTTGCATCCTTGAGAGTCTATCTGACTGAAACAGTTGTTTATGAAATTAGCGTGTGTGCATATACAGTAGAACATCAGTTATCTGAACAATGATTATTCAAAATTTTGCATTATCCAAATAAAATTTCAAGGTTCAGTGATTTATTTAATTTTACGCGTTGGCCCCAAGTACAAATCTGTTATAAGTGATATTGTTTATTGTTGTTCTAAAGACTGTGAAGAGAAAGTGGTCAGTTGGCTTGATCTTGGTTCGTGACTTTGAGCCGTGTTGAAATGATATGGATGTTATCCTTCCAAAACAATGATTAATCACCACCCCAATAAACTTTATTTCCACTAATTTAGCATCTTCGATCAACTCAGTACACTTCTTGCACACATATGTAAATATATTTTCATAATTACATCATATTTCCTTGAATTTTAACTCTATACTTCTGTTATTCAAATAACATGTAATGTGATTTTATTTGTAAAATGAAATATCGCAAACTTTTGAGCAATATTCTGTTTTCAGAAACTTTTTTTATTGATTGAATAAAAGCAAACCCTTTAAACATTGCTTTTTCTCACATACTTCTTTTCAGTATGGCTTCCTTTTTTTATGATTGGATCAGTTATCTGAGCAATCAATTATCCGAACAAAATACTTCCCACCCATCTTATTTGGATAATCAACATTTCAATGCATATATGAATACATATTACATAAAAATCTGCATTACACTTAGGTGCATTTTCCTATCAATGTTTTTTATGCTATACTTTGCTCCGTGTGTATTAATACTTGAATATTTTATGTATTATAATTTTACTTACTTTTTTTCTATGACGAAAATCCTAAAGATAATTTTTCGAGACACAAGTCTGAGTTAGCAAGCCTCAGCTTTGAGATTGGACCTTATTGATTATTGAACAATAGACCTTATAAAGCCCAGTTCAATACTCTTCCATCATCTCAGCTGAATCACTGAGTGTTAATTAAGAAAATAACAACAACAAAGACATAATGGTAAATTCATTCACAATTCTCGGGCATTGATTTTGCCCCATAAAAAAAACATAATAACCGTGCAGGACAGAATCTAAAATATTGATGCTACGTCTCACGGAAAAAACAAAACAAGAAAGAAAAAATTGGCAGATGGCACAACAACAGATTGTTGGTGAATGAAGAACAAATGATGGTGTAATTAACCACATGAAAAAAAAATAATGATTAAATAAAACAAATGAAAAAGAGTAGAAGACAGTAAAAAAAAAAAATGGTAGTGTCTGGAGCCTAATATCCATAAATTAACCAAACATTGTGATATCATTGGCAAGATTTGTACACAATAAGATAGAAAAAAAATGATGACAGCAATAATACACGCATACGTACACACAGAGATAGATAAATAAATATAATGAGAGAGGTTGTCAATTAGGTAGAGAATGTGTGGGTGTAGCTGAATGACAGATAAAGAAGGAGAGAAAGAGGTTGAGAATAGAACAAAGAGAAAGGTAGGAAATGTGAGGGTATCAGGGTAAGATAGATATGCCATTTTCTGGCTGAGTGATGGATATCATTGAAGCAGAGCCACAATATGTCACAGATCCAATGGAAGAAGTAAAAGAAATCCGATACCTCTCTTGGTTTCATCAATACTTCTGACCCAGGTTGGACATATTGATAGAAAACGTAGGTGAGAAATTTCACCAGTTAAGTTCTTCTGTAATGAACTGACCAACAATAAACATTTATTACTTTTCCAGATCGTAGATAATGGTTTCCTTTCAATAATCAGCTTATCGAGCCATGAATCATAAGATATTTATGAACTGTGGACAGAAACGGGCCATTTTTAAATAATTCAGATGTGCCACTGTTAGAACTGAAGTGGCAAGGAAAAAGAATTATGTATTATTTGTATGTTTGCTAGGTCTATCGTGTTAGAGTTTAAATCTTGAATACTGTGCTTCCTCTTTTCCCTAGACTCCTTATGTTTAGGCATTCTTGCAAACAATAAGAGCATCTTTTGAGGTTTTTAATCCGTACTTTTATAAAGTTTATCAGACTATTGTGCTCTGTAAAGGACTACCCATGTCAGAATTATTAATTGAAGAAACTTGCTCACTTCAAGGCAAATAATTGAAGACAACTAAATACATTCACAGTGATTGTTAGAGAGGCAGGACAAATTTGAAAAGGCATTCATTATAATAACAATGAAACCATTTTATTTACATGCATTCAGAAAGAAAATGTATAGGAAATGAAAGTTAGCTGAAAGTTGGTACTGGTGTCATATTAAAGTTAAGCTTGAAAAGCCATTAATAATTTTTGATTAGTATTTTCTTTCATCTTAAATTTTTTTAGTTGCTTTTTATCACAACTTAGTCAGACCTTCAATGTACAGTGATGAGTAAACTATGTTGATTGGGTTATGAAGAATAAGCTTCAGGAGATACTCATACATATCCTTTTTGCCTTGAGAAGCTGCCCTTATACGGCACTGCTGAACTGAAATACTTGAGCTCTTACAGTTGACAGAAGATCAGATCTGACACTTGAACTCATCCCTCATTTCCAACCAAGGATTGAGCACCTTATTTGTCTTTCACTCACACAAGAGTAGTGATATCATAATGATTGACAATACTCTGTCTAATAGAAGAGTGATCAGGATGATATTGAATTTGAAAAAGTTTTATTGCAAATGTTGAATCAACAAAATGTTTTGCAGTTCTGTTATCACATATTTGCTACCCCACAAGGACAAATATGACACAAGGTCAGTTTAATGTTGGGTTCAACACACGTAAATGTGAGTACAGGCAAAAACTGCTTTGACATCATTTCATTTATTTGGAGGTGCTGCTCAGGAGTTGAACTCTCTAGGGATTAGGCATATTCTCTTTTTTTTCTTTAACACCACTGATGTTACCCGCAGTGATAAAAGGACATATAGTCACCTGGCTCCCACCGCTAAAGGCATGCTCGCTTTCATGCGGGGCGAAGTGACCATTGGTAAGATGACTGATACATGTCTTCCACCCTAATCATTCAGCATAGAGTGTACTCAATTATTCCCTGGGTGCACTGGGAAAAATAGTCCCATGAAAAGTTTTCTATCCTCTTTGCTCATACTGGAAACCAATCCACGACCTTTGGTGTATGGAGCAGATACGCTAACCATACAACATCTAAGCTTCAGTCTTATACCCTGCCTTACCAAAAAAAAAAAAAAACAGTACTGATAAAAGCTTGGAGGACCAAAGATGGGAAGGAGGCAGCGGGCAAGTGTATTATTACGTTGTCCATGGTTATGATATTATTAGTGTGTATGATGAATGGTAACTCTTATTTAACCTTATAAGTTATCAAGTTCACGCAAGTTACCGGAGAATTGTCTATAATTTTTTCTTTCTGAATTGAAAAGACAATCTGAGATCATCTTATTCTGATGTTATACAGCACATGGCCTTTTTTAAAAGTGGAACCCCATCACACGTGTAAATGGTGGTCTACGGAAATGAAAATTGTCCAGGCATCAGGGAATAGACAAAACTCCTTTAGCTGCCAAAGTGCAAAATTATGCACTAAAACTTGGAACATGCATTGATATTTCAGACTTATATATAAAGTTATATAAAGCATGTGATTCCAAAACATGATCATGATCATCATCATGATCATCATCATGATCATCATCATCAGTCTTTTAGCGTTTGTCGTTGGACATAGACCTTCCCCAGGATTTGCCACACTTCCATATCATGGGCGTCACGGAGCCAGTACTTCCTGAACTTGTCTGGCTTGTCTCTCCATCTAACATTTTGCCGGCCTCGGTTGTGCATGTGGTCTCGGGGGATCCATGTTGTGAGTCGTGATGTCCATCGATTGTCTGCCATTCTTGCAACATGGCCGGCCCACCGCCATTTGAGATTTTTAATGGATTCTATGATGTCCCTAACTCTTGTCTTTTCTTGGATGTACTGCGCTGTCTTGTGGTCTCTCCATGTGAGGCCCAGCATTATTCTTTCATGTGCACATTGCATGGTTCTCAATTTACAGGTCTGTCTCTTGGTTAGGTTCCATGTTTCATAAGCACCATTTAAAGATGTTAATTGAGTTAAAAATTGAATCCTAGATTTTATTTTTCAAATTTTGCTTGGTGCAAGATGTGCATTCTTGTTAGAGCCTCATTCTGGAAACAAGAGGTTGGATGGGTAGTAATCAGGAGTAATGGTTCAAGTGACCTGAACTTATTCATTACTTAGTATGACCAGAGAGAAACAAATACAGTAATTAGTCATCCAGGATTAAGTTGATATGATAAAACTAGCACAGAGATAACAATGTGTATGTATGTATGTGTATGCGTACACATATATATGCTATATAAAATATATTCTGCCAATACATATCTACCTCTGACTCTTCTAAATATTTGAAATTAACAATTTACTGTAACGAATTTGAAACTAAAAACTCCCTATTAACAAATAACTCATCCCCACTAAAAAACCCTTCCACAAAAAACAAATGTGTATCAATTTAAATGTATATTGGGAGAATGCACCTCTGACAATACTACATATATAAGTTATACAACAGCAACAATTTCTTGAAGACCAGCATGTCACCTATCCTAGAAGGCTCTTATAACTTAAAAAGACTTCAAATATTAGAAGCTATTTGAATTAAAACAAAACAACATCAAATTAACCAAATCTCATGGAATTATCAACATCGTAAAATGTCTATAAACACAACATAACTTCCATCAACAGAACAAATCAAGCAGAATAACAACTTAATACAAACTGGAAGGTCATAACTAATACACGAATACATTAATACTATAAAAAATAAAAGAAGATTGATACAAACATAGTGACAGTAAAAAAAAAAAAACCTTGTTAGAGGCCAGTGATGATCAAAAGTACTTGGGATAAATAAAGATATGATAAAATGAATTTGGGAAAATTCTTACACTCATTCAAACCAACAATAACAACATCCGAAAACAAGAAAAACTTTCTAGATAAATGAACAGACAAAAAATGTCTGTATGTTTTAATAACGCATGTTGAAAAAATATATTTATTTACATATGTGTATGAGTGTTTATAACAAATTCTAAAAGAGTGCAGAAATATCCAGTGTTCAGTAAGGATTTTTTATAATCAATGGTTCCCAATTGAAAGGTTATGTTCAGTTACTGATTGTTGAAATTGAACTCTGGAAGGTTGATCAAAAGATAAACCTGTTGAACATCACCATCAAATACATGTAACAACTAACAACTTTTCTAGTCACAGCTCTCCAATGATTACTTAGATAAGTCCAAACAAATTATTACTCATTATTACTGTAACACAAAAATTTGAGGCCTGGCAAGATATCTGCAAAAATGTAGATTGATATTATGAATGTTGTTTGAGAAATGTTTTTCTTCGATTATTGTGATCAATGTGTTGATTGAATTGCCAATTTGTTGAATTAATGTTACACCGATACACAAGCACAGATATCCATTTATTCATACATACAAATCTTTGTGTGTGTACATATATGTATGTGTGTGTGTGTGTGTGTATATATATATATATATATATATATATATATATATATATATATGTGTGTGTGTGTGTGTGTGTGTGTGTGTGTGTGTGTGAGGTGGTAGCTAAAAGTTGGGGTAATCTGTACAGTGTACACAAACTGAATTTAGTATAAACTTTTGCTTTGAACAGTAGGCTTTGTTAGATCACTGTAACTAAGGGGGCTATTTTGATGATGGTGGAAAGTAGGTGATTGGATCAATGTCTTTTCTTTTGTTGAAATTCCCTAATCGCATCATATATATATGTGTATGATGAAATGTATGCATAAGTATATTGATTATATATAGACACATACATACACACACACGTGCACACACACACACACACACACACACACACACACACACACACACACACTCATACATGTAGGTACACACGCATATATATATATATATATATATGTTTGGGAAATATAACTATATACGTACACTATGTATATAAGTACAACTCTCTATCTCATCACTCCATCTTGTCTTGCCTTTTCCAATTGCGTTTAGTCCTATGGGCTCCATTTATTATCATCTCTCTATGCTAAGTGTCTAGCTCATCTCCATTTTTGTTGATTAATTATTCGTATAACATCCTTCACTCTAATCCCCCTCTGATCCATGTTGATCTTTTTCTCTTAGAATCATCCTCAGTATTTTTCTCTCTGTGATTCCAAGTTGGTACTCAGTTCATTTTGTGTCTGTGATAAGCGTGTAAGGTCTGTAGGGGCTTGTCTTAAGGGGACTAAGGCACCATTGCTCTAGGTAGCCTTTTTTCATTGATAGTAGTAACCGCTTGAAAACTCTCCAGACCAACTTTGTATACCTAAATTTCTATAATGCAATTTGAAGCCATGAAATTTGAAACCAATTCAAACAAAAATGCTAATAGCTAATCAGTATTCAATCAGTAAAAAAGAGTTTTGAGCAGTTCTCCTGATATTTTGATGTTCATTCTCATCATTTTTGTGCCGGGATATCAAATCCAGCAATCATTCATCTGTATACTGTATACTGATGATATTTGTGAAAACATTTCAGTGAAAAGAAAAAGTATTTTTCAGGTGTGATGCCAGCTTGGTCTGTCGAGATATCTGTCTGTGCCTTCATTTAAAATGCAATATGAAGGAAAGAAGGAAAGTTTCTAGAAGCCTAATGAGTGAAATTGCAGCCGACAGTAATTGGACAGACACACAGACAGACTAACGGTGTGTCCCTTTTAAAGATTGCAATCTTTCTCAATGAGAAGTGACTGGTGCTTCTCTCTTGATCATTAAACCAAAGGACTTTAGATGATGAAGCAATATGTTTCTGAAACAGAAAATGTCATACGTATACATCAACTACACCAACATACAAACAAAGATATAGTATCAATTTGTGCACCTACTCAAACATCTTTGTGAGTATATATATATACATATAAATATATATATATATATATATATATATATATTTTCTACTATATTTCCAGCTCTATTCCAAACCAACTCAACACTTATTGTTTAAAGTTGAATGTATCAAGTGCTCTATGAAATAAATCCATCACTTATCAGATACTGCTTTATATTATATTATATTCTATCATGTTATATTGCAAACCTGATTTGTACTATATATATATATATATATATATATATATATATTATTGCGTCATCCACAGACAGCTGTTTCGTTGTATTACAACTCTTCATTGTGGCCATAGACTATCCATTATCCCATCCACGAGGTGGGATCAAAACCTTCACTTCAGACCCAGAGGCTGGCATCCTACCTCTGCCCCACGAAACTGGATGGTCAGTAAGGTTGAATTTAAGTGATATATTTACTCATACATATATTCCCCATCCCCCAGAGTGCTCTATTCCTACGTTGGAAGAGCATTGCATAAGCATTGCATGAACGAGTTACCTCACTTGAAGAGTGCTCAACCCTGAATGAGGATGCATTAATTATTGTGTCATCCATAGACAGCTGTTTCACTCTATTACAACTCTTCAGTGTGGCTATAGACTATCCATTTTCCCATCCAGTACCATGAGGTAGGATCAAAACCTTTGCTACAGACCCACAGGCTGGCATACTACTGGGTATAACACTTTTAAATGCACTCTGCCAGGAAGCAACACTCTGATCCTAAGCTGATCATACAGATACACTGATCCTAGAAGTACTGAAATTTGGATAATTAATGTTCAGATAACTGAAGTTTGTCTGCGTACATGGATTGATAAATCTATATTTTCATTACATAATTTGAGGCCATGAAGTTTGAAGTCAACTCTAAATAGCAAACTAATAGATAATCAATATTTAATCAACAATCAAGAGCGGTGAGCAATTTTTCTGACATTTAATTGTTTATTCAAATCATCCCCAGAAAATAATGAAAGAAAATGATCCAAAAAAAAATGAATACTTATGTATACAAGTCTGGTTAGTAACTCAAAAGAAACTATATTGCAACCAATGTCTTCTGGTACTTTGCTGTGTTAGAGGTGATCAATTAAAAATTTTAAATAGGGGTTATTAGTGAATATGTAACTTTTCTTGCCTCCAGTGACCACTAGTAAGTCTGAATTTTCAATAAAACAAGCATGAATACTGCCTGACACAAACTAGAAGACCAATTTAGAATAAACTTACATTGCGAATGCCTCCCCCAACACACTTAAAATCTATCTAGGGGTAAAAAACAAACCTGGAAAATGTTTTTATAGACATAATAAGGAGTGAATGTTTAAATTTTCAGCCCTGTAGCTCCATTCATATGGCTTGTACTGATGATACATATTGACATATGAAAAAAAAAACCCATCTCGCTATTAAAATATTTCCTGGATCTGTCCCCTGATTTGATCAATTCTCTCTCAGTCCACACTCCAACAAAAGGTCATTGAAATTCATTGAGAACTATCAGAGATATTGTGTGAATGGACACACAGAAAAACGAGTGAATACATATACCACTTTCAACTTAGTTGGCAGATGTAAATGATTATGAATACAAATTTTTTTAAAGTGTGCTAAAGGATTTTGCAATCCTTATAAAAGCTTCTAACTTGCTTGTATACATTTACATGTGAGTGATTCAATGAGTATTGCTACAAATGCATATAAAACTCTCAAAGCTATTCTCCACCAAGATCTATACACCCCTGAAGGCCCTGTTCTTAATTCTCTGAACTTTCACTCAAGAATTCTGCACCTTTTGTTTTACATGGGGTCAAAACTGCGGTCTTAGCACTGCCATGGTACTAAAATCCTGCTTCTTTGAAACTTTCTTTGAGACTTGGGAACAAGGAAAAGTCTGATGGGACAAGATCAAGGCTGTAGGATGGATGGGGTAAGATATCCCAATGAAATTCTCATAGGGCAGCAGGTGCATTGTTGTGATGGGAAAAAAAATCCCCCAAAATGATCTCTCGTTTGAATTTGACTGACTCAGCAGTTTTGGTTAGACATATCTCATTGGTAGATCCAAGACTTGTCCCTAATTATAATTTGTTCAATAAAATCATCTGCTTTGATTGTTGATTTACAAGCAACACTTTTAGAACTCATAAAACCGAAAACCTACTGAGGCCAAAATGTTGGCTTAAAATTTTAAATAACAAATCGTGTGAGTTTCGAACTTCAATAGCTATTGCTTCAATGGTGATTCAGTAATCCTCTTCAGTCACTGTTTCTCAATTTGTCAAGGTTGATGGTCTTCCCTTTCTTTGAGGTTTTCCTGACCTTTCCCCAAGATGCTTGATCCATCTAAAAACTGTGGTGCTTTACTGGGAAGCATACCCGCAAATATGCTGCAAAGTTTCAATGGTTTTGAAAGATTTCCCGTCAAGTTTTGAGTCCCAACCTCAAAATCATTTTTTTTCTCTGGTATGAAAGTATCCATTTTATGAATGCACCCTAACGAGTGAAAGACAAGTGTCTTGACAAGATAACTTGTTTGAAGGCATCCTATTATGTCAAAGACATGTCTAAACCTGTTTTGTTTAGAATAAACTCATCCATAAATGAACTGAAACATTGATAGCAATACTTTTTGACTTACCCTCATATTCATACTTATTTCTTTTGACTTGTGCAAATGTGTATATATGATTTTTCCTGAAAGATGTTTTTTCTGAGTTCACATAAAAAATCTTTTTATTAAAGTTTATGAATATAAATTAGAATTCAAACTTGCGTGATGTCTCCAGATCAAAGAATCCTGAAGAAAATATATTCATATTTAGTCACTAGTTCTAAAGTTTGTTCAGTTTATTGAAATGAATATAAAATAAAAGACAAATTTTTTTTGACCTTCACTTCATTGAACAGCATATTTGTTCTACTATCTTCTACCATCTCTCAGGCAACATCATGATTCTATCCTCTCTGAACATTTTGTTAATGTCTAAGTAGCAGATTGCACATGGAAATATGGTCCAGTAATGTGGAAGCCACACATCAAATCAACCAACATAAACAAGTATAAATGATTGCTAAGTTGGCTCCTGCATTTCATAATATTGCTCAAGTAAAGTCTCGTTTTGATTGCCGTCAACCTCAACTGGTCTTCTTGATTATGGAGCATCGAGAAACGTAGCAAACCACTTTTAACACAGTCAATCTTCCACAGTAACTTCAATTGCATAAAAATTCCACAAATTTTTTCTCGCGTTTGGGTTGCATTTTTACCTTTTTAAAATTGAAAAGTATAATTTGCCAAGATACATTTTTTTTACTGAACAAAAATTCACCTCTTTTGATGGAATTTTCGTTTTAATACATGCTGATATGTCAGCTGTCACAATACACTCAAAGGCAATTTTTTGAATGAAGTCAGTCAAAACTAAATACTCTCATAGTCATCTAATAACAAAAATATGACAAACTTTGTTGCCAATACAATATATGTACTCAACGGTCATGCACCAATATAATACACCAAGGTTATACATGTGTAAATGATCTTCTGGCTGATACTTAATGAGGAGAAAAATATATTTGCTGATCTGTGGCTAAGAGGCCTTGCATTGTTTGGATATATAGAGGGGAAAAAAAGGGAAATATTTACTCATTTCAAATTATCTGGTTCAAAGAAAAGGATAAGCTTACCTTATCTCAAATCATTATACTATCTCTGACTCCATTGAATATGAATGCACTGCACAAAATACTCTCCTCATTTGCAAATGCTTATTGGTCAATTTATATATTTGTTCCCCAGCTAAAGCCACATCCGTGTGATGTTTACTCATTTAGCAACGTAATAAGCGAATATGTCTTCTTTCAATGCCAGCCATGTTCCCCTTTTGTCAAACCTAGTTGCTGAATATATTTTCTTTGTTGTTTGATTAACCACCAATTTTCCAGCACTCTTGGTTTGAGAACCGTGCATGAGAGTCAATTTTGCAAGACCAACAGGGCTCATGTAATATCAGTTCAATAATGTATCTCCAACCCACTAATTATGCGTATCTCGTATTTTTAAAGCATCCGGTCTGTTAGTAAGTTAGATTTAGCAAATGTTAAACATGAATCAAATGGTTGAATGCAACACATTGGTATAAGTGAGACTGTCTATCAAAATAAATCAAGCTGGTTTTTTTACATTAATTAAACAAAAACAGCATTGTACTTACTGAAAATTTTGAACTATTACCACTGCCAATGTGACAAATTGTACAGTTTTTCTTGCTCTATACAATTTATCAGGAAGATCTGGAAGTGGATGACTGTCAGGATTACTGTTTACTTCATGATTGACCATTATATATAGATTATATATAGACATATAGACATGAGGTGTTCTATCATAAATATCCTAGTCTCTTGAAGCTGAAAGATTTGAAGATGCTTTGAAACTCAGTATTCTTGGTTATCTTCTTGAACATATCTAAGAAAAGTTGTTTCATATCCTTTGATTTTTGTGGGAGCCAGTAGAAATTCAAGTGTCTGCTCATAGTTTTGTCTGGATTAAAAGAGGTGTCCAACCGACAGTAGTGCCAGAAAATTGGTGGTGTATCCAGATAAAACAGTTTTGATAATGATGTGCAATGAATTTGGTAACAACATCAGCAAGAACTTTTATGTCCTCATATAACTGAGAAGTCCAGTCACTGTTTTTGTGAAATCAGTAAGGTCAATGGGTTCATTGGCTATGTGATGATTATTGAGAATGATGTAGACTGGAATGGAGAAGTCAGATGTGACCTCATCCATGATAAGTTTCAACTTCTCAGTGAAGGTACCAAGGAAGGTTGAGTTGATCTTTGGCAATCAAATTGACAGAAGAATGGAAAAATGCCATAAAATAACTGGCAGCAATTGGATTCTTCAGCTTTTATAATACCAGTAGAGAGAGTGATAGGAAAGAACATTGGAAGATAGAGAGTGAAAGAGTCAGACTGACTGGGAGGAGAAAAGAGAGAGAGAGAGAGAGGGAGAGAGAAGAGAATGTGGATAAGAGAAAATCGGCAAAGGAAAAAGAAGGGTCAAGCTTAAAGAGCCGGAGAGAGAAAAAAATTGAAAAAGCAAAAGAAATGGAGAATAATGGAAGAGATCTGAAAAAAAAAAGAAGACGAATGGAAGAAGAGAAACAGAGGATGAAAGTGGGAAGAAAAAAAGAGGGAAAAGGAAAGGAGAGCAAAGGAGAGAAATGAGGTATGGGGATAAGAGAGTGAAAAGAAAGGGGCTGAAAAGACAAAAGTAAAGAAAAGGAGAGAAAAAGAAAAAGAGAGTAAAAGAATGGAGAAACTGACAGAGAGAAAAGGAGGAGAAAAAGATAAACAGAAGAAAAGAGATGGAGAGAAAGAGAGAAGAAAGAAGAGAAATATTGATGGGATTTGGGAGGGATAAACAGAAAAACAATAAACGCAAATAAAAGATGTTTGTAAATAATAATAAATGGTGCTAATTTTTTAAAATAAAAGGATAACAAGTCTGGTTAGTCACTCAGAAGAAACAGTTACATTGTTTGATGGTTTTTAATAAAAATATTTTTGGTGCAGGTCACTAAATCTTTTAAGGGCTTTATAAATATCTCTGATTCTAATTTCAGCAACTGCTTGATTCTTTCTTGACATAACAGATGCAAGTATATAAGGAACCTTAATTCTCTCTTGACATTATAGATAAGTCTGCTCATAAGGAACCAAGATATTTGAGGTTCTATTCCTCATCATCATCATCATCAGTTTTTTATTGTCTGCTGTTGGACATTGATCTTCACCAGCATTTACCAGATCTCTATATCATAGGCATTGCCCAAGTTTCTGTCTAGTTCATCTCTCCACCTTTTTTTCTGCCGGTCTTGGTTTTGCATGTGATCTCTTGAGATCCATGTTGTGAGTCGTAATATCCAAAGGTTGTCTGCCATTCTTGCAACCTGACCAGCCCATTACCATTAGAGTTTTCTAATGGATTCTATAATGGTTTGGACTAATGGACTGTTAACCCAAGTAAATGATTTAATCAATCTTTTTCTTTGATCAGAGGGAAAATCCTAATGAAAACCTTTCTGAAACTCACTTATTTTGCTCCATAAATTCTGAATAAACAGCCCAAGTGTCATTCAAAGTACAGACAGCGGCATACCTGGGGGAATACCCCAGGCCCCTAATTGAGGAGTCCCCTCCAAAGCTGTATAATGGTAGTTCACCTATTGCATTTCTACTGACAGATCCCACTAAATGTTGGAGGAGACTCCAGAAGGGGCTACGCCTCCCCCTCAACAGGCTCCCAAATACCCATGTCTCTGGGTATAGAGTAGTAGAATATTTCCCAAGAGATGTGTGGCTTCATTTTGATACAGTCTTGCTAAGATTCAGTTCAGTTATACTTCACTCAATCTTCTTAAAAGATATGACTTGGAAAAAGTCAACTTCAACACAGGATCAAAGTTACTAAAAATCTTCCAAGGAACAAATAGGTAATTATTGGGCTAAGCTAACTCTGACCTTGGATTATATTCATTGAATACCCAGCAAGGAATGAACCCAGTATCAAAAGATTTTCGTTGGTCGATGCCAACTTCTGTTGAAGGTGCAGTATGGAAAATGGAATTTAAACTCCAGTTGAAACAATTTGTGTTCACTTGCTCTAATTCCCTTGGGAAAGGCATGAATCCAAGATAACAGGGTTGCTAGATATGTCCAATTTGGGAAATGGTGTCAATTCTCTAGCCCTGTGTTTATAAATTCAAATCATCCAGATTGATATTTCCAAAATTAAAACAACTTTGCATACAAATTATCTTGCAGAAAACTATGATTTAAGTTCATCATTTCATTATTAATTTTTTTCACAAAGTAGATAGATACATTAGAATTACAATATAAACAACAATCTTATTGCTGGAGCACTTTCAAATACAAATAGCCACAACTTGAAATTTCCTTCATTGTTTAAGTCTTAAAAAAGATTTTGTTGCATTTAATTTTCTTCCTAGATTTCCTATTTGTTAAAGATATTTTGTCTCTTTAACAAAAAAAGGGTGATCTTGAGATTTTTATTTAATCAAATAGTGAGATTGAACGTTAATAAATCTTGAGTCTGGAGGCATGATTATTTGTGAAACAACGTGATCTTATTTACAGCCGATACACAGTCAACCCATTGATTTACAATACCCTGTGGTTATGTGGAATAATAATTGTATATAATTTGATATTAGGTAAAATTTAGAATTGTTGGACACTGCTATTACTAGAGCTAGAAAAAAATTTTAAAAATCTAATTCTGTCTTGAGATGATTGTTCCTGAAACTTATGATGGAGAAATAAAGGAATTAGAATAGATGGCTAATACCCAAGTAACCTCATATTTACTGATGAAATCAGCCTTTTTGCTGAGAATCTCCATGATCTTCAAATAATGCTAGACAAACTAAATGAAGAGAGCAAGAAGTTGGTCTCCACATGAACTTCAGTAAAACAAATGTCATGTACAATGAACATATTGAGGACAATGACACAAGGATCAAAATAAAAAATGTTGAGCTGAAGAAAGTAGACCACTACATCTATCAAGGACAATGAATCTCCATGAAATTCTCAAAGGAAGAAGAAATTGGATGAAAAATTCACTCTAGTCATCTATGGGGCTGAAACATGGAACTTAAGCAAAAGATTGACCCTCAAACTGAAAAACATCCCAAGTGCACAAGAGAGAATCATTTTTAACGTTACATGGAGGGATCGCAAGATAGCACAGCATATCAGAGAAAAAATAATCAAAGATACCATAGAATACATTAGAAAACTGTTAATGTATTGGTCATGTTGCAAGACAGTTGGACACCTGCTGGACATCAAAACTCATAGCGTGAATCCCCAGAGATCATATGTGAAAATGTAGCTGGTAGAAAAAAAAGATGGCGTGAAGAATTAGACAAATTCAGAAATACAGGCTCCGCAACTTCCATAATACAGAGGTCTGGCTAATCTTGGGTCTGGTCTATGTCTAACAATAGACTCTAAAGGGCTACTGCTGCTGCTGATAATGATGATGATGAAATCAAAGAATTCAAAAGATTTAGTACCAACATATATTGTAAGTATCGAGATTTGGACAAATTTGACTTTGAAAATATTGATAAAGCCAATAATTAAGATTTAAAAAATTATCAATTGTTCTTACAAAGGTGATTATCATAGTAGCTGATAATGGTAGAGTAATAAAGTCTCATAGCGTAAGAGTCTTATAATGAAATTTCACTTTGTGAGAGATCCCGATTGCCAAAACAAAAATTGCGCTATTGCATCAATAGGCATTAATTTTTTTGCAATAATCATTCAACCGTGCATCCAAAGAGATCTTCTACTGTTATGTAATACACCAAAGAAGTCTAGAAAGACAATTACAATGCAAATTAATCAGGAAACAGTGTGTAAGAGTTGATTTGGTATCTCTACAGCAAGACTTTGCAATGAATATGCCACGGTCACGGGCACCATTTCTACTGTTTAAAAAAAGGACTTGTTACATTATCTACCAACTTATTAGTATCTACACATTATTTAGAGGGGAATTAGTACATTATACATTATGTACAATGTTATTATCAAGGTTGCAGGGGTTTGATATTTTTATCAGAAATAAATTGTCAAAATCCTATAGGTTTAATCATTCACTAGAAAAATTTTGATCTGACTAGATGTTTTGTGGAATGGATCGTCCTTATTAGAGGTATCACTGTACGTATTTTTACACTGTGAGTTATTAAAATGCTACCAGTATTTTCAGTCATTAAGTCTTTCAGAAGTTCTTGATGTACACTAGGCTTAGCTTAGCGCTTGAGGTCAGATGAGAAATAGATACCACAAAGATTATCTTACATCAACCTTCCAAGTGAGAAGAACCTGCCTGTCTAGAAGATCAACATTTGAAACCCTGGGTTTTTACTGATGGGAAATAGGTAACTATTTCATTCATGTGGCAGGCTGTTTTGGCCCTTTTTCTGCTTAACACAGCAAGAAATGAAAATTGGTAAAATGATTAGCAACTTGGAGACGGGATCAGTGAACTGAATTCATATTTTGGTTACAGATGGTTTGTGCAAATATTGCACTAATACACTCAAGAAAAGCATTCTCCAGTTTGATTCTATCCTCGTTACTGGCATGCCACCCACAATGATTAACCGAGAAAAAGAGTTGGTCACTTAGTATATGGGCAAACTTCTCTCCCCTAAAGAAAAACCCCAGCATGCTTTGCTGTGAAAGAGTGGTTAGCAAATTTGTCTGCAAGCCATTACTACAGTATTTCGTCCAATTTTCTCCGAGTGGCTCACTTCTGTGGCTCACCACTGTGACACACTACTGTGGCCTTGTGCCAGACTAAGCTAATAAGTGAATAACATGTGGCTTGTCTCAAGGCTGAAACATAACAGTTATGTATTTCCCACTGGTGCCAGAGATTTCTGTTCAAAGCTAAAAGCCATGATTTTGAATGTCAACTCCTAAAGGAGACTGGCCTTTCCCACTTGGAAGATTAGCATAGCATAATTTTCCTTCCATGATTTTCTCCAGATTGGCCATGTGCCATTCTAAGCCAGGCTTACTAAATATCATTATAATTTACCCTGGTAATTGCTGCTATATCTATTGTCAGTTTTGACAGGTAGGATCAACTTAGTATCAGATAATACACAAATACAATAATACTTATGGGTAGATCAATAGAATAATTTCCACATTAAAAACAAATGTACCCAACCGAATGTTTGCTTATCATAAAAGACTGCAAAGGATTTTGAATTTTTGCACTTGATTGGACTGTAATTTTCAAAATCAGAGTATGAGGTTACCAAGTAATTTAGGTAACCAACTTCAATTGATAACGACCACAAAATCAATAAGATGTGTGAGTGTGGGCTGACCGAATGAAGATAGAGAAAAAAAAAATGATGCCAAAATTAATTTCAAATTGATGGCTATTAACACAATGCAGATATCTGTCACAGAATTTATTCATTATTGCCACTTTGATGTTCTTTGTTTAATTGCTCATTGGAATTTTAATTATGTGCTTTGCAAACAGATAGCTGGTTACTCTTTTATAACATGCAATATGAGTGAAAACCTCTGAGATGAATTCATTCGGGGAAGGAAAAATTGAAACATATTTCAAATCAAAAGATTATGTACTGACCTTTATTATGTTTAATAAGTGACATTTGATTTGCTCATTGAAGATATATGAACATTGCTTACATGTGCAAAGTATTCATATTGATTATTTGGGTGTAGCTTGCTACTATTGAGTGCTACCGCTACTAAAGAAGCAAGGGCGTATAATCTGGGTGTGCTAGATGTGCACCGCTCACCAAAAAATTTATCATAAATGGGAATTCGATATTACTAAGTTTATTCAATAATTTAATCATGGATCCTTATGGCATGTAAAGGGTGTTTTCTTTCCTCTGTATTGGAATATTTTGCTAGTTGTACAGTGATCCCATCACACACTCCATGGCCAATAGCTTAAGTGTTACCATGTTATGGCAATAGGTGAATGATGGTTTAAGGCAGTGTTTCCCCATCTTTTTCAGACTACCGCTGGCTTTTCGAGAATATATTTCATCAGCCCCTCCCCCTTTATGGCTTATATTTTATCAGCGCTCAACGGTGAAGTCAATCAATAAAGATACTATGAAAACTTAAATTCAAATGATAATTACTTTCAATTTTGATTAGTTAAATAAGCACAAGTATTTAAATAAGTAAATAGAATTTTTTATATCAGAAAAACAGAAAACTATTTCATGCAAAGAAGGTCATGATTTTTATTCTCTACATCTTGTTCCCCTCGCTACACCTTGTCCTCCAACACCTCTTTACTCCCCTTTGCCTTACAGTGCTCCTTTTGAGTCTTCTAGCTCACCCAGGGTCGGGAGAAAGTGCCTTCTTCAGGAATCACTGGTTTAAGGTCTCAGCAATCAAAATTAGCGCTGTTTGTGCTGTCCTCCAGAAGCATAACTTGTATTCCTTTCTTTGTGTTTAGAAGTTGTACATATTAATACATTGCAATTTCATTAACTGAAACCGATTTCCTTTATAATGATTATGTAATTGCAGTATCATGATATAATCTGGTCATAATTTGTTTTTAATTCTAATAATAAACAGAGAAAAAATCAAAAGCATTTAAGCAACCCTGCACATTTTTGGCAAGGTTACACGTATTGATAAAATGTACAAAATTAGTGAACAAGTTAATTTTATTGCAATGATCTTGTGTCATTCATAAGGATGATGATTGGATGAAATTCTGCTATAAAAATTATTTGTGTTTAATGTATACCATTCAAGAATTTTGTCTTTGAAAAGTTTTCTATATTGTGTAATAATTATGTATTGCATTATATCATTCTGAAACACTATTTCAAAGAATTTCCTTTTATTAAACAATGAACACATCATTTGGCCTAGATATCACGAATAGAATAAACAATTATTGATAATAAATGCTATAGTTTTAGTGTTTCAAATGAGAGAGGTTTTAGAAGTCACACACATATGATTTATTTTCTGAAATGAATTATTTCCACACTTGTTTTTATGGTACAGTTGGTTAGTGTGTTCCTTTTTGTAATCAAGAGATTGAGGGTTCGAATCTATCCAGGAACTATTTTCTTTTTAATTATAGTAGTTGTAGTTGAGGATATTTCATGTGCATCTTAATAATAATAAAAACAGGACCAGTAAGACAAATGTGGACCTGTCCAAGTGTTAATGTAATTGTAAGAACTTAAAGAATACTGAACAACGATATGTTCATCATGTAATGGATGAAAAAATATTAATGTCGAGGAAAAATTGAATTTATTTCACAAATTTAGTTATGTGTGGGTACATTTCACTATAAATAGCTATTTTATGCCCCTGTATCAATATTTCTTTTTCTAAGGAAAGAGCAAAACACAAGACAGGCCCCAAATAGATTGCAAGCGAGGCAAAAGGATTTAACTTGAGAAATTTGACCATAGGAATCTGAATGGTAGTGTAGATGGTCTCAATAGAGAAGGCTCCAAGAGGTCGAGTGGCGTGTCTGAGGAACATAAATGCATAGGCTTGTACCAGAAGAAAGAAATGGAACTAAGATATGTATAAGGTAATGCATAACTAATTTCCTGAATCATCTTATGGGAGATGTAAACAAATACCAATTATGCTTTACAGTGTATCTCAGACAAAGGTTGTATTTTATCTCAGGATCCTATGGTTCTTATAAATATAAATAAAAGTCTAAGGGACATTAACAGAATATATTTGTGGTAGCAAGAAGAGGGCTAAAGCCAAGGTGAAGAGGGCAAAAACAGAGAAGGAGATAGGTGCACTAGATAAGTATTTTAACTAACCTATACCGGAGAATGCAGAAAAGTAAATGGAGTCACAACACAGTGAAAATGAGGGAAGCCAGTCTGAAGAAGTTTTGCAAGACAATCAAAATAGAAATTAATTTACTGAATGTAATATCAGCCATTCTGCAAAGGAGAGCTGCAATCAAAAATATGCTGGTCCTGTAGAATTAACAGATGATCCTACAACTTGGTGAGAAATGATGTCAGAGTGTCAGAGACTATTCTTTTGAAAAAAGGACTACCTACAATTATTGTCGAAAATGAGAATCAAACGTGTTTTTTTTAAAATTTCAGTGCAAAAGAAAACTTCTGAATGGTGATAAAGTCTTATGTTACTATTGCAAGCTTCTTGACAATAATTCAGCTAACACCTGAGCTTGAAAGATTATTTGGATTCTTGCGCAAATTTTTCAGACCTTTCCAAGGACACCAGGAGAAAATAAGAAAATATACAGTCGATCTGGAATTGGCATTGATAGATGTCAAGCTGACACTAGAAAAAGAATAAGTTGAAATCACAAAACAGGCTGATAAAGATGGTTGCATGCTGTGTGAGGAAATGGAGACACTAAAGCCAATTCTGCCACCACAAGAGATTCAAAATCCAATGAAAATGCTTGAATTTCTTGCTTGCAACAACAGGTCTACTGCATTTTCAATTTTGTTCATTGCTCTTCGGATTTTCTTGACAATTCCAGTGATTGCGTCAGTAGGAGAAAGGAATTTTCCCAAGCTGGAACTGATCAAAACTTACTTGAGATATCAATTTAAGGGACCAATTTGGCTAATACTTTCATTGTAAATTGAACGCCCCAATATATACCTATCGGGGCAGGGCTAATTTTCATAAAATAAAAAAACGCATTTTCCCTACTTATTGAAAGGAGTGTATGTCAAAAATTCCAAGTTTCTACTATGAACGGTTATGGCTGGACAAAGTCCGGATAGATACATAAATAGATACATAGATACATAATAATGTCAGGACACATAAATAACCTTAACCCAGTAACAGTGATTAAACTGCTCCGTTGTGGGTAGCGGTAATTAACAAACCCTGGCACTTTATGTCACAATTCTAATCAACAAGTAACATCATTAAAATTAGGGATTTTTCTCGCAAATGAAACATTTAAATCAAGCCAGAACCAATGATCCGCTTCTATCAGTATTCAGATTGAAATAAGATACCTAGGAGATGCAATTCTTCTATCATTATTGTGTCAGATTGTGTCAGAGTTTGAACAATATCTGGTTATCGGCAAGAATCACAGATATGTCTTGAGGTTCAGGCTGATCACTTGGATTTTAATTCTGATGAACACCTGACTCAAAGAAATTTCTAAGCCAATATCTGCTATAATCAAAATTTTGATGAAGATCAAAACTAGTAAAATTACAACTTCTTGATATTATCAGCAGCAACTTATCTTCAACTATCATAGTTTAAACTAATGTGTGTGCGAGAGAGTTTTAGTAACTATTGTTTCAACTTCTAACTTCTTCAATAGCAGCAGGTGACAAAAAAGGTATGGCAAGCAAGCTTGATGAGTGGTTAGCATAATTCCCTCAACATGTGCACATGCACACACATTTTGCAACCAGTGCACAAGGAAAATAAATGTGCACACAAAAGATTTCAAATCCTTTGATAGCTTATTGAGTTTTTAGTGAAAAATATTGATTTACTTTGTAGAATTCAAAAATGTGCAAATACATTTTTTTTCATAGGAAAAAAAAAGATTTGAGCAACATAAGATTTTTGTCTGCTGACTACAAAAAAACAGACAGGATATTTGTGCCTGGAAAGAGAAGAGGAAATTGAATGGATGAGAGATTTCCATATAGTAACAAGAACAGACGAACATTATATATACAATTTATATGGAATTGAAATAAGAATTTTTTTTACACTCACGATATTTGTTCTGAAAGTCCATACCAAGAGAAATGTATTAAAGTTTGTTGCGGTGTACAGGTATCTTTGAGAGGAAAGCTCTTTTGAAAGGTATAATAGAAAAAGTTTGTGGAATTAATTTACTGAATATGTCTCTCCTAGTGTAAGGCCGGATTAAACCAGTGCGGGGACTGTAGCATGTGTTATGGATGGGCTTTAAATTATGAAAATATGCATGAATATTGAAACAAACATTTTCATTTGCTAAGTAAACAACATCTTTTTTTATTTGCTACTCAGCCAGATAATATAACGAATACGTCTTACAATCCAGTTGTATTACTTCCTTCCCAGTTTGATTTTCTGCATTGGATATGACTTCAGTTTCAAATACCTTTGCATTTATGTGTTGCCTGTGCATCAGACAGATACTACACTTCCATTAATTACTGTGTTAATATATAATAGGTTATAACTGGGTAAAATCACTAACCTTAAAAACGTAGAATTTCATGAAATTTGAAAGCAGCACAACCATAGTAATAAACCAAGCGTAAAATCACTGAATGAGGTTTGATGGCTTGCAAGCATTTAACATGGTGAACTTGATATCGTGGGGCCTGTAGCTTATACTACTCTTATCACATAGTTAACCAGACACTGCCCTGTTGATCAAAGCAAAATGTTTGTGATAATTGGCATCTTTTTTTTTCATGTTGCAAGTTGACTAGTGAAGACTTTTGTGACCAGTTGGGTCAGTGGTTTGATCTCTAATTCAATGCAAGTATTTCTGTATAATGTGATGAATGCAAATTATATTGTTTTGAGTGACAGGATTTCTAGAAGTCTGTTGAACTTATAACTTGTATTCTTCTTTATATGTTGTGTCTGGGATGTCGGTGGCCCAGCCATATACCTGGACGTCAGTGATGAACTAAGTTTCATAGCTTAAGTTAGGCTCCAGAGAGAGAGATTGTTTTGATTCCTGTATTTTCATTGGTCAAAAAGATTATTTGAATTTTTTCTGATTGCTTATGATATTTTAATTCTATTTTTGGTAGTTCTCTTCATATCGTTTGAATCCTATTTAATTGTGAAAAGTGATTCAATTCATCAGCTGTCTTGAAGTGGGGTTGTTTACTTTAGATGCTATATATATAATTAAGCGAAAATTTCAAAATATCAATCAACATATAAGATATATTTGAATCATGAAACAATATGTGTTTTTGAATAGTTAACATTTTAGTCAAGGTTGCAAACTTGACTGATCTCTTGAATGCTGAGGGGATCAAATTTAAATACTCTTTAAAGAACCCCAAAAGACTTATTCATGAGTTATCAGTATTTTATTGACAAACACTGTTTTTTTTTGTAGACAATGAGAAAGAAATGTTAGCAAAATTGAGAGTTACTTTGTTTTGTTTAAAAAAACAATCGGATGAACAAGAAATATATCTTCTGAATTTTCTTTCATTTCTCTAATGTCTAAAGTCTTGAATGAACATAACTTGTAAGTCCAAATTTGTTAAAAAAAAAGCACTTGATAAATGTTGTTCCATTTTCAGTAATTCTCTAGGTAACTTTAGAATGAGGCTAAGTTAATTTTCTTTAGTTATCTCTCTTGTTTGCTTTTATATTTATTTATAGAGCTTAATATTCATGCTCATTATATAAATTATCATTTTGATATTGGTTGCACTGAGTAATTTTGATTGGGAATTTCTAAAAAAAGAAAATGTCAGTTTATGGAGGTTATATTTGAAAAGCGTATGAGAACACCTGTCAGTACCAATGTCAAATACATTTTGAATTCTTTGTATGTTCAAGTTGTTTTGTTCTTGTTTTTCTGATAAAAAGAATTGGTGCTAAGATCTGTAAAATCATGTGAAAAAATCCTTTGGGCAATATATAACATGAAGGCATCTGAGAATAGGTTCTTCATTCTTCTTAAAATAACACGTCAATCTGATTAGATAAAATAAAAAATGGAAGAAAAAAACAAATTATCACAGAATCTGGCATTACCATGGCAACTAACCTATCTTAATTTTCTTCTGATGATATATATATATATATATATATATATATATATATATATATAGAGAGAGAGAGAGAGAGAGAGAGAGAACATCTTGATGAAGCATACCTTAATTGGCTTGTTCGACTAGCAAATTAACCACTATAAAACCATGAATACTTTTTGATGAGCCATTTAAGTCACTTGGCTTAGGCTAATGGATTTGAGGTCCAATTTTTAAACAGTTCAAATTCCTTTGGATTGGTTGGTGTTTATATGCATAACACTGCCATTAACACTTATGCCTGAATTAAAGCCATTTGTGGGATTATATACGAGAGAATAAGCTAAAAATCTTAGATATTCGAAAGCAATATCTTTTGACCCAATTTAAACTAGTGTGGCAATTCTAGAAAAGTCAAGTGGTCTCTTGTAATTTTCTTCAGATGGAAAGAGGTTCTGGGCCATCAATGATGAAGTTGTACCTTAGTGTCCTACAGATCATTGCCTGGTGGATAAGAGAAGTATTACAGCCCATCTAGTTCCTCGGAAGTTGTGAGCTCTATCTCTTGGTCAGGTAATACAACAATATACACCAGTATCGGATGAGACATAGAGTGGCATCATGAGGAATATTTGACGTTTACGATTTCTGAAATTCCCTAGGAAGGATACCACATTTGTCAAGTGAAGGAATAAAATCACCATATGGATCAAATACAGGGTTGTCTGCAATATTCCTCAGGGGAGGACCCTGGATCTGACAGGTATGAAATAAGAACATCTCCCCATGGATCAAATGAAGACTTCTTTTTTTTCCAATATCCTCTCAGAAGGACACTGGACTTGACAGATAAAAGAATAAGAAAAACATACCTCCATGGATCAAATAAAGGGTTCTTTTCCACATTCCCTAGAGAGGACATCAGGCGTGACGTGTAAAAAATGAGAACAAACCACCATGGATCAAATGAAGGGTTCTCTTCAACATTCCATATGAAGTACACTGGACCTGATAGATAAAAGAACAAGAATAACATACTTCAGTAGATGAGATAGAGAGTTTCCTTCAAGCTTTTCTAGAAAAGGCAGTGGCCAAAACAAAATACAACATTCCCTTGAAAGAATTGGACCCAACCACTGAGAAAACAAGAATAATACACTCTGATAGATAAAATAATGGATTCTCTTCAATATTTGCTCGGAGGGATACTTAATGTGATGTATACTTGAGGAAGACTCAAGTGTAAAGTGGTTAAAACAAGCAAATGACACTGCCCTGGTCTTTCAAATCCGATATTTTGTTGGGGTCCAGCTAGAAAAAAGCCGGAATTGTCTCCCCTCCCTATAACTGAGTATATCTACTCAGTTTTCAAAATTTAAGCAAGAACCAGGTTAGCCAATAAAAAAGGAGAAAATTTTTTATCTATTTTTTTATTAGATTTCTTGAGAACCACTGATCCAAAAAACTTGAAACTTGACACTGCTCTGCCTTCTTTGCCAACCAATATATCTGGCAAATATTAACTTTGTACAATGGCCAGTGATCAACTAATCATAGGGCATACACACACACATACACACAATTTTTTTTCAATTGTAGTCATATGAAACACATTTAAGTTTTTGAATAATAAGAGAAACCATTTTGGTTATAAAGTGTTTTGTTGCCAGCCACCCATAACCACGAGAGAGGTGCAGTGGGAATAGGTGTAAAATCAACAGAGTCATTTAGAAGCAAATGAATTAATGTTAATGAAAATGTAGAAATCAGTAACAAAATGAATGCTGGACACAAACTGCCAATTTTCAATGGCGCATTTTAGTTTTGACAAGCTCATTTATTGGCTCATTTTACTGTAATTAGATTAATTACTTAGGTTTCAATGGACTGAATTTTCACCTTAATTTGTGAGCTGTTTAATTTGTAATGGAAGCTCAATAGCACGGTATCTGTAAGTGCCAGGATAGAGAGTTTCCTTTTTCTCTTTCATTTTATTTATTCTTCTTTTCATTCTCCTTTTTTTTCTCTTTTTGTCTTCTTTTTTATTCCTTTCTACTTTTTCTTTCCTTCTTCTCTCTTCTTTTCATCTTCTACCTCTGCTCCTTATTTTCTTTGTTCTCCTCTGCCCCCTCTTTCTTTTTCTACCTTCTTCTTTCCCTTTCTTTTTCCTAAGATCTTTTATCTATCATTTTTCTCTTACTCTTTTTCTTTCTCCTTTCCTTCTCCCCTTTATTTTTGCTATGTTTTCCTTTGTTTTTTTTCTGCTTTTTCCCTTCTACTATGCAACTTCTCTTTGCTATTTTCCTCTTTTTTTTCACTTTTCTTCCCTTTTCTTCTTGCATGACTCTTTCTCACCGATATTCTTTTTCTAGTTCTTATTTGTTCCTGCTCTTTTTCGACTCCAATCTTAAAAATTTTGTTTGTCACTTCTTCTTTCTAACCTTCATCATTTTTTTTTTATTCAACCTTCTTCTTCCTTTTACTGCATATCTCCCTTCTTGCTTCTCTTCTCCGACCCATCTTTCTTTCTATTCCACATTCATTCTCTTTCATCTCCTTATACTTGGTATTTTCATTCCTTCGTCTTCATTCTGCTCTTGCTTCTGCTATCTTTCTTTTCTCTTTCTGTTCTTCCTTTACCACCTTCTTATGATACTTTCCTTCTTTTGGCCTTTCTCTGAACTTCTTTCTGTTTTTCACCTCCTCTAATAATTCCTACCTTCTTCTTACCCATTTTTCTTCTTTCTCTCTTTCCACCACTCTACCTCATTCATCATTTTCTTCATCCTTTTTCTCATCTTTTTCTTTCTCCTTCATCTCCTCCACTTTCTATGATTTTTCTTCCTTTTCTCTTCTTCCTTTTAATCACTTTCCTTTGATATTTTTACAAATCCTCAATATTCAGCATTTTCTTCCTTTCCTTTTCTTTCTCGTCCTCTTCCTCTTTTTCTTTCCCTCTGCTCTCTTATTTTTCTTCTTGATTCAAAAATACAAAATTGCATCATTGATGACATCATCAGAGGCCATTGATATCAGCTTTATTGAGTTCCACAATTACCCCTGCCACTATGGCTTAGAAATGGTTTCTCAAATCGAACCAGATTCCCTCAACGTCTTGCAGGTTAACAAGCATTTTCAAATGTTTGATTCACAAAGCAGGACATAGGATCAAATATTCATTCACTATTATGTCGTTTCATTAAAAATCAGACAAAAGAGGATTGATATTGTTGAAATTCTTCCTATGACTGATAAAAACATGGTTTTTACGTCGATGGGTTTGCAAAATTGGTTATACTAATCCAAGAGTCAAGTACCATATTTGATGTTATGTAAGACGCCCCCTCCTTATTTCAGCAGGGAATATCATGAAAGAAATGCATTTCCCTGAATTCCTCTCATTCATCACCCACTTTTCTAAATCCAGCCAATATGGGGCTGGACGACGAAGGTTATGATTACCTTTTGAGCTATTTTTTAGGGAAAAAAGAGAGAAGGGTCATACACTTATACGTAATGTTCAATTTACAATGCATTAAAATCTTAAGTAATAAATAATTTAAGAAAAAATGTTCATTTAATCAAAAACAAAAGAGTCTCTGATTATAATAAGTGAATAAAAAGAGTTGATACTTTGTTTCTCTGACTACAAATGGGCAAAGAAGAACCCACTAAGAAGTGTCTTTTGACATGATTGGAATGAATCCCTTAGGGGCTTTTAAGGCCTCATGTTGACTGGCTGCAGAAATCTTCCAGGGTGTTGGAGTGATGAAGATAAGTATCATTGTATCACTAGACTTTTAGAGCACACTGTAACCAATCTATTCCACAGTTTTCTTCAGGTTTACAATCCATAAGGAAAGAGAGGAGTCTTTTTTCTCAAGAAACTGGTGTTTAACAAAGAAAAAAAAAGTGGCAATTGTATGGATTGTACATCTGAAGAAGTTTACATAATGGATTGGCCAAAACATTGTGGTAACAACAAATGCAACACAAAGAATCGGTTCAATAGTCTTCGAAAAGACTGTTTTATTAGTGTCTTTTACATGACTTCCTTTCGGATAACCTCAATGGATAATGATTATTCAGTTAATGTTTAAAATGTATGAAAATAATGAAAGTGTCATTCAAAAGACCTTTTGTAAAACACTGTTGTTGTTGGTCCACTACATTCACTTATGGATAAGTTTGAATGAGTGCCATTCTGATACGATTGAAGAAATTGTTACAGAGTAAAAAAAAAAATAGTCAAGTTTCAATCATTAACAAAAAAAAACTTCTGAAGGAAAAAAAAAAGAAAAATAGAAAAGGAAATCTGTTCCATTGGGAAGAAATATAGATTTTGTTTGTTAGTCACTGATAAATAAAATGTCGGCTACTGTTCAAAGATGTTGTTTACCACGAATTCGGAACCTTTTTGTTAGAACTCATTTGTTTACAACATTTCTAAATATTTTAAGAATACAGACTTCCTACACAAAATATGTACTGGGTGATATCAAAATTTGACCTTGTTCATTGCTAGAGTTATGACATTCACTGCCACCCTTGATTGAGCTCTTCCAATTGATTCTACTGTCATTATCAAGCTCTTAGAAGATCACAATTTTTTATGATCCACTAATCGCAATTCAGTGAAAGTGAGATGGTAAGGATTTTTACTTGCAGGTTTTAATGTGGCAGACGGTATTGTAATAATAATATGTATTTATTCATGGATTATTCTTTGGGTGTGAGCCCACATCATCAGTGTGATGGAGAAATGAAGAGAAAATGAAGAGAACTAGGGTTATTTTGAGTGGCTGGGATGGGTGTGTGTTTGGAGTTGTCTGTGTCATCCCCTTTAATTGATCTTGTATTTGTTTTAAGGGTCATATATCCAGCTTATGCTATCTTGGATGGGGGATGGGCACTTGTGCAAGGGTGTGGTTAAGGTTGGTTCTTTTTGTTTTTCTGTCTGGGTGGAAATCATTATACATGTATATGTCCAACCAGGTAGCACGTGCATATGAGAATATACAAGTGTATTGGGAGACGTAGCACAGACACCCTTTAACCAATATATATCATGGATAAAAAAGTTCATTGCCAGATATTAGTATTAACAGAATTTTGAGCTGGAATTTTCAATGTATAATGTTCAATCTATGTGATTAATTTGCTTGTAGGAAATCAATAATTGATTGAAAAGTAATGGTTTTGTGATTCTGTTTACATTTCAATTCTTATTGGCACCATTGTAAAAAGATAAGGCCACTGATAGTCACTGCCATTTATAATCTTATGAAGATTATGCAAATGATAACATAGACAAAGTCACACTTGACTTTTGTTTGTTAATTATTTACTATGAAAATTCATTGTAGATAACTTACCAATAAGATTACATGATAATGTTCTGAGGATAATGTGAATAATTATCAAAATATCAAGAAAATTATTCTAAACTCTTGTTTGTTAATTGAATATTGACTACTTATAAGTATGTTGTTTACTTCATCCCATATATATATATATATATAAGTGTTTATGTATGTGTATGTGTTTATGCATATATGTGTGTGTGTGATTGATATATAAGTTGATTGTCATGTGAAGAGATAACTAGCGGCCAATATTGGGAGATACCAGAAATGGAAACAGAAATAAAGAATTCTGGTTCTAGTCTAGAAAGCCTATTTTACTCTGAAGATGAAGAAGCTAAAAATTCTCTCCGACAACAAAAGGGGAAGAAAAGAGAAGGATGTCAGACAAAGAAGAGCGACACTAATTATTCTTCCATACGAGGGACACAGATCAAGGTATAGATTGATTGCGCTGAAGATGGAAAATTGGAAGCGGATAGGTGTTTGATGATAATATCTTTCATCGTTGAAAGAGAAAGAGTCAAGTTTGGCGCAAGTGTAGAGATTATCAAGGAAGGTAAAAGGGAAGGCTAACAGCCACTTACTGTACGAAAGTGAGGAGTCGGAAAGAGAAGAGGATCATGAAGAAGCCGATGACAACAAAAAGGGACCCAACTGCTGATTACAAAAACAGAATCGAAAAGACAGAGAAGCTAGAAGATGATAGAGAAGATTAGCGAGATTAGAACACGTGAATCTACTCGGGAGAGAAGATGAGGTTTGGCGGGATCGACATGTCCACACACTCACAGGAATAGAGATGAGAGAAGAGTGGATAAACGATGTGAGGCTGGGAGTATGAGCACTGATTGCTTTACACCTAAGCTTATGCAGCCAATCTAAAAGATTGTTGCGAGAAAGAAGGAGAAGAAAAGGATTGGCTGGAAAGTCTTTGGTATCTGGCCTTCTGAGTAAAGAATTTGGTGAAAGTGTAAGAAGCCATGGGACTTAGAGAAGAGGTGATTAAAGATGACCAACGCTGAGGTAGGGTTTTCAGCATTTGGATGGGGGATGACGGGCACAGGCTGAGATAATGAGTGTTGATTACTGATTTGAAGGGGATCTGGAAGTGAGGAAGGTAAGGTAAGAAATAAATAGATACTGTGATGTCTGATCTGTGTTAGGCTTGCTGAGGATTAGGAAGATAAAAGGCAGAAGATGAGAGATGAAAGCAGATGAAAGAGGAAGAACGGTAGTGTGTAAAATAAGAAGAGAAAGAAAGAAAGATGAAATTTGTGAGAAAAAAAGAAAGGAGTAAAAAACAGATGAAAAAGGAAGAATAATTTTATGTAAGAGGAGAAAAAAAACCTTCCAATAAGTAAGAAAGAAAGACGGGGGTAAAATGAGATGAAAAAGGAAAAAACAGGAGTGTGTAAAATAAGAGGAGATAAAATAAACTTGAAATAAGTGAGAGAGAAAGAGTGGGTGGAGGTAAAATCAGGCGAACAAAGAAAAACAGTAGTGTGTAAAATAAGAAGTAAAAGAAAGGGACATGAAATATGCAAGAAAGAAAGATGGGGGTAAAATCAAATAGAAAAGGAAAAACAGTTGTGTGTAAAATAAGAGGAGAAAAAAAGGCACTTGAAATAAGCAAAAGAGAAAGATGGGGGTAAAATCAGGGTGTAAGAGAGATAAAAACTGGGCAAAAAAACAAGAGTGAGAGAGAGAAAAAGAACGTTGTAGAGAGAAAGAGTAAAATAATATTGAAGAGAAGAGAGAAAGATATATAAGAGCTCAGATAAAAAATAAAGATTTGGAGAGAGAAAATAGAGTAAGAAAGAGAAAAGTGAAAAAGATAATGAGGGAGTGATAGAATCAATATCAAAGAGAGAGGGAGTAGGAAAGTAAAGAGAATATGCCTGATTGCTGCAGGGTCAAGCTATATTCTCATTTCTATCCCGAATGAAATTGATTACTGCAACATTGTACTGTATATACGATAGGTAAAATATGATAATTGTCAATTTAGCTCATATGGTAAGAGAGCTGCTTTCCAATGACATAGTTGTGATTTCAAGTCATGCTGGGTCATTGTCAATCATATATACATATATATATAAATTTGGTTTAACATGATTTGATAGACAGACAGTTAAGAGTTTACTCCCCTAAATTTGGTGACAATCATTCTTGTTGTTCTTATTTCAATAAAAAAAACAAAGTTAACAGCCTGATCACTTGAGAGGTATAGTTTTCAAGATGGCGTACCAAGGCCTTATTGTTGATATATTTCAAGAGTTATGGATGTTTTGAAACAGTAGCACACACTATGTAAACATATTCACTTCTTTTGCTGTTTCACCTTCCCGCAAAATTTCATTGTGATTAATTGAGAACTTTCAAAGATATCAGGTTGAAAGATATGAGTGAACACAGAAATGTATGAAGAAATAAAGACAAAAAGAATGAAAAAAAAAATCCCTGGGTCCACCCAAAATTTCATCACATCGTTTTTCACACATTCCTTACCCTCCAATGAAATTTCAGTGAAATCCATCGAGAACTTTCGGAGATATTGTATGGACAGATAGGAGTAGATATGGAAAAGTGTGAAAAAAAACAAACTATTGAATATCTCTCAATCAAAAACAAATACCTTGATGTAAATATCTCTCAATTACAAATGAATCTAACTCAAAATTCAACCACATCTTCCTTGATTCTAGCCTCAGCCTTCTACAAAATTATATCAAAATCCATTCAGAACTACCAGGCATATCATGTTGACAGTGAATACAGAAATTTATGAAAAAAACACACAAAAATATCTCCTAATCATAAAGAAATTCATGGATCCATCCACCCCCAAATCCATGCAGTTCTCCCTTACAATGTGCCCAACACTTCCACAAAATTTCATTGAAATTTATCAAGAATCTTCTGAAATATTGAGTGGACAGACAGGAGCAAATACTGAAATGTATAAAATATCAAAATGGAAAAAGATATCTCAATCAAAAATGAATCGATGCATCTTCCTCTAAATTTACTCACTGCTTCCTTGCAATGTGTCCTAAACTTTCATAAAATTTAATTGAAATTAATTGAGAACTTTCTGAGATATCATATAGAGAGACAGAAGCAAATATCACTCATATCTTTCCATACCATATCTTTAAAAGTTCTAATTGAATTTCAATGAAATTTCATGGAAAGGTGGGTCACAAAATAAAAAAAAGGAGTGATTGAATTCTGGGGAGGATCCAGGAATTCATGTTTCATTTGGAGGTATTTATAGGCTTGTTAAGTTAGAAATATTGCCTTACAATCATTGCTAAACAAAGTCTGTTTCAGAATGTCTCCATATCTGAAATTTTCCAATACATTCTAAGTATCACTATACAAAGTTCTATGCTTTTATCACAAAGCAAGCAATTCTGACTGAATTCCGTACTGATTGCCTGGACTAATACAGATGTTGGGAATACAAATGATTGGAAAAGAAACAAGAGATTGAGAGAGTAACGGGTATTTAAAGAATTAAAAATGGATACCTGTGCGTGTGTTCTGAGAGGGTAGGGGAGATTAGGGCTAGTTGGACACCAGGATAAATCAGACAATAGGCATTTATTAGAAACCTAAGCAGTTTTCAGTAATTTTGGTCACATGACTAAATCACAAAATCACCTGCCTTCTTACACAGGAAATCTGGTTTGTACATATTGTAGAATGGCGAGATGAGTGCTAAAAAGTCAATTTCCATCATTAATAGTAAACTTTTTGGAATTTGTTCTGATCAGGTTTCAGAGCTAGAGAATGGTATCAGCCAGATATGGACAGTTGTAAACAAAAATTATACATCATTGGAGAGTGATATTCTTTGAAGGATCTGTCAACCTCCAAAATAATCATATATGTGTTGGGGCAAGTTGGTTCCTATGTGATCAGCCAAGTTGGTCTCAAGTGTCAAATTAATGCAATAGTGTAGTATTCTCTTCTGGTTGTGTTTGTCTACTGACGTATCCTGGTCTCAAGGAAATGTTGCACATCTGTTATTCTCTAGTCATATTCTCCAGTGTTTTGATTTAAAATTCTCTCTTTACTCTGCCTCCTATGACAGGCATCGCCAAGCATTTGACTGTGTGTACTGACGGACTGGCCCTGGATGAGGAAGACAGTAAAAAAGAGAGATATGTATAGAGAGAAAGTTATTTAAAAGATTTTTAAAAAAAAGAAAGGAAACATCAGAGAAAGAAAAACAAGGCATGAGAGATAAAACAAGATCGAGAAAGACAGATTATAAGTGGTTGAGGGTAAGAGAGAGAGAGAGAGAGAGAAAGAGAGAGAGAGAGAGAGAGAGAGAGAGGATGAATGTATAAATGGCAGTTTCCACTCTATTTGACATCAGTGCATCTGTGGCAAGATTTACAAGATGAAAGAACAGAAAATAAGCTTAGAGAACTGGTCTATGAATTGAGAAAGAGAGATGAGAAGTGACAATAGAATTTCATAGATATTATGAGTTAGAGAGTGATCAAGGATGGAATAGAGAGGTAGAAAGAGAGAATAGGGGATTTGAAGGAAAGTAATCAGATGAAGGAGACTAATAAGTAGATAGAGACAGGAAGGAGTCAAAAGGAAGTCAAAAACAGGTCTGGTTAGTTGGTCAATAGAAACCGACACATGATCAATGTCTTTTGGCAGCATCCTGTGTTTAGGGTGATCAATTGAAAAATTGGAAAAAAATTGTGATCAATGAATGCTGCAGGATACGAATAAACATTCAGGGATTAATTTAGCATGAACTCACATTGTGAATTGAACCCTAACTAAAAATCTATTTAGGTGGGCAATTTTCAAATAAGAAAATGAAACCTCTTTCTAGACGTAATAAGGAGCAAATTTTAAAATTTTCAATGCTCTGCATCCATTTGTGCGGCCTCTATATGTGATACATACATGCATAGCCAGACCACCTTGAAAACTGAAGAAACCTATTTCAGCAGTTTTGGTGACAGTTTTGGTTGTGTGAGAGTGAGAAGGAATAGATAGAGATTGAGAGAGAATGGGAGAGTTAAAGAAAGTAAAGAGAACAAATAAGATAAAAAGGTAGTCAAAAATAGAGAGAAACAGTGAGAGTGAGGGAGAAAATGGGAATTAGAGAGAGGAAGCTAATAAAAAATAGGTATGATAGGGAGGGAAAATAAGAAATTATAGAAAAAAGGTTGAGAGTGAGAGATAGTGAAAGGCTGATTATGAGAGAGAGAGAGGGAGAAGGATAAAAGAAAGACAGTGAAAAGGCAAAATGTAAAAAATTCAGCATTTGTTGTGCAGCAAGTCATTGCAGAGGCAGCATGCATTCTCTTTCTCTCTCTCTCCCTCTCTCTCTCTCTTTCTCTCTTACACCATTCCCAACCTCTGATGACTCAGCCTAATATACCATCATCATCATTTTGTTGGAGACTCAACAATTTTTTCCATACATGTTGATCATAGATGCTTCTTGAGTTTATGCTATTTCTGCTTACAAAAGGTTCAGGAAGGCTCAATTTTCATCCAGTGGAGATGTGGGTAACCTGTACATTTCTAAACAGACATGGTGGTTATTACAGAACGAATTCTTAATATTTCATAACAATGTTTTTGATATTCTAAACAAAGATTATAAATTTGTTAGTTGTCAAATACAGCCGATGAGATATTTTTACTTTGAAAATGAACAAAAGCAAAAGATGAGGAAAAGAAAGTGAAAAATAGACAACAAGAAAAAGAGAGAAAGACTAAAACAGAAACCATAAGAGAGAGTGAAAGATAAGTGAAGATAAAAAATGTCTGAGAGAGAGGGGTGAGAGAGAGAGAGAGAGACAGAGAATATAGAGGGATGGTAAAAAAATTATTGATAGTTCCTAAGGGGGAAACAAAGGGAGGAGGAGAGAAATAAGGTAAAAACCGAATAAAAGATGGTGAGTAATAAAAAACGTGGGAGAGAGAAGAGGGATGGAAATAACGGAAAGAGGAAAGTGTGTGAGAGTGATAGGGATTGAAAATGAGAGAAAGAGAAAACATGAACTTGAGAGAAGGAGTGAGAGAGAGAGGGAGAGAGAGAAAAACAGAAAAACTAAGAGGAAGAAGGATCGTAAGAGAGAGAGAGAGAGAGAGAGAGAGAGAGAGAGAGAGAGAGAGAGAGAGAGAGAGAGAGAGAGAGAGAGAGAGAGAGAGAGAGAGAGAGAGAGAGAGATTGGAATATAGTAATGAATACCGGGAAATAGAAGAAAGAATGAAAGAAAGAAAGAGGATCATGAACCAAAGAAAATAGATGAGAGAGACAGACAGAGACAGAAACAGTGATATAGATACAGAGACAGAGACAGAGGAACAGTGAGAGGCACAGAGAGAGAACTACAGCAATAAAGTAGATGAGAAAGAGAAATGAGGGACAAAGGAAGATTGAAATAAACGCATTGATATAATAGAAATGGAAGAAAGAGAGAGAAAGAAAAACAAACATGTGCCAATCAAATATAGAAGAAGAAGAAGAAGAAGAAGAAGAAGAAGAAGAAGAAGAAGAAGAAGAAGAAGAAGAAGAAGAAGAAGAAGAAGAAGAAGAAGAAGAGAGTAAAATTTCAAAGCTAATATTGTTGGGTGTAACCAGAGTTTGACAGGGGTTATGGAAATAAAAAGGAAACAAAACAAAATAATGATAATTAATTATGATAGATTCCTTGGTTGCTGTCTGTTTGTCTTAGCATCCATTCCACATGGACATTTCCATACCTTGGCCAGCCAATAGAAAGGCCATATGGTAAATGTTAAAGCCCAAGAAAGGTGGCTGGCCAGCTACTTAATCCTTCCCACCCTCTAAATATTACCAATTGGCAGTCATTCTAATAATCCCTTGTGGAAACAGGTGAATCCTGATATGAATATTTCCAAAGAGATCCAGGGAGTAAACAGCCATGGGTGGTAAATGGAGTTGGATACAAATTATACTAATTCATATTTCCTTCTGTTTATGGGTGAATAATTGGGTGCATATTTCCCCCTAGTGCCAGTGGTCAATATTCAAGCCTATGATTTCCAAACCTGATTTTTAAGCCCTTTGGAAGCCCTTTGAACTCAGATATTGATGTTACAGTCTTCTTACCCCATTTCCTCTATTTGGCCTTCTGCTGTGCCATCAAAAGCTATTGTATCTGTAGGTTCAGGATCTTTGAAATAAGTGTCATGGGAAATATAGCTTTTGTTGGCTTGTAATGTTTTTTCCTATGAAGAATTTTCATTCTCAATGCTTGGATTCATAAACCACTCATAACTCTTAAATGAATAGCATATAAATACTTGGGCTCTTCTGTGAATTGAATAAAAAAAATGAAAAAATTCACCAAATAGTTAAAGGGAGATAATTTTATTCAAGTGTTATTTCCCTTGAAAGTAAAATTCTATCTTATTTATATGAATTTAAGAGTTAAATCCACTGTATCCAGAAAATCAGTCTATGTTCAGTTTTAACATTTTATGACAACCAAATGCAAGGGAGGCAACTGGAGACATGGAGGAAGCCCATACAGTCCTTATTCTGTTTTGATTTTCAATAGGTTTTCTTTTTATATATAAATATCAAGCAAATGAAAACAAATTTATTCAATATTCAAGTAAATTATTAATGATAGTATGGTAAAAAAAAAGTGTGATCAGTCTTATAACTCAAGAACAGCTGTAGAGTGTTTTTGGAAAACTTGAAAATGTATTAGACTCCATATAAAAAAAGATAGGAGAGATGTTGAAAATTAACATTCCTATCACTAAATTGGCTGTATCTTGAATAAATCTGCTTTCATTAGCAATTCATGTGTTGAACGGGAGAGAAGTTATTTAAAATGTACATATCAAAAGAACTTTACGGAAACACTATATTTTTTGTATAGAGACTATATTCAATCAAAGTTGCAAGGAAAAGAAAGAAAGAAAGAAAGAAAGAAAGAAAGAAATGAAGAGAAAGCATTCAAAAAGATTTCATAAAAGAGAACAAGACAGATGAAAAAAAACAAGCATAAAAAAAAGCATACATGTCCTCTATCGTATAATGTAATAACTAAATATGATTGCTCCAGAATGAAACTTATGAGTAGGCATCATGACCAGGCTCATTCTTTCATGTTCAACATTCATTGCGATCAGTCTATTTGTATTCTGATATGCTCGTAAAATCCACTAAATCTCATGGCTAATTATGGTTGTTTCAAGAATAAACTTCGAGCTGAATGTACACCTTTGAAATCTAACACCAACTGAGGTTTGTCAATTTATATTCTAATAAAACTGATTATATCCCATCCAAATGTACAGAGGATTTCCTGGTTTATTGTCGGAGATTTCTTGATTAAACTCATTACAATGAAAAGATCTACGAAAGAATAAAATTATGATTTTAATCCATGGTAAAGTATGCTTTTCCCCAAAACAGTATTTTCAAAACCTGCACTAAAAAAATATCAATTTATGGATATTCATGGCACTATCATTTTTAGTAATATGCAAATAAAAATCAGAAGATTGGAAAAATAGATAGAATATTTTAAAAAGGAACAAATGAAAGTGGTTCGGATTCTTTTGACTGAATGTTAGAGACAGGTGATCGTTCTTTTAAAAAAAAGCATTAAACTAGATTTCACCAATGCTTCTCCATTGGTATCTTGAGTTTTGTTGGTTCAGTGGTATGAAGTAATGAGATAAGAATTGAGAGACTGAAGAACAGAGAGATTGAGAGAGAAGACCTGAAAGAAAGAGTAAATGAGTGAAAGAGAAGGAATGGACATGAACAGAGAGAGAGAGAGAGAGAGAGAGAGAGAGAGAGAGAGAGAGAGAGAGAGAGAGAGGGTAGATTTAAAAGAAAAATAGGTGTAGGGAGAGTAAGAGAATGAGAAAGAGAGAATGAAACAGAATAAATGATAGAGTATGAGGAGATGGAGAAATGAAAAGAAATAGAATTTGCAAGGAAGTGAAACTTAAATAAAAGGTCATAATAAGCGGAAAAAATTGAATAGTGATAGAGATTAAAAAGAGAGTAAAAAACGATAAAGAGAGATAAGGAGAGAGGAAAAGAAAGGGAGAGAAAGTAGGAGAGAGAGAGGATAGGGTTTGCTTGATTTTCATGAATTCAAAATCTTGAATTAGTTACAATTGCTGCTGCTGCTGGTCAGGACAAGATAGGCCTTTACCACACTTGACTAGAAGTGAGGGGTCAGTCTGAGGTTTGGCATCTTCAACTCTGGCCTGCATACAAACTTCTGACAAGAGCTTTTCTTTCTATGACCACCACCTCTGTTTGATAAAACCACCATTCAAAACTTTGGCAGCTTAGCCAGGACAGTTTCAAAACTAATTTATCACCAACTGTCTTTACTTTTATCACTCTAATAAGTTTTCTAAATTAGTTGTGAATAAAGAAGTTCAGTGTTCATCAAGGTTGCTAATTCCCCATTTCTTCCTCAATTTTGGGCCAAAAATTTTCTTACAATCTCCCTTTGACTCCTACCCACCTCTGCATATTATTTGGGCCCATGTGCATTGTATGGTGAGGTGTCCTGTTATCGAACAAGAGATTTGGGTTGCATTTCTGAGTTTGTTAAATGCTTGCCAAAACCTCCTTTATACCTTATTCAACACCGGCCAAGATGTATCTAAAAAAAAAACCTCAATGTTTGTTCTGAATCAGACATAAAGGTTCTGTAAATGTTTCAGATCTCATCTTCAGATATTACTAATGCTGTAATGTTTTTCCTAATAATAAGGAATCAAGATTCTGAAGGAAACAGTTTTTCAAATTGTTGTCACAACCATAAAGAATGTCTACTTTAGAACATACTACAAATAATGTGTCTATTTGGTCAGGGTAAGACCCATAGAACTGGAACATTGATACCTTTCAGCGAAACAGAACTAGTATAGTACCATATGTAATGATGACAGTGTTTTTGTCTAATTGGCATCAGGGAAATATATAGAAAAAGCGAAATGGGATATTTTAGAAATATTCTTGCAACATGGTTTTTGCAATATCTGCATGAAATTACTCTTTGTGGGATCAAAGGCGACAGGATATTTGAGATAAAAAGCAATATGAATGTTATTCGTTTTCAATCCAGGTTGAATCTATTGATGTGTGGCCCACTTCTATCCAAAATCAGCAATCAGACACACACACACACATGTGCAGATATATGCACACACACACACACACACATACACACACACACACACAAATCCACAGATAAGTTTGGATTTATTTCAGCTGATATAAAAGCGATGCCTGAGGCATCCCAAAAAAGGAAGTGCCGAAGGAACTGGACAATTTACGGAACCACCCACATGTATGAGTGAGTGTTTCCGCATTCCACTCTCACAAAGGAGGCAAATAAATACCAATATTTGATTTCCATGAGTGATTTTTTAGAGTAAAACCCACTGAATTTGTTTCAATGGAACAGTCTATCATTCCAAATGGTGGGTGGAAGATACTTTCATCAGGAAATAATTATTACCTTTTAAGAGGAAGAGTCTAACGTTGTAGACAAAAAAAATCACTGTTCATTATATAGGTAGTTACATATATAAATAGAAAGCTTCATGTGACTAATGCCATTTGGCAGCGTCCTACGTTGGGGTGATCAATCAAAAAATTGGTAAAAGAGGTGATTACTGACTGAATTACTTATCTTGTCTTTTGCGATCTCTAAAAAAGTCCAAATTTTCAAAAAACAAAGTATGTTCATGGAAGAAAAAAAATGTTTTCAGAAAAAATATATCCTTTCAATCAATAAGACCCTTGTTACCTTTGGAAAAATGTTAGTTTTGAAAAAAATTTTTTAGGTTTCTTTTTTTTTGAGGTGGTGTTCTTTGTACAATATAACTATAATAATGAATTGAACCCTTAATTTTCATCCGTCACAAAGATTAAATGATCACTCACCCCCTCATTGTTAAAAACAACAACAAGTACAAAGAAATAAGGGGATTAAGAAAACAGTACAAGTAAATATATAAAATATATTGTCATTACTTTAAGCTTTGAATAAATCTAATTGTTAAATTATATCTATTTTAGTGTGGTTTTTAACATGGTGTGAGCAAGGACGTGAAACTTCACAATTAGACCAACCTTCCTTAAATGGTGCCAAAAAATCCAATTTTCAGATTAAGTAACATAGGGGTCTACAATCAATGCATCCTCCCAATAGTCACCTATAGGGCTGAAACATAGAACCAAGAGACTGACCCTCAAACTGGGAACCATGTAATACACATGAAAGAATCATGCTCAACTTCACATGGAGAGATTACAACACAGCACAATATATTAAGGAAAAAAAAACAAGAGTCTGAGACCTTATAGAATCCATTAAAAAACTGGAATGGCAATAGGCTGGTCATGTTGCAAGAATGGCAGACAACTGCTCGACATCATGACACAATAGAGATTGCCAGAAATCACGTGCAGAAATGTGGCCAGCAGAGATAAGATGGTTAGACAAGTTCAGAAAGTTTTGGCTCCGCAATGCCCATGATAGAGAGGTCTGGCATTCCTGATGATGATGATTTTTATAAGATATGTCCATTCTACATTCTTTTGTTCTACATGTTTTCAGTTATTGTTTTCAGAAGATTCGGATCACTGATAATTTCCAAATTTGTATGAAAAGGATTAATTATTCTTGTAAAAAATAAAAAAAACAAAAAAAAACCTCCTAATATACATCAAAGCTGCATTTCCCTATGACGGACAGAGGTAAGGGTTTAGTTCAGGATGATAGTTACATTGGGAATAGAACCACCTCTCTTGAACTGGAAGTTTTTTTTCAAAACTGACACTTTTCAAAAAGTAAAAAATGTCTTATTGATAAAAGCACAACATTTCCTTTCAAATTTTCAGTACGTTTTTCTTTAGGACTATACAATAAAACCAATTCTCACCAGCCTAGATAACAAACTTCATTTGAGGAATCTCTGTATACTTAGAAGGCTTATTTCCATAAGACTGACAGAAAGTAGTGGTCCAGTTTAGCACTTCAATTATGTTGTAAATAGAACCACCCCCTGCCATAAAACCTTAAAACTTGATTTTTCCCAAAACTGATGAATTTAATTAACATGAAAATTCCCTGCAAATTTTATTCCAATTTTCCAAATTTTCAACTCGAGTGAATCTGGCGACACAATGACTTATCTTTCCCAAATTTTTGCTGCTAACTGATTTCTGTGCCCAAATTCCAGTGACAACTGGCAAAAGGTCTTTTGAATATTTTTCTGTCAGGTCAAGTGACATTGTCATTTTGAGACTTTCCTGATTTCAGAAGTTAGAGAAGTGATAGAATCTATCATTGCAAATAATTTCTGATCTCCTATTGGGAATTAGGTCAAATAAAGTAATCAGTCCAAAAAACTCTTCCAAGGCGATGCAATGAATTTAAAAAAATACTAATAAAATATTTGACTCTATTTGTACTGAAAGAAACTAAAGAAATAAGGAGTGCCACTCGTGAAAAAATGATTGCAGGAATATTGGTTTCCCTAACCCCTGCTGGCTTGAAACTCTTCACATTCAGGTACAAGTTTTTAGAGACAGCAATAAATAGTTCCTATAAATTATCATAGCAGGAGTTGGAGATTTTGGGACCACAGACATTGTATGATGTTAGTAGAAGTGGAGTTGGTGGACTACTATTCATAAAGCTTTTGAGGATCCCCTTGATTAGGGCCTGGGGCAACTTAGAATTGCCTCCACCCCCTCCACCAGCCAGGCTTCTACTAGTGAAGAAAATGCTATTCTTTTCAATTGTAGTTTTATATTACTTTTGTTATCAGAAGTTTATACTTTTCATATCCGCCAGACATATTGTCACCTCTTGATAAACCATAACGAAAAAAAAATACAAAACATCTGTAAAGTTCATTGTAAGATTTACCAGTTTAAATGTAACTGAATTGCTTTTGGGCTTACCTAAGTTGGAGATTACTGAATGATAGATATGCAGGATAATATTAGGATACCTCCGATTTTAACCCTTGCAACAAACAAGATGAGGAAGACATGATTACCTTTCAGATTTTCTTCACCCAGCCTCATGTTCAAAACAAAACTGCCATTCTATTTTTGGTTATAGCTCTCTTTGGAATGCCCTGATCAGATGCTGCTTTGATGGTGTAATGGTTTGCACCATTGCCCCATATGCAGAAGGTGCAGATTCCTGGTATGAACAAAGAGTTTCAAAAACTCTTCATCAGGCAACTTTCTCTATGCACTCAGTAGTTCATTGAGTACACTCTAAGCTTTGTGATTAAGGTGAAAGGTATGTATCAACCACCTTACCAATGGCTGCATCACCTAATGGTGTAACAAGGGTTATTGGCGCCAGTGAGAACAGATGATTCAGGCCCCCTCCAAAGTAAATCATATTGTCATTGATTTGAATAAAATAAATCATTGAATTGATTTTATTCGTTCACCATTTTCACCATCAAGTGAGCAAGTGTGTGGAACTTTACTATCAGAACCATCTTCCTTATGTAAATAAATCACAAATAACTTTTATTCATGCAAATATTTGAAAAAATTAACTACTACAAATTGAATAAAAATACTACCTTTTATCAAAAAAATTCTTATGACCTTTGATCCTACCCAGAAAACTGAAGATTAATTATTATATTACATCGTTTTGCATTTTGTGTAAACAACTTTTCATACAATATCTCTGAAAGTTCTGAATCAATTTATATGCAATTCTGCAGAGGCTATGGAAGATCTGATTGAATTTTGGAGCAAATCCATGCATATTTATTTGAATGTTCTTTTATAGATGGATAAAAAAAAAATTGATTTGAATTGAGAATTTTTTCTTGTTTGACACCAAAAAATATTTGAGAAAACTTGCAAAATATTTGAAAAAAGATAATTAATGCAAACTGATTTATGAGTGAAAACAAGATTGATATGTTTATATTCTTCATCAATGTTCAAAGTTTGAACTCTCATATATACTTTCTTCAGAATTATTAATTGTGATATATATTGTAATATAACTGATCTTAATCTCCAGAAACCATGTATAGGAATAGAGTTAAGTGACTTTGTCTAGATGAGTTATGAACATTTTCTGTTATCCCCATTTTTATGTCAATCCATCCGTATAAACTTCTGATATCAACTTCCTCAAACAAAAGAGTTTTTAAACCGACAAATGTCTTACAAAAGGGGCAATACCTGTTCCTTTTAGTTTTTATGTGCTCTGTACACTCAAAATAAGTGTCTTGTATGTGCTTGTGAAATGGAAAATATTTGAGACACCTTTGTGTTTAGGATACTCAACCCAGCAATCCAAAAAGAAATTAACATATAATATCAATCATAATAAAATGAGCATTGGACATTGTTCCCACTAAGCACATGCATTTTGCACACATGGGAAAATTAATGTGTGCACGGAAAAATTTGAATTCTGTTGATAGCTTATTGAGTTTTATTGAGAAAATATTGATTCACTATGTCAAATTTGAAAGAGTACACAAATATTTGTCATTGGAAAAAATTTACATTACATAAACTTTGAATAGAGAAAGCAATTGCTCAGGTTTTTGGTTCTTAGGGTTTTTTTTATTTCTTCCAAAATTTTGACTGAAAACTTATTCTTGTGTTCCTGCATGTCTCTTTTGTCTTCCCTATAAGAAGCAGTTATTTTTCATTTTCATACCGTCTGTCTCTTCCAAAATTTTGATTGAAAACTCTTCTGATGGACCAAAGGTAGACAAAAATGCACCAGTTATTTCTACCTTATTGTTCTATTTGCAACTTCTCTGGTTAGGTCTGATAAAGGTCACAAAACATTTATCACATATATGATCTGGGTACAAAAATCATAGAAGTTTTGTACAATGGAAAGGTAAAGAATAAGTTCTGTATCATGATAGAAAAGCCACAAAGAAGGCATGGAGAAGGAGAGAGAAGCAAGGTAGCTGAATTGACCTTGCATATCATAAAACGGACGGCAAACGTAGCCCAGAAATTCCAATTTAACCTCTTCTCAACCTATCTACCTTCCCTACCAGTCCTCAGCTATAGCAAATGCCCAGACTTTACATAAGGAAATTTTCCTATTTTGACCGTTTTTATTGTTTAATCAATTTTCCTGTTTTCCCATTTTGATTGGAAGGTGTTACTGTCTCAGACATCTAACAGGCACTCCTAAGATTTGGCTCCCTGGGTGACTGCCTGTGTTGCCGGCATCTTTGGCCTGAGGAATTTCTGTGCCCCCTTGCACTCAAGGGTGACTGTGCCCACCTTGCCTTGCCACTAGCGTCCCCCAGAATGAAAGTGAGCATGCCTTTGGCGGTGGGAGCTAGATGACCATGTATCTTTTTCCGCTTGAGTGACATCAGTGATGAAAGAAAAAACACTGTTTCTAAATGCTGAGTGAAAATTGCATATAAACTCTTGAAATAAAAAATTAGCACAAAAAGGTTGACATATATTTGTAAATTTGGTATTTTTTTCAGTTTTGAGTGTGTCCCTAAAACTTCTGCACCCTTAGGCAACCGCTTAACATCGCCTTGGATTGGCTAGCTCTCTCTCTCTCTATATATATATGCATATACATATATATACATGTAAATATATATATATATATATATATATATATATATATATATATATATATATATATATATATACACAGAGGAATATAATACCGGTCATTTGGAAGAGATGGGTGGAGAGTATGTTATTTGGATAATTGATGGTTTGGATAACTGATCTGACCATAAAAAGAGAAGCCATACTAAATACAAGTTCATAAAAAAAGCATGCTTGAAAGGTTTGATTGCATTCATTTCACAGAATAAATCACGTTATATGTCATTGAAATAACAAAAACATGGAGCAAAAAAATTTACAAAAACAAGATGTCATTACTAGGAATATGTTTACTCTCATGCACAAGAAGTACGTTGAGTTCATCAAAGATGCTAAATTCCTGTAAATAAAGTCATTTTTTTTCTAGTCTAATAATGAAAAAACCATTTATTTTATTCAGCTAGTATTTATCTTTTAGCATAATCTCCTGACCTTATCATTGCAGTTCGTTGCAGTATGGTGAATATTAATCAAATAAATCAAACATTATAAAGTGAAAATTTCAGATTAAAATTTAGAAGAACTGATTCAACCTCGTGTGTGTGTGTATATATATATGTATATATATATATATATATATATATATATATATATATATGTATATTATTGTTGTGTCATCCACAGACAGCTGTTTCGTTGTATTACAACTATTCAGCGTAGCTGCAGACAATCCATCATCCCATCCAGTACCACGAAGCTGGATTGAAACCTTTGCTTCAGACCTGGAGGTTGGTTTTCTACCGCAGGGTCACAGAACTGGACGGTCAGTAAGGCTGAACTTAAGAGATATATTTATTTAGTTTCTCAAATTCCCCATCCACCAGAGTGCTCTATTCCTATGGAAGAGCATTGCATAAGCTTACAATGAACGAGCTACCTCACTTAAAGAGTGCTCAACCCTGAATAGAGGATCATTAATTATTGTGTGATATATACATATGTCTATATATATATATATATGTGTGTGTGTGTGTGTGTGTGTGTGTGTGTGTGTGTGTCTGCGTGTTTGTGTGAGTGTCTGTGCATATGTGTGTACTATATTATGCATGTAAATATAAATACATCCATCCATCCAAAATTTGGCTTGCTTTGAGTACCATGCTTTGATATTTCCATTCAGGAAAATGTCAGGGTTTCATGTTAATTTTCAAGTGCATTGCTTGACACAGTTATTGGCTGATATGAAATTTTCACGGTATGATGTTTGATCTGTACAAATACTTGAGAAGCATTGGGTTAAGTGCATTGACAGTTAAGAAAATCATGTTGAAATTGAATATCTATTGTGTAAAAATAAATGCCTTTTATTATTAGTTTAAAAAGAAAGAAGAATAGCTATTTATTGGACAAAGTCATCTTTTGGACAAACCCACAATTGTGAAACATCCAATGAAGAATAAGCTTCCTAATAATCACCTCCAAGACTAGATTTTGTAATGTGGACTCGAATCTTGATTCTTTAATTATGACCATATAAGAGAAACATGAGATAAGATTTGGAGAACTTTTTTCCATGGATTTTAATGGAAGAGTGGCTTGGCTGAGGTAGAGGGGGGGGTGCTATTTGAAAATGCACTTGGGCACCTGATTGGTTGAGGGGCCCCCAATGGAACGAGGGCCCTCAAAAGCTACATAAATAATAGTTCACCTACTGCACAAATCTCACTTGATGTCGGAGGGGACTCCCAAGGAGACAAAACCCCCAGGACCCCCAAATCTGTTGTTATGTCTCTGAGGCTTCATAGATAAGACGCCTTCATTGGATGGCGAATGGGTGAAGGCAAGCTAATAAGTTTTGCTTAACACCTTCAGAAACCTTACAAACACTAAGGGTATGATTCAATAAGACTTAATACTTGATGGGCAGCCGGGTCAGTTTATTACTTCTTATATCATAAGAGATATGCCTACAAGATCGACAGATAAAATCATTCATCACATTCAATATTTGCCCATGAACTGCTGGCTTCGTGACTGGACATGCAATATCTACTTTCAGGTTCTTGTGCTGCCATAGGCATATGTGCCAGAGGGCAGAGCAGTAGGCAAAATTCAAGCAATTGATATTTTTACTTCAAGAAAGGCTGAAAACAATATTCATGTCAGATGGTGGACTTATCAATGAATATATATATATATGTATATATATATATAGTTCATAATATATATTCTCAATTTCTAGAAATACAAAGGGAAAAGCATATTGCCCGTTGTTGATGAGTGTAGTAGGCAGGAAATGTTAACATTCAACGGGTATATGTCCTTGTTTTCTTCTTTTTTTTATACATATATGAGTTAAGCAGTTACTGGTAGTGCAAAGACCCAAATAACTGCTTTCAACCCAGATTCCTAAATTGTTTATTCTTGGTTTGTTTGCTTCTTTCAATGCAACAATTATGCATCAAGAAACGGACACACCTGGTCCAACAGAATGAATAATAAATCGCGTTATATTATGTAGAAACTTATTTGAAATGATCTCGCATCGTTAGACTGTTAATAATCACTTAACTTAGACAACGTAAAGAAAATGAACAATTAAAGAAAATAATGCTGCTGCAGGAATTGAACCTGCCATAGATAGGGTAGCCGGGTCAGTGTAGTGATACTCTTACCATTGCATTACTGGCGGCTGCTTAGATCAATGTATTGCAATTTATAATTCATTCCGTCGGATCATAGGTTTCCATCTCTTAATACTTACCTGATGTGTCGAGAGAAGTGAACAGACCAAAAATAGATGAGATGAGAATAAGCATATATATATATATATATATATGTATATATATATTATTGTGTCACAAACAGACAGCTGTTTTGATGTTTTACATCTCTTCAGTGTGGCTATAGACATTCCATTTTCCCATCCAGTACTGCGAGGCAAAATTGAAACCTTCACTTCAGACCCGCAGGCCAATATTCTACTTCTCGACTACGGAACTGGACAGTCAGTAAGGCTGAATTTAAGTGATATATTTATTTACACAGAAATCCCTCATGAACCTGAGTGCTCTATTCCTATGGAAGAGCATTGCATAAGCTCACAGTGGATGAGTTACCACACTTAAAGAGTGCCCAACCTTGAATAGTGGAGCATTATATATATATATATATATATATATATATATATATTACAAACTTTCAACCAAAACTCTCGTGTGTCAACATGGATTTATTTAGTTTTCAAACTGACCCATTTAGCTGGCTGGCTGTTTGTATGTCACCAACAGACTACATCGATAGAGATAGAGGACTGGAAATTTAAAGATTCACTCCTTATGCTTATTTTATTTTTTGAAAATCCCCCCACCAAATAGGTTTTCAGTGGGGTGTTCAATTTGCAATGTAAGTTTATGCTAAATTGGTCATTTGGTTTTCTGCCTGGCAGCATTTTCACTTGTTTTTTTTTTAAATCAAAACTTTTTCAGTGATCACTGTCCAACTATAAGCGAAAGAAGAAAAAAAATTATTCACTTGTCACCCTTTTCTCAAATTTTTTAATTGATCAACCCCATCACAGCATGATGCCAAAGACATTAGTTTCAAGACAGTTTTTATTGAGTGACTAACCAGACCTGTATGAATCTATAGTCATGAAATGTAGGTGTATCATAGCTTTTCTCTTAACTGCCCTGCCTTATCCTTAGAGGCAGGAATATACATGTGGTATTTTGTCTTTTACCTGATGGTGTTTCTATCCTGAAACCATTGAACCATATACATGGAACATATGTTTCCCAAAATTGTAAATACCTTGCCCATTTCATTTACTGCTTTTATTCCCTGAACCTACCTAATTATCTACAATATTGACAAGTTTGTTCTTCTCCACAGTTATTCAGGTGTTGACATTTCTATTTTGGGACATTCTGGTATGCTTCTAGAAAATATATTCATTTGTGATGTCCCATTAGAATTTACATCAATCTCCTGGAACCTGTTCGTGACTCTTGTTGGAGCATCCACGGGCTAACACTGCTGTTGATGAAGATCACCCTTCACCTTTGATTCCTTCCTTGAAGTCATCAATAGTTTTTCTCAGGGCATAGACTGAAATAATAATAATGATAAATGAATTTCCTTTCATCTGTTTATATCGAATTCCTGATTCTCAAACCTCTGTTTGACAAGATGCCCTTGAACTTAAGAAGTGATCTTGAGGCTCACCCCAGTGGCCAAAAATGGTTGAGAAAAGTGGCTGCTGACCATAGTTTGGTATATTACCATGTTTACACTTGAGCAAATAGCAACGACAATGTATTTTTTTTATCTGTTGATCATTGAACTTTACCCTGGTTGCCTGGATTGAAACAGTTTTGAAGAATCATCATTGATATTTATTTTTTTGACCAGTTGAACATGCAATATCACTAGTGCTCCTGTCAGTACTGTTTTGTCTACAGACTTGAAAATTGGCATATTTCTTGAAATTATTTCTCAGAAAGAAAAGCATTTTTGAACCTTTTTTGAGTCTTTTTCTGATGGGTTTATCAATAACATCTTAATTCTTCAGAATTCAAATGTTTCTAGATGTTTTTTACTCTATTTTATATGTTTTTCATAAGTCATAAATAGAATCTATCCTGAACATATCTATTCTTATATGGAATTTTTTCATATGACTTCAAATCGTGACTCTACAGTTATTCCATGATTGATTGTATCTTTTTATTTTGTTGCAGAACAAGTGAATATTTGGTCTCTATTGGTTATACAGACCATGTGCCATATGCTTATAATCCACACCTTTGAAAATCAGGTATTTATCTGTATACTTGTGTGTGTGCATTTGGGTGTGTGAAATCTTTATAACCAATCAGAAAAAAGAAAAATATTTCCATGCAATCATGCAGAAGATAGGAAAAAACATCTTCTTTGGCTTGATTAAGCCAATATCTATGGTTCCTTACCTGACAGTGTCATAAAAAGAGCTCTCAATGTCTTCGGAGTGCTTGAAGAGATGTGGGGATTCATAATGCATTATATCAGCTCAATTTGGTTGCGATTCTCTGCTGGGGAGGTTGCATCATCATAGTAACACCTCAGGGTTGGTATTTCAGTGAGGTATTCCTTGTCACTGCGACTTTTCGTGCTACTAATGAAGTTGATTGTCTGAGGCACATTAGGTATAACTAATTGAACTGGTATTAGTCATGATGATATTCAATGTTTGGTTTAGTCATCTCAAACTGGGTTTCTCAAATTTTTTTTCATCCTTGAACCCTTTGATGAGACAAAATTTCTTGTAAAACCCTCGATAGTTTTTATAGATTCACTAGGTACTAAAACTATATATTTTTTTTATAGTTTTACTCTAACTAAACATAGAAAGAATCAAAGACCCCAAAATTGTCAAAAATTGCATCATATTTATAATATATGCGTTTTACGAAGTTTTCATTGTGAAAAAAAGGGATTACTTTTTAAAAACAAATCGTGTAACAAAAATGCGATTCTGAAAAAAATTGGTGAATGGTATAAGAACCAGAAGGAGTATATAACTGTAAAAAGGTAACGAAAGAAGACTTGATTTTGAAATATTTCTTCGATTCCTAATAATCTTTAACTGAGCCCCAGGGGGGTCTCAGCCCCTACTTTGAGAAGCCCTGAATTAAAGACACAGTAGTTAAATACTAGTAAAGATTGAACTCACTACACTAGTAAATAGGTGTTTGAGACAAGATTGATAATCATCATGCTAGAGAAACTACCTTGAATAAGATTTGCTAAGCATGGTTAAGAAAAGCATATGAACATATAATAGTTATCGTCTGTGTAATTAGTTTGCTACCCATTGCCTCATGGTGAGGTGCTCTGGTATCAGTGGTGATAAATTTAAAATCTGTAATCCTATGCAATATCCAGTTGAAAGTTTAGAGAAATGAAGTCATTAACCTATGAAAATATGCTTTGAGTGTTTGAATCCAAATTTCTTTCAGAAAATAGCATTTACGGCAAAGAAAACTGTTCTATATATAAAAGAAATATCTCTCAGGCAGATTCTAAACTATATTTCCAAAGAGTTCTGTGAGTCTGGAAGCAAAAAAAAGATTTTTTGGTGCAGTCAAAAACTAATGTTCATGAGTTCTGAGGTATGGAAGCCTGAATAAAAAAATTGTTACATTTTCTTTTTCCACTGTCTTGAAACTAAATGAGATCTTGTTCTGAACAGAGAAAAAAAATTATATCAGAATCTTCTCCCATGATTCTTATGATTGGCATAAAGATTTCTTATGAAAATTTTCATTTTCATAATAGTATTTCTGTGTTTTTTCATCATGTATCACTTGATTAATGATTCAGTAGTAGCAGCAAGTAGTAGCAGTAGTAGTAGAGTAACACAAACACACAAATGCTCCTTACCCTTTTTTCTCTCAGAGTATCGACTGCAAAGGATTTTAAAAAAATTTGATTTGATAGAATTGTAGTACGAGAGAAAGTAAACAAATTTCAAACAATCAGAACACCAAATGAATTTAACTGTTTATGTAGATAATTTTTTATTCTGTATTAAATATTATGAAGCCCAAATCAGGCCTTCTGCAGTAAGTAGCTGGAAATCCACCTGATTTTAACATCATAATCCAAGTTTAGAAAAATATTGGTTTTTGATTTATTTTAAAAACTTATATTTTAACTGCAAAAGAAATACTGATAAAACCTGGAATAAAACCTGGTATCAGGACAGTTTATTAGTGTAAAATGTATTAAAATTCCTACATTACAAAAGAAAAAACTATTAGTGGCTACCCAATTGGTTGCAGGTTTGATTCCTGGAGCAGCCATATTTTCTTTAACTGTTTATTCTATTCATGTTATCTAGGCCAATAGATTCATTCACCGTGTAACAATGAGAAATCATTTCAAAAAAGAGTTTCAATATAATATAATGCTATTTATAATCATTTCTGTTGGATCATACATCTATTTCCTATAAATATAATCGTCTGTGTTAAAAGAAATAAACAAAGCAGATACAGACCGTGAAAAAACAAATGAAAATTTGGAGTTGAAACACTTATTTAAGCCTTTGCAAAACTTGAAAAAAATGGAAAAATTTCATTTGATATGATGTAAAATATAATGTATATAATCCACATTTATAAAAATCAATGTGTAACCTTTTATAAATATATGTACATATTTGTGTGTGTAAACACTTTGATCCCTTGGCAGAGTACATGGTGTACACAGATACTACACTCTGATCAAAGGCTAAAGTGCTGATCCATCCATACAAGATTCCATCATTTTTTTCCCAGTTCTATGCTTGTATAAATCATAATTCATAATATAATGCTGAAGTTTCATAGATGTACAGAAAAAAATTTGTATTTATCTGTCAAATAAAAGATAAACCAATCAGAGATTGGATTTATTCTATAATTCAGTAAGTTTACACCATCTCATAATATTTGAATAATTCCATACAATCATCATCATCATCATCATCATCATCATCATCATCATCAGTCTCCTAACATCTGTTGTTAGACATGGACCTTCCTCAGGATCCGCCACATTTCCCTATCATGAGTGTCGCAGAGCCAGTATTTTCTGAATTTGTCCAGTTCATCTCTCCATCTAGTATTTTGTTCGCCTCAGTTTTGCATGTGGTCTAAAGGGGTTCCATGTTGTGAGTCGTGATGTCCATCGGTTACCTTTCATTCTCACAACTTGACCAGCCCATTGCCATTTGAGTTTTCTAATGGATTCTATGATGCCTCGGACCCCTGTTTTCTTTCTGATATATCGTGTTGTCTTGTGATCTCTCCACGTGAGGTTGAGCATGATTCTCTCATGCCCACGTTGCATGCTTCACAGTTTGCGGGTTACACCATCTCATAATACTTGAATAATTCCATACAATATCTTACAATACCAGATATCAACTTTTTATTTGCACATGTGCATCATCTGAACTCAAGTAAGTTATCACTTTGATAAAGACTATAAATTTCCCGAGGAAAATGCTTTAAAAGTTTTAATTTAAAATAAAATATGTAGCAGGTCAAAGAACTCAAGTGTTTCTCCTTCACCTCATGTGCAATTTGTTTTTACCGCAGAGTTTTTGTTTGTTGTTCCAATTCATTGCTATCCAAGTTCAAGTTCCCTACAAAGAAAATGACAAAAAAATCTCACCAAAATCTATAAAAAGATCCTTATGTTTAGACTCCCTAATTTTTCAAACTCTCAAATTTAATTGGACATTCGCACAAGAAAAGGGAAACAGTTTTTTGTTCCATTTAACTCTACGATTAATAATGTTGATTAGGCCTTTGTAAACTTTTTAAAAAAATTACCCATGATTCTCAACCTCTTTGTTATTTATTTTAGAAAATTATTTGTTCATCTCAATGTTTAGGTTCACCCTTTGCTTTTAGTTTTCCATCTACAAGAGCTTTTTTTGCTGAGATTCAACTAAGTATTTGGTGAATAATCTATCAATTTATCCATCCACTCACCCATACACACACTAACACACACACACAAAGACACACATATACACACACACATATATATATATATATATATATATTTTCATGGATCTATGTATATATATATATATATATATATATATATGTCTACGTATATATGTATATATATATATATATATATATATATATATATATATATATATATATAGATCCATGTGAATGGATGGCTTGGCTTTGCAAACAGAGATTTTAGGTAGTGTTCTCCATGCCAATAAAACCTTAGATCATAAGGTATGTACAGCTTGCAAAATGGAGTTTTAAAGTGAAGTGCAATGTGTGCAGAGCTGACCCCTACCTTTTAAACCAAGGGTTTGCATCCTATGGTCTACTGAGGGGTCATGAATGGATGTATACAAATGATTCACCATATATATTTTACAAGGGTGCATCAATAACCCAGAGAATGGGTATGCTCAATAAATGTGATTGCAATGATTACGTGGTGCACAGCCCCAATCAATGGCATCTTATTTTCAACTCAGTAATGTGTCTGTTCACGCCTGTGCTTTGAAGTCCCCTCTTACTGGTTGCCAAATAGCATCAAGGCCATTGAAATTGGTTCTCAAGATATTCAAAATGGCAGGATACATGATCCCTAGCTGCTTATGACACTTTGTTTTTCCAAATGGTCACCTATTTAGATACTGACCAGGCTTGATGTTGCTTAACTCAGGTGACTGCATGAGAACTGGCATGCCTAATTTAACTTTGCTGTAACAATGGCTAAGGTAATTTGTAATAGTTGAGCAACTGAGTTTTTTTGGTAGTGTTGGTTGGGGTGATATAAGAAGCATTTCAGACATTGTAGATACCTACCGCTGATGCAAAATGTTTACTTACTGCATAATTTTATTTTTGTAAAAAATACAAACCAAAAAGATTGGGTAGTGATACAATCAAAGCAATCTAAATATGATTTGCTCAACATAAGCTGCAAGAAAATGATGAAACTTCAATGGGGAATGGGTCATATCAACTTGTGTTTTATCTAAATTGTCAAAATTGGTGTAATTTTTTTTTAATTGATTCAAACATTGAAGGTTGAAGATAAAAAACAACTATTTTCTATTTTGTTTTTTTATATGTGTTAGAAATGCAAAAATGTGACTCAAACATTAAAAAAAAAAGATTTGTGTAGTTCATGGAGAAGGTACTGTGTATGATCAAACGTGTCAAAAGGGGTTTGTAAAGTTTCGTGCTGGTGATTCTGAGCATTTCCACAGCTACAAACAGAATTCCACATTATAGAAGTCACTGTGTGTCAAACATGAAGCTTTTATTGAAAGAGAATTTAAAGCTTAACTTCCTTATGGATAGTGGATAATGGAATTAATTTTCATGAATTGTATTCACTACAAAGAGAATAGGATTTCATTGCTTTGAAAGACACTTGTTTAGCAGCACATACATAGACATTCTATATGATATTCTCACTCAAAAAATTGACTTGCATAAAATGCCTAACTTAGTCCATAACAACACATTTTCCAACAAGATTTTGAGTAAGTCATTTCATTTATCTTCCTTTGTTACCCAAACAACCTTTCTACTTATGTGCTCTCTTGTGATGTTTACAACTAGTCAGTGAAAAAATTTAATCTAAATAAGATCTTGCAAGATAGCAGTAAAAGAACTACTTTTACATACAATTATTAGTATCTATAATTCATTTAGTTCTTAAAAATCTACATGAAAATAGTCAGTGATAAAATTTTGCTTTTTTTTGTTGAGCTTATTACTAGAGGCTGATTATATATGTTAATCATTAGTCATATGAGTACAACAGTTGAAAATAAAGAAGTAGCTTCTGATGGAATTGGAACTTGAATCCCACACCTTGAGTAGCCATCTTTCATGGACGTTGTCATAACCATTATGGTCATGTTCATGCTATTGGGGAAAGCGTTAATCGACAGCACATGTAGTAAAAGCAACAATAATAAGATGGAGTAAATAAAACTAGTGAAAAAAATATCAGAGGTAGATTATGCCTGAATCTATGATAAATTCCGCGTTCATTTGATTTCAGCATCTTTCAGGTTCTTCTTCAGTTGAAAATGAATATGTCTGCTAGAATAAATACATAAAGGATAATACCCAGAAGGCATTGCTGGGTTGTAGATATTCATAGACAGGCTTGGCAAATCTATTTTTCTCTCTTCCCAGCCAGAGTCATCCACACCCTGCTGTTCACCAACAAACTCACGCACTCACGTATGTACACGTGCATTGTCAGGATTGTTCAGCAAATATCATTTTCCTTCATCCACTCGTCTCCTTCGTAAGCGTCCACCGCGGCGAAACATAATTTCCTTTTTTTACTGTCTCTTTCCATTTTATAAACACTGATGGAGAGCAAGACAGGGAGGCCGGGTGATGGCGGGAAAGTCTTTCTAAAAGAAAGAAAGAACCGTACACAATAAAGCTGTCATTCAGGGAAACATACAAATATAATTTGTCCACCTAGCTTCATTTTTGTCTTTTTGCTCTTTATATACATACGTACATCCATAAATAATATATATTTTTATGTGTGTGTATGCATGTGTATGTGAAATGCATATCTATATATTAATGTATTTGTACGCATTATACTCAGGAGTGCGTATACCTGTGTGCTACTGTATGTAAATATACATTGAATCGTGTACACGCACGTACATAAATATAGATGGAAATTAGTACTTCTTATATGTAATTTTGCTTGTATAGAAATATACTACAGATACTCTATGATTTAGAACAACACGTCTACATTGGGATTTCAAAAAATTGCTTTAAAAACAATATTTATACGCTTACGACTTTTTACAATCATTCAGATTCAATATACGCCACGCAAGTACATACACACATTCACTTAAGTGCCCATGCACACACACGCAAAACACGCACGTGATTTTGTGAATACATGAGGTCTGTTCAGGAAATATCCGGCCATTTACAGAAAAATAGCCTACCCCGTCAATTGCACTCTGGTTCCTCCGAAGAACATCTCTTGGGACGTTATCCCAGCATCCCTTCAACTCTTCTGAAGTCTGCTGATTTCTTTTTTGGGATCACCATCAGCTGCCTCATTTCATTCTCCTTAATCTCGTCCACAGTCTTTTGGAATAGCTAGAAGTTGCAGGGAGTCAAACCTAGACTGTAGTGGGGCTGACAGACCTAGGCGATACAATGTTTTGGAAAGAAAAATAAAGACCATCATTAGATGAGAAGAATGGACAGGCTCTGTAACTGTGAATGCAACAGTCACAGAATACAAGACCCCACTCAATGGCGTTTCACCACTGACTGAGTAACTTCATGGGAGCGTCTATTCATGCACTTGCAATAAGATCCATTCTCACTGGTTGCTAAGTCAAATCAAGTCTGTGCAACCTCAAGATATTCAAAATGGCTGACACTTTCCGGATAGACCTTGTACGTAATCTAATATTTGTTGGACGAAATCAACTTGAGAGAAATCATCATCCATGGAGCTTCCACTGAGAGGCAACCTGATGAACAATGGCTTGTGAGATATTCATGTTAAGTACTGCACAAGAGCAAGGACTCTAAAACCTTCATACTTTTGATGAATATAATTTCAGACTATTCATTTTTGATTGCATGCATACACACACAATAATGTATTTACATGTTAATATGTTTTAGTGTATATACGTACATAAATTTTATGGAAGCTGTTCAAAAGATTGACTCTCAAACTGAGAACCATGAAACATGCATATGAGAGATCATAATACAGCACAGTATATCAGAGAAAAGACAGGAGTATGAGATATAATAGAAACCAAAGTAAAATCCAAATGGCAATGTGCTGGACATGTTGCAAGAATGTCAGACAACTGCTGACCATCATGACTCAGAACATGGATCTCTAGAGATCATATGTGAAACTTAGGCTGACAGAAAGTAAGATGGCGTGACTAGCTAGACAAATTCAGAAAGTACTGGCTCTGCGACACCCATGATAAAAAGGTTTTGCAAAACTTGGGGAAGGTGTATGTCTGATGACAAACGCTAAAAGGCTGATGATGATGATGTATAGGTCTATACAAATGCATGCATAAAGACTCATGAATATATATTCTCTACAGACATCTCTATCTATATAATATTGATGGAAGTAGTCTTAGAAAATACTGTGAATACATCTTCTGATTGATACTGAAGGTTGGGGGCGGGCATGAATCTGCTCTCGCTTCTCTCTCTCATTCTCTCTCCCCCATTTCTCTTACACACTCTCTCCGTTTCTCTCTCTCTCTTTATAAATATATATATATATGTTTGTCATCATCATCATCATCATTAGTCTTTTATCGTCCATCATCGGATATTGACCTTCCCCATGATTTGCCAGACCTTTCTATCATGAGTGTCGCAGAGCCAGTACTTTCTGAATTTGTCTAGCTTGTCACACCATCTTACTTTCTGTCAGCCTAAGTTTCGCATATGATCTCTTGGGATCCATATTCTGATTCGTGATGGTCAGCAGTTGCGTGATGGTCATGGGCGTTGCAGAGCCAATATTTTCTAAACCAGTCTGGTTTGTCTCACCATCTCATATCTGCCTTCAATCCCTGGGGATCCATGTTGTGATTGGTTGGGTCCATCAGTTGTCTGCCATTCTTGAAACACAACCAGTTCATTTCCATTTTAATTTCCTAATGGTTTCTATGATGTCTTAAACTTCTGTTTTTTCACTAATATACTAAGCTGTCTTATGATCTCTCCATGTGATGTTGAGCAAGATTCTTTCATGTGCTTGTTTCATGGTTCTTAGTTTATGGGTCAGTCTTGTTTAAGTTCCATGTTTTCAAACAGTTGTATACTTATCTTTTTAGGAATTTTCTTGCTCTTGAAGGCAGAGCTTATTCTACTAGTTGAAAACCCATACATATGGTGTGATTTTTTTGGTAGTTCTTGCAGAAGGCATAGATAGATAGATGGAAATCAGATCATTATTTTTGGGATTAAAGTGAACACAGACCCTACACTATAATTATTCAGTCGCAAATCACCCAAACTTTTGGCATTCTTCAAGTCAGCACATTTCAGGTTTTTTTTAATGGCAACAATGTACCGTTTCTGCTACTCAGAGGTCACATACAGATAAAATTAATCAGTCTTTTAGTGTTATATAGAAAAAGGGGACAAGATCATTATTATTGAGGTCAGTAAAAATGCAGATCCCAGAAAAATTATCATTAAAAAATCCCAAATCTTTTTGCTTTGAAACCTTCACTGGGTCAGTGAGAAATGCATGCCAAATTTGGTTGGGATTCACCCATATTTAAGTGTTTTAGACAAACAAAATCAGAGATGGATACCACCAAATCACAGGTAAAAGAATAATACACAAAGCTTTATGTTGACATATTAAAGCATATACATTTAAAAAAAATTTCCACTGTATGCATCAAGTGCTTCACTTCCTGTCCATCATAGATGAAATTAGTTGTAAATTCTTTAGTCAGTATCATTCATACACATTCAGAATAACACATAACATCACCTATCTTTAGCAATCTTCAAGTGAAACACCTGATATAAAGTGTAAACTGTCTCTTTCATTCTCCTACGCATATACACACCTGACTGTGTGTGTATGAATGATATGTATATAGGTACATTCATGTGCATCTAAACCTTTATATGACTATCCACTAGTAAATAAATATCTATATGTTAAATTTATGTACACAGACGCACCCATCTGCAACGATATTGTCATAAAAGCAAATACAGCTTCCTCTTTCTCCCAACCATCTCTCACCACTCCTTCATGTCAATACATATGGTTTTCATAGATTTGCACGAAAGCACGAACACCAATACGGCCAATACTGGGGAAAATGTAAACGGAAGTTTCTCGCACCTTCCTTTATCGAAGCCCTGGCGCAGCCCCCAACCCCAACAATATAGGGGCCCCACCCATGGTCATACACACATAAATCAATTTTCTCTCTTTTAATATACTTTAACCCTTCCCAACTTTTACGCCCCTGTCCACAATACTTGCATACATACAGACACACACATTCGACCAAGCAATCATATTTTCTGCTACTCATCTCAATAGTTATGCCAATGGACTAGTGGCTTAGAGGTTTGGGCTTTCATATTATAATATACGGTTGCACAGAATAAAAATACCTAAAAAGTGTAACAAATGAATGATCTTGATGGGAATCTTTCAAATATCTGATACTAAGGACCAGATGGAGCTGGTATTAGGCCCAGGCCAAAGGGGGAAAATCTAGGCCCCGTATTAAACTGCTCATTAAGTATTTTTGTAATCAGTTCTAAATACATATGATTAATGGATATGTACATGTCTGCCTCATGGGGTTGGGGGCTCAAAATTGAAGGTCCAGGTCAACTGGCCCCACTGCCACCCTCTCTTCCCAGACCTAGAGATATCCTTTTGTTTCGAGATATCTACAAACATATCAAAGAAAGAAAGTTCAGCATTTGAATTTGGACAAAGAACCTTGGAAACCGATGAATACTAATAAAATATACTATACTTGTCTTCTTTGATTGGTTGAGTTTAGTGCAATTGTTAGGACTGCATTGAGCAGAGGTTTCCAAACTTTTTGCATTGGTGACATACTTCCTAAAATAAAAGTTTTTGCAATGCATTAGTTAGGTTTTGTTAGCAAAGCCAAGTATATCATGTCTACTTATCAATTCAATTGATCCATGAAGATTAACAATTGACAGATTTTCAAAATTGTACTTCAATGGGCTGGCCATGTTGCAAGAATGGCAGACAACCGATGGACATCGCAACTCACAACATGGATTCCTAGAGATCATATGCGTAACCAAAGCCAGCAGAGTATTAGATGGAGAGATGAGCTTGACAAATTAAAAAAGTACTGATTTCACAACGCCCAAGATAGAGAAGTGTGTCGAATCCTGCTGAAGGTCTATGTCCAATGACAGCCGTTGAAAGATCGATGATGATGACAATGTCTTAATTTTTTGATACACTGAGAGACACTTGAATGTCATGACATACCTTTTTCTCTCAAAGAGAGACATAAACACATTTTGATAGATTTTATTCTAAATCCTTGTTGTTTGACCAAAGGGAAAGTATAGATTGAATAAATCGCATTGGTTGCAACCAGACCAAAATTTTCATAACTAGTGGGAATCGATGTGTTAAGTTTATTTATCTTATCGAGATAATAATCTAAGGTTAGGAATAAGAGGTTCGGATTTTTGTGGTGGCGACTAACAAAAAATACCAAACAGATAGATGTAAATTAACAAACACAATGTACACCTGAGATGATCTGAAAATACACTGGCTGAAATGTGAGGATCGTGAGGATGCTTGTTTAGACAATTTGTCGATTGATTTTTTTAAAAAGTCTTATTTCATCATTTGCATGAATATTTATTCTCTTCTACTGCTTTTCACTACTCATTGAGAAGTCTGAAGTCCAATAAAAATTATCATTCATATTCAGTAGCGTTCCTAGGGTTGGTGTTCCCTGTGGCTGTAACTCAGGGTGTCACTCCCAGTGTTCCCGATTCAAAAACAATTTTCACACTAAATCAACCTTAAAAAAATGCCAAAAAATGCCAAAAGTGCTTAAAACATTTAGCCTTTTTATGGCTATTTGTAATAGTTAAAAGTGGCTAGATTTTGTCAAACTCCAGTGCAAGTCTAGAGTTGATTTTGATTTTCTGCTGTAACAAAAACAACCACAATCCTCACCAAATTCAGAGGAGTAAACTATCCACTGTTTGTCTGTGTAATAACTCTAAACTAAACCAATATATAAAATTAACATTCTTGTACTGTGATTTGAAATCACAACCAAGTGATTGGTAGCCGATTCTCTCACCAACCTATTGAAACTGACAAGTATTACATACACATGAATCTATTCATTATGTATACAATGCAAAAGTTGCAGTAATCATCCTCAGTCAGAATAGAAGCAGGAGTGAAGCAATGATTATAATTATCATTTTTGTACTTCACCATTGATTCTGTTGCCTCCACTGGAGATCAAGTGACAGATCGACTCCTCATTACTCAAGCTTTCACCATCATTCTTGCTGATCTTAGTTTATGCTGTTTTGGGGATATTTCCAGTTCTTCTCAGTATTCTCTATTCTTTTGATCTTTTTGCAAGGCTCTTCACTAATGATGGGAACGACTGTCACCCACATATCCCACGATTCTTATTCAGCTCCCTGGCATGGTATTGATATTCCTCCAGCTTCTCACCCTCTTTTAATCTTCTTCTTTTTATCCTTGATGACTAAATCCAGATTCCTGGCCTGGATTTGATGATCTGTTTGCCATTCAAAATCACTCGGGATTTCGCATTCTCCATAACAGTTTCTGGTTTATCTATATAGCATCGGTTTGCATTGTAAAATCCTTGGATTTCTGTCATTCTTACGATCCTCATGTTTCCAACCAGTCACTTTGTACTATTAGAAACTATCAAACAAAACTGTAAACGTAAGTTTCTTCAGTTTTTAAGTTGGTCTGGCTGGGTGGCTGACTATGTATGTATCTACGTATCGTACATACCGGTTGCAATTATAAGCCAGAGGGCTGAAAATCGAACACCTATTTCTGAGGACAATATTCTTAGTAGATAATCCATAATTTTCAGAAAATGTTCTCCATCTCAAATATCATAAGCATAAGCTTCGATCTGGAGTTCTGTAGGGTTCAATATTTCTTACTCTATAATTTGACTAGTACAGTCACATTACATTAGATGCATCAGTACCTAGATGGGTGAACTACTAAGATTACCAGATACCGTAAACTGAGGATTACATAGAGACCTCTTCTCCCCGCCAAGATGTTATGGGCGAGTTTGTTAAGGTGAGTTCTATGTCTTATGACTGGGGGATTTGCAATGCCCAAAATGGCATACCCAACAAGGAACAGAAGTCCCAGAACGGTAGAGAAGTTGGAACATCCTGACTTCAAATGTCCCAGCAAAATGTGAGTGGTATTCATACTGGACACCCCAGGATGTATGAACTGGTGATGACCAGCCAACTTGGAAAGGATAGGCGCCCTACCAAGTATCATCTCATAGTTAGACACCGTAGATAACCACTGTCATACTCCATCAAGAGATATGAAGCCTGAACAATGATCAAAGCGTAGTATGTGTGCTCACCAAAAAGAGTTACACACACACAGATACACGTTGTTGATACGTTGATTATTATCATTATGCATTCAATATTATGTGGAAAGAAAAGAAGTTAGAAAAGAACTCATCAGTTGAAACTTGAGTCAGCACTCGGAGAACTTGAGGATTACCCAAAGCAGAGTAATGAGAGACAGATTACAACAGCCAGAAGCAGCGGTAGAATCGATAAGAGATCTGATATTCGATTAGAATACTGAAAATCAGGATGCGAAAAAAGAAAAACAAGTCCGTTGATATTTAAAAAAACAACAAATGAATAGAATTACAGGCGGAATTTTACAGGTATGGTTGTGCAGAGGACACTTGAAGAGAGAAATGGAATAATGCCTTTTAACAGCAGCCCAGAACAAGTACATTAGAACTGACTAGGATTAAGACTAAGACAAGATACAAAAAAATAGTAAATGCTTCACCGAGACAGAAATGAAATCGTCAATCCATATAGTTTGTGAATGCAGCAAATTGGATTAGAATGCATTCCAAAACAGGTGTAGTTAGTCATCCAATAAAAAACATCATGCGACCAATGTCTTCTGGCAGAATGCCATGTTTGAGGATCAATTAAAAAATTTGAAAAAATGATGATCAATGAAAAATTTACTTTTCTCAACTTTTGTTGGGCGGTGATTACAAAAAGAGTACAAATTTTAAAAAAGCAAGTATAAAGCTTACTAGAAATGAACTAAGCGATTAATTTAGTTTAAACTTACATTGCAAATTGAATCACAAATAGTGTTCTCATGTCCTTGAAATAGGTCTTTGATTTTTTAAATGAGTATCTGAAAACTTCATCAAAAAACTATGGCGTTCAGATCTGTGGATTGTGTTAGTTGAGATGACAAAATTCATTAAAAATCTGAAGAATACACTAGATGACGCAGCATGCAAGGTGTACGTAACATATTCCTGAGGAAGGTAATGAACACATCCACCAGAACAATGAGATGAAACAAGAGAGACGAGGATACAAGTAAGAATGATTCATGGAACAATGATATCTGGAGTGTGGGTGACATAACAGTTAGCTGCACTGACATTGGATCCAACAAACTGAGTTCAAACTTTGGCGGAGACAGTTTCTGTCCCCTTTGTACCGTTGCCCTTGGGAAAGGCATGTATCTCCTCTTTCCCTAACCCCAGCTATGGATGATTAGCAGGGCAGATGGGGCTCCTCAGATTTCCTGTTGTCAACCTGTCTGACAAGGGAAAATGAGAATTCAACCTCTTGACCAATGTTATGAGAGGCTGGCAATGGAGTTAGGAATGAGTTCCCTGAATGTATGATGGACAGAGCTCTGATGAAGCTTCAATAAGCCTAACAAGCCAAGTGGATTATAATAAATTACTTCAGTGGAAAAAAAAACAAAAAAAACCGGAATGACTGAATAATGTGACAGCTCTTTCCAACACCCAACAACACCTTGAGTACAAGCAGAATATCAGAAAAGACCCATTGATTTCATAATTCAAGACACCATTATTGAAGATGCTACCCAGAAGTTCCAGTAACTGAATGCGCAAAATGGCTTCCAGAAAGAATTAATAGAAAATAAGGCTCTTTGTTCCCTGATTTTGTAACATCTGGTGAGGGTTGAGATACACTGATTAACTAATGGATGAACTGATTATTCTGTCAGTTGAAATTCCCCAAACTTTTGGGTTGCATCCAATATGCCTCACTGCTATTAGAAATCATTAACCAAAAAGGCAGCATCAACATAGGTTTCTTCAATTTCTATGCTGGTCTAGCTGGCTATGTATGTAAATATCACATGTACAGTCTGCATTAATGCATTATGTCAACATGTATTTGTTGTTTTCATAATTTTTGCTCAAAATAGTTTTTTTTTAGTGGGGGCACTCAATCTATTAAGTAAGTTTATGTTAAATTGGTCCCTCAGTAATGAGTATAGCAGCATTCACACTTGCTTTTTTTTGAAAATTTAGACTTTTTTTAGTGATGACTGCACAACAAAAGGTGAGAGAGGTAACTTATTCAATAATCGACCCCTTTTCCAAATTTTTTTATTCAATCACCCCCACAGCTCCCTGCCAAAAAACGTTGGTCACAAGGCGGTTTCTATTGAGTGATTAACCAGCAACATATTCAAAGTAAAATCTCTTTGAAATTTGAGCATAACAGCTTTTTTTTTTTCTTTTGGATACTTGTAAAATCAGTTTGTAAAGTAGCCAATAAATACTTCAGTACTTTCACTTTCACTTTCACTTTCTCTTTCTCTTTCACCTAGGCTCACCATGTGCAAAGTCTGTCTGGCTTCCTTGGTAGTGAAATAGACATTGTCGCTCACACAGACACAAAACTTGTCAATTTCCAGTATCGAACACACTCAGTTGTGGTAAAAGAAGTGAAGGAAGAGGGAGAAATGTTATTGATTGTATACAATTGACTCTTTTTATAATGTCTATACAGACAGAGAGAAAGAGAAAGGGACACCGCTGAAGAGAAAGATAGTGAGAGAGAGAGAGAGAGTGAAGGAAAAAGAGAGAGAATAGGGGAGTGTCACATACACATACTGGAGCAAACGAGTACACGCACAGACTCAGAGACTGAGAGAGAGACAGAGAGGGGAGAGAGCGTGTGTGTGTGTGAAAGAGAGAGAGAGAGAGAGTGAGAGAGAGGATTAGACAGACGGTGATAGGGAGGGGCTTCTAGTTTCTAGTCCAGAAACTACTGCGGTACAGTTGTTATATTACAACAGTTTCTTTCTGAGCCCCTTTAAGATCTGTTCCACGGCATTAGGCCACAGAGGATGCAGGAAGGACAATAAAAGAAAGATTGGCTATTTCGATGTCCATAACGTTTATTGAAATAAAGTACGTGTTCTGTTGCGTGGAAAAAAAAACGGGGGGAAGAAAAGAGAAAGAAAAAAAAGCAATTTTTAAAAACGTTTTTTTTTTTTTGTAGAATAGATAAGAGAGCAAACTTAAGGGACGCGCAGATAGGAATCAGCCTATCTGCTCCTTCATCATCTAATACACTCTACCAACATCTTCATAACTTCTTTTCATCTCCTTCTCACACCCTCTTTTCCTCAATCCTCAATTATGTGCTTTGTCACGTAAACTAACATGTATGTTAGAAATTTATGTCATTGAATCAGCTATTCGTCAGACTTGTGGAAAATGAAAACAAGTAAACAGAACAGTGTAATAGACTATTTTATTGGTTCTTAGTAATATGAGTCAATCTTATTTATATATCTGCAAATCCCCAACATTTCAAGAAAGTTTTTAATGGTAGAAGAGAGGTCAGACAACTCAGGTTTCCCATGAAAGATTACTGATTAAGCTTACATGAATTAGTGAAAGAGAAGGGAGAACTCAAATCAAAGCATAAGTCCTTTTGAAAGAGAAAAAAAAAAGGATTATACCAAATGATATTACAAAAGATAGAATTAATTCAAACATCTGGAAGCAACATTTTTTAAGCAGACAAATGAGGAAGTTGTAAATATAAAGGTCTCGTGTCTTGGCAGACAATGGAGCTGAAGTGACTTCTCCAGGGGAACAAGCCAGGGCAAAGCTTATGGATATCCTTAGATACCCAGTCAAGAAAATCCTGTTCGCGGCCTTGCGACTTACTCTAAGGGAAAGTCTAATGATAGGTTTATCAATGTGACTGCAGAAGCTACAAGAAGGAGATAGTTGGCATCTAAGTGCTTTAAGCCTTTATGTCTTAAGAACAATCTGAATGACAATGTGGTTGGAATATGTACTTACTCTTAAACAAAACTTTCCTTTTAAAGCATCTTTTTTCATAGGCAAACATGATACCAATGACCACTGATATACTATGAGCTCTTGCGGGAAAGTTTGCTACCAGGTAAATTTGTGGATTCAAACACATATTCTATATCCTTTGCATATGTGCTGTAATAAAAGTAAAGTAAAAATGATGAGGGGTTTTTGAAGAAACACTATGCTCAAGTGTAAAATGTGCCCAGGCTTGCAGCTGTTTTGAATTCCATGATTTGCCCTCTAATGTAGTTAATCGTACTGCATCATATTTAAAATATTGCTGATAGCAATTTTTGAGTGAGATTTTAAAATTGTGATCATTAATTTTTTTTGTAATGCTTCATTTAGTTGTTGTTATTGTTGAATAAGCAGCAATGAAATTCAACGAATCAGCAAAAAGACAGACAGAAGCTCCAGGCCAATATAACATAGCCCACAGACTTGATAATAAGCAAAATTAGACCAGCAACAAGGCTTCATCTTGGATATCAATTCACCTTAAGGAGACTGAAGAATAAAAACTGCCCTGATTGTTGTAAAAAAAACCAGCAAAGTGGCTGATACCAACTTTAGATTTTTAAAACCAACCCACTCTTATTTATTTACTAAGTTTAGCTTAATAATAAGCAAGGTCACAGTAGTGAAGCACCCAGTGAGCACCAAACTCAATACATTTGCAAATTGGTCTGTGAGATAAGTTTGCTAATCATCGTGCCATGGTAGGCACCCTGTTGCACATATTGTATATTGTATAAATTATATACTGTATAGCACACATTTCAAAATCAGATGAGATCATATTACAAATATACATGTCACAGGTATTTATTTATCAAGTTCAGCTAAGTCTGGCATAAGGTCATAAGCAGGGCCAAGCCGCTACTGAGCATACCAAGCCAATCCGTGTGGCATCAAGGAAAATCTGGGAAGTGAAAAAAAGGAGGGAAGGAATGAAAGAAAGCAGAGGAAGGAATGACAGAATGAGAGAAAGAAAATGCGAAATAATAATTCAAAGGAAATTAATTTGATGGTTTGTCTTTATGTTCATTTGTTCATTTGTATCGTATACATGAAAACGTATCATAAGATTCTAAACATTCTTTGCGCTTTTTGTCAAGATGAGTTTGAACACTAAGAATAACCATTTTACTGAATCGTTTTAGTCAAAATTGAATAGAAAAATATGTTAATTTTTCTGTGTAGTATTTACTTTAAAAGTTATGTAATTGTCTGTCTTTTGCTGACCATGTTCAGTTTTGTATCAGGTGTGATATAGGATTGAAATAAATCCTGTAGAACATTATTACAGCCTATTAAGATACTGAATCATAAAATACCAATTTTGAGGGTGTAGAAAAATAGATTACAGAACAAACAATTGATATCTAGTGTATATATGAAAACATATAACTGGATTTCTCAACATTCTTATGCCTTTTTTTTGTTTTTTTGTCCTGAAATAGATTCAAGATCAGTTTGAATCTTAACAAAAACCATTTTACTCAATTCTTTGGATCAGAATTACATAAAAAATTAGTCCATTTGCTCTCTATGGTGTTTATTTTGGAAGCTATGTGATTTTCTGTTTTTTGGTGTTCATGTTTGCACTTGGTGTAATATTCATACCTTCCAAGTATCATGCATTCTGTGCAAGAAACACGCGTTCTTGTAGATTCTCACGTTCACAAACATGACAGGAAAATTCTGATGCATTTTATAAAGTGGAAATTTCAGTAGCTGATATTCCCTCAGCCAATCTTGGATGAATAATTTCAAAATTTTATGAGGTAGCATGCCCCCAGACTACCCTAGAAGCTCCCCACCCCAATTTTCCACTCTGCTCTTGGAAATTCTTTTGGGGGGAGTATTCTCACTTATTCTTAACATTGAAACTTGACAGGTATGAATATATGGTTAGGATGAATCCTGTGGGATATTATTACAGCCTATTAAAAGGCAGAATCATAAAATAGACTCTTTAAGGGTTTAGGAAAAAACAGTTCACAGGACGAACAATTGATATGTGAAAACATTTAATCAGATTCCTCGACATTTTTTTCACTTTTTTGCTGTTTTGTCCTGTAACAGAGTCAACACATGTTTAAATCTCAATGATAACAATTGTTTTAATTCTTCATATCAACATTATATGGGAAAAAACATTCATTTGTCTCGGTATGTTGTCTATTTAAAAAATTATCCAATTTTCCATCATTTCAGAATCCGTGTTTGAGTCCACACTTAGGGGAATATATGATTAAAAATGAACTGCTCAGGACATCATTTCAGCCTGTTAAGATGTAGAATCATAAAATAGACATGTCGAGGATTAAGAAAAAACAGGTGATGAGAATAAATCCGGGCGGTTCCCATGGACCTACTTTTCAAACTACACCAGTATGCTTTTAGGCATGCCCATGCAGTGCTTTTACCTAATTACGATGAATCAACAAGAAAAAAACAACCCCAAAGGCTAAACTTGTATAAAACTTAATTGTATCATCAGAAAAAATTAGCGGGAAAAAAGATTGAAGAAAAATCTGATATAAAAATTACTTCTGTACATCTTATAGAATCAGAGATAGTTTAAAAGTTGAATAGTGTAAAAAGTAGTTATAAAGCGTAAACATAAAATTCAATCTGCATTAGAACATTTGTTATAATTATTCACTTTTGATAAAACTTTCAGTACTTATTAAATAATGGATGAATTTTTAAAACAGAAAAATCCCTCCCCCCACTTTATTCATTTGCAATTTTCACTGAACCCTAAACACTAAAAAACTTTATCAAAATTTTTTCTTTTTCCTCTTTGTGTCATTTCAGTCACTTTTTTCCTAATGTCTATTCATGCAATTTATGTAATTTTCTTCAGTGTTTTTTTTCTACTATTTTATACATACTTCGATATTGTGGTACAATGCATAAATTTTCTCCTGCTGGGATCATCAGTTGTTTACCATGAAACCATTTTTAGAATTTCAAAAACAAAACAATTATATTAACATGGCACCCCAGCTGTGTTGATCAAACACCACCTCCCTCTCTGCAATGATTTTTATACGTAACTTATGTCATACATGCAGTTTGTTTTTTTATAAAGAGTTATATCTGGATATATTATATATGAATGTTATTCTATTCTACGCATATTTAATTTTTTGAAGCAGGACTCACATAGGTTACCCAAAAAATGTTTTTATTTATGAAGGACTTCTTTTGAGTGTTAACTCATATGATTATTAAAGCAGTTGTGTAGGTTTCATTTTCAGACTATGTGCAAACCAACTTATGATATCATCTTTACACACACACACACATATATATATATATATATATATATATATATATATATATATATGTATATATATATATATACACACACACACACATATATATATATGTATGCACACACACACACACACACATATATATATACATATATATATGCATCTTCCAACGTTGGGATAGAGTACTCTGATGGATGGGGAATATATGCGTGAATAAATATATTGCTTAAATTCAACCTTACTGACCGTCCAGTTCCGTGGGGTAGAGGTAGGATGCCAGCCTCTGGGTCTGAACTGAAGATTTTGATCCTACCTCGCGGTACTGGATGGGATAATGGATAGTCTATAGCCACACTGAAGAGTTGTAATACAATGAAACAGCTGTCTGTGGATGACTCAATAATATATATATATATATATATATATATATTATTTGTACTCATTGAGTTTTGACTCTCGTTGTACCTGGTAGATTTCACTGGAGATCAAACAACAGGAAGTGTGTGGATGGTCTCTGTTCTTCCTTGAATTTCCAGGTCTAGCCTTCTAGACCAGACTACAACAAATCTGTTTCAGTAGTGGATAAATCCACAGTCCAAGTGCAAGAGATTGCTCTTTTTGAATTTCCTCAGACTATCCTCATTTTTTCCTTCACTATCTTTCTTTCTGTACATGTTTATTTGCAGCTTGTCAGGTTGTTCATGAGTTTTTGAGTTTTTAATGGAGAAAAGTAAACAATTGCAAAGCATAGTCTAGCATAAGCCCGTAGTTGTGAGGCATCCAATGAGGATTGAGCTCACTATAAGCAAATTGTCCATCATGCCAAGGAAAACACTGTCCAACCAACACTAATTGAGATTCATACATTCGTGAAACTTGGGTATTGAATTATAGAGGATATGCCAAATTTGCCACTATTTCAAAGCAGAGTAAATTAAATAGACAATGACATACATATACAAATGCACACATAATACATAAACATGAATATAAAAATCGAATTGGTTTTATGTTGTATTTTTGTTTAAAAACAAAAAAATATGGCCAGCACTGTATTGATTAACATTTGCTGAGATTTTGAATGTGTTTCAAGTTGAATCTTTGTTTATAATGAACACCTACTTTTGATTTCACAAGTGTTTATCTATGAAATTGAAGCTCTTTTTGTTGTTGCTTGGAATATCACACAGTAGAAATCCCTAAAGTCATGAGGCCATCGCTCGACAAGGTGTAGATTCAGTATATGTTGAAGTGCTAAAACATTAGTACAATCACAGCAGCTCCTTTATCAGGCTACATAAAGATTCGGACCCGTTTCAGCTCCAGAAAGGAGTGAGACAAGGTGATACCAGCTCACCCAAACTCTTCACTGCCGGCCTCAAGATGATCTTCAGAAGACTAGACTGGGAGAGTAAAGGAAATAGAATAGACGGCGAGTATCTGAGCAACCTCAGATTTGCAGATGACATTGCCCTTTTTGCAGAGAACCTACCTGACCCCCAACTAATGCTAGATGAACTAAACAAAGAAAGAAGTCAACCTACTCATGAACTCCAGTAAAATGAAAGTCATGTGCGACAATCACATCGAGAACAAGGACATAACTGTCAAAATCGAGAATGCAAAACTGGGGAAAGTAGACCACTACATCTACCTCGGACAACAAATCTCTATGAAACCCACAAAAGAAGGAGAAATCCAGTGAAGAATCACTCTAGGATAGCAAGCCTTTGGCAGAGCAAGCTCAACCTTCAAAAACAGGACAATCCCAATTAACCTAAAAAGAAGAGTATACAACCAATGCATCCTCATGATAGTCACTAATGGAGCTGAAACATGGAACCTAACCAAGAAACAGTTCTGCAAATTGAGAACCACGCAATGTGCACTTGAAAGAATTAGGCTGGGCCTCACATGGAGAGACCACAAGACAGCACAGCACATCCGGGGAAAGACAAAAGACAGGGACATCATAGAATCCATTAAAAAAACTCATATGGCAATGGGCTGGCCATGTTGCAAGAATGGCGGACAGCTGATGGATATCGTGACTCACGGATCCCCTGAGATCACATGTGCAATCAAAGCTGGCATAATATTAGATGGAGAGAAGAGCTAGACAAATTCAGAAGTGTGGCAAATCCTGGGTAAGGTCTATGTCCAACAACAGACGTTGAAAGACTGATGATGATGATGATGATGATGATGATGATGATGATGATGATGATGATGATGATGATGATGATGATGATGAAATATCACCGATCTTTCTTGCAGATTTTTCTCTTTGCTACTTATGACTACGCTATCAGCCCTCCATAGGGATTACTGTTTATGTATTCAACTGTATTGGATTAGGTGTTAGCAAAAGTCCCCTATAGGGAACCAGTATTCAACTGTTGGTGAGAGGGTGAATTAGAGAGAGTTGTATTCATTATCAGTGAAGGCTCTGTCATTCATAGAGCCTCATTTATAATGATTCCATTGGTGCATGTATATATTACATATATTGTATTTGTTAATTGTAATAGCCCAGAATTTTCTCACAGTAGGAAACTTTTTCTCATAATTTCAGAATGTTTCGTAGAAGTTATGACTTGGGAAAATATGATGAAAAAAATGATCACCCTACATGTTATTTGATATTCAAAGAAAAAATTATCTAATTTAAAAATGAATTCATCATTTTTCAAGAAGAAATGTTAAGTTGCAGCAAGATTCATACTATACTTATACCAAACTAATGTTCTATTTGTATATTTGTGAGTATATACATTTTGAGTGTGAGAGAAGATAAAAAGTTCACAGATTGATATTAGAAACTAATTCAGCAATATAACATATTAGCAGAAGAATTTGTTGCACATATACAGAGGGAGCTGCAAAGTGTTTTGGATCAAGTTTTTCTAGATAACAATAACCGGCTGAGAACATAAAAACAATAAAAATTAGTAAAATTTACATTCATATGTTATGTTATTACTCTTCTTTTTAGGATTATTGGGATCATCTGGTTCTTGAAAGTTGAGCTTGCTCTGCTGAAGGCTTGACATCCCAAAGTGGATCTTCCCTTGATTTCCTCCTCTTTTGAGGGTCTCATGGAGATTTGTTGTCCTAGGTAGATGTAGTGGTCTACTTCCCCCAGTTTTGCATCTTCTATCTTGACAGTTATGTTCTTATTCTCAACATGATTATTGCACATGATTTCCATTTCACTGAAGTTCATGTGTAGGACGACTTTTTTGCTTTCTTTGTTTAGATCATCTTGCATTAGTTGGAGGTTGTGCAGTTGAATATCAAACTTTGGAATTTTATCTTCCATGGGTATATAGTAGAAATCACTGATTTTACTAATCTTAGCTCACTGGTCCAGTGAGCCCCAAAAGTATCAAATCTATATTTCACACTCATATGTCACTTTGTGCTAAATCCAAACATCTTAAATGAGAAACTTTGGCAATTTGTGAATTGTGCACACATTGCGGTTAAAAACAATTCAGAGAATAAGAACTAATGCATACCAATATTACTATTGATAATGATTGAAGAAATTTGCTTGCAGATCATAACAGACCAATTTAAATATTATTGCTGGGTTTAAGTTTATCACTGCTACTCATAGAAGCATTCACACTTATTTTTAGTGATCAAAGCCCAACAAAATGAGGGAGAAATAACTTATTCATTGATCACCCCTTTTTCAATTTTTTGAATGATCACACCTAACATGATATGCTGTCAAAAGACATTGGTTACATGGCATTTTCATTGGGGTAACTTAATTTTACCATTTTTATGCAAAATATGTGAATGCAAATTTTTAGTGACATCTCTGTAATTTTGTAAAGATTACTGATATCCTAAAATAGGTGAATTCAGAATGTGAGGCAAAATAAGAACACATCTGAATAGAGAGAGAGAGGGAGGGAGAGAGAGAGAGAGAGAGAGAGAGAGAGAGAGAGAGTGAGTGACAATCCTCATTTTATCTGTGATACAGGAGTGTCATTTATTTATTTGAACACTTTGTTCTAGTGACAAGGACATGTCATCTTGGCAGAAAAGTTATAAGAGTGGGAAAGCCTTTCGAGTCACTCTGGCAAAATAAAAATCTATCCACACACGAAGATGCACTTGCCTATGTTGATATTGAGAGACACATACTCACACATGTACATATATTTATACACATATATATATATATATATATATATATATATATATATATATATATATATATATATATTAATATCTCTATCTATCTTGCTCTCTATTTATTTAGTTATCTATCTCTATATATCTGTATATAATTCTATGACCAGAAAAATCAATATTGATTGGTGTATATATTGTCATAAAGAGACAAGTACATCAAATATGTGCTTGTATTCTATGAGAATGCAAGTGTACATGCTGAAGAGCAGTCAGCTAGAAGTTGCAAGAGGAGAAATTTAATCATGAAGACAATGATTATGTTTCATTTAACGCATGGAATTAACTGATTTGTTTATGTGCGGGAGATAAACTTAGATGTGTCAAAATTATGGTAAATAAGATTTGTATCCCTACTCATGCTACAAAGTGAAAAAAAAGCACACACACTCACAAATTATACATAAGCTGCCACAACAGAAGTTCAGAGAATTCGATCATTGAATAAAATTACCCACTCACCTAGTTCCCATTACCCTCCAACATACTAGCAAAAAGAATACATTGGTCCCAGAGATATTGCACTCGGTTAGAATCAGATTCACTACAAAAATAATAGTTTATGGGACTACCTTTTTAATCATTACTCCAAAGTAAAGTACCCGAGAATCGATAGTTATTTGCTAAGTTTAGATTAGTATGGCACTGTGTCTAAGAGAGAGATGTGTGTGCAGGAGGTACATTGCACTTGAGACTGGGGGACCAAAAGGGCATTTATGAACCATAGTTGAAAAAACTAAATGACTAATATAGAAGGGAAAGGGGCCAGAGGAAAACTTTGTAAAGCCAGAGAAAATCCTTTTCAGAGGCCCTGAAGTGGTACAAAGCCACAAGTCTGGAGCCCTCAATTAGAATTGAATTTACTATACAGTGGTCCCTTGAATTTTATGATGGGCAGACCCCTCGCAAAATTGAAATTCAGTGAATAACTTTTGCACCCCCTCAACTCTTACACTTTACCAAAGTTATGAAATTTGCCCATAATCCAGACACAAACTACTGACTAATGTATCTGTATGGAATGATGATCATTTAATTATTCATTTGTAGTTTGGGAAAATAAAAGGAAGTGAACAAGAAATACATAACACACTTACTCGGGAAATTGTAAACTTATGGAAAAAAAGTCAAATCACATAAAAGTTGATTTTATCTTTGGAATCTTTGTGTCCTTGGCAAGAGCAAAGATTGGCAAAAAATATGCAATAAAAAACCACAGTTGTAAGAGTGCAAGCAATAAGCTTGCTAACCATTGCTTCAGGGTGAGACACCCATATTTACACCAATTAGAAATAATCAACCAGAACTCTAAGAATAGGTTCATCATCAGCCTTTTAGGGTCTGTCGTTGGACATAGACCTTCCCAAAGATTCACCTGACCTCTCTATCATGGGCATTGCAGAGCCAACAATTCATTTTGATAGCTAACACTAATAAAACTATTAAATCAGTCACAGAAGAAAGTGGAAAGGAAATTTCAATAAAATGGAAAGAATCATTAGACCAGGGTCTGGTGGAGCCACAGGTATACCGACAGGGGGGGTGCCCAAACCACAGGTGACACCATGATGTTTTCAAAATTTACCACTATTTTTAATGCTATTCTTCAGCAATTTCAGACGATCTTTTGCTATTTTCTAGCCATTTAAGACTAATCTAACCATTTCCAACAATTGAAAATGAACATAAGAAGGCTAACAGTATTTTTTTAGCGTGTTTCAATTTTTTAAAACATTTTTTGGGTCAATTCAGCGCAAAAGAATTTTTGAGGTAATTACTGGAGGTGACACCCTGAGTTAACCAAGCCTAAGAATGCCACTTGGTGAAGATAAGTACCAACCAAGGCCCGAGAAATTGGGGTTAGCATTTTCAAATAGGGATACATGTATTTTCAGAAATATGATGATAAGAAAGATCTGTAGGTGTATTAGGTGAGGGGAAAGAGTCATTTCTCCTGTTAACCAAAAGTCCAGAGTTCCTGTAAAAAAACAAACTTTTGTAAGCCAAAGAAGCAATTAGTATCAATTTATATGGGAGAAATTTTGAAATGTTTTTAGACCCTAAAAAGTAGTGATGATATAATGTTAGGCTGAGTCGTCTGAGGTTTGGGTTATAGGAGGTACTGGAGACTGGGGTATGAGTGAGAAAGGAGGGAGGTGCCTCTACAACAAATGCTTACTGCTATTTTTGCTTTCTGCCTTTTGCAAAAGCAAAATAGGGGTGTAAAGCAAACTATCGAAAAGAGGGGGATATCAACATATCACATGCAAAAACAAGGCTGAAGGAATACAAAATGGAGAGATGAACTAGACAAATCCAAGAAATACTGGCCCCGTGACACCCATGATAGAGAAATGTGGCGGATCCTGGGAAAAGTCTATGTGCAATGATGGAAGATAAAAAGATGATGATGATGATGATGATGATGATGATGATGATGATGATGATGATGATAATGATGATGATGATGACTTTAATGGTCAAAGTGTGAATTGACACAAAGTGATGTGATCTGAAGCATTCAACAGAGACCTTACTTTACGTAAGTGATCAGACATTCTTGTGTGGGGTTATTCAGTCCACAGTGAGATGCTGTTGTGTGAGTGTGTGTGCTGTATGATTGTTGCATTCAAAATAACTGAGCAAGTCATTCTCCATGTCTTGTGCAGTGTTATGGCAAAAACCTTGCATTACCCGGATCTATCAGCTCCTATGGTACAGATTTTGCTCCCTACAAAATCTGGCTTTTCCCAAAGAGATTTCAGACCATGGATGAAATTAGGGAGAATGCAATGTGGCAACTGATGGCGATCCCGAAAGAGGACTTTTCAGATTGTTTTGAAAAGTTGAAAGGATACTAGAATGAGTGTGTGACCTACCAAGGGGAGTACTTTACAGTGACAGAAGTGCCATTTTCCTAGGTAGGCTATTTTTTCGTTGATATTCAAATGGCCGGATACTTTGAAGATAGACTTCATACTGATTGGACCTTCCCTTTATGCTCATCATTAAATAATCTCATGTTCATGTGACACAGGTGACTGCATATTCATACATTAAATTGCTTTCCAATCCTTTTCTGGCTAAGTAAAGAAATCTGCACCATATTTAGAACTGTTCAGATTCGCACGATTTTCTATCAGGCTTATATATGAGGTTTCTTTCAGTTTTCTCACCTTCCAGCAATAGTTCCTATCTATTGCTTGAAGCTTATCCCAAAGGGAGTAGTGTGACCTCTTGGCCCTGCAGATATTGTTCGAAATACCAAATATTTCCAATTCACCTTTGAATATAGCTTCCCGATGCTCATCAAATCTGACTTCTGTGGGTCAGTTGGTTTCCCACATTCTTTTTCACATTTGCATGGGATTTTATAAATGCACTTTATGGCTATCCCTTCTTTTTGTGAGGGACAACATGGATTGTACTTTTGAAAACTACCTTAGAAACAACAAAAACGAAAAGGAGATAATTGTCCATACAACTTTTGGAATAATAATTACTCATCTCAAAATTAAACAATGGATCTCTGATACTTTATACTAATTAGTAAGTTGAAATATTTCAACATGGTGATTTATCAGAAGAATAATTTGGTGAAAATTCTAATGTTTGTTATTTACATGCACATTTGAGAGGAGCTGTTGGTTTTCAAGTTAAGAACCCCGATTCCATTTGAATGAGCACAGCACAGCTTACGGCAAGAGGAGGGGTCAGCTATGATACTATGGTGATGGTCCCCTGTCTTTTTTGAAGCATAAGGAAAATATCATAAAAATCAATCAATAACAGTTTCTTGTCTCATATTTTTGCATCCAGTAAAAATATCTTCCTATAATTAAAAACCCGCAAACTGAGAAGTATGCAACATGTGCATGAGAGAATCATGTTCAACCTCACATGGAGAGATCACAAGACAGCACAGTATATCAGGAAGAAAACGGGTGTCCTTGACATCATAGAAACTATTAAAAAACTCAAATGGCAACGGGCAGTCCATGTTGTAAGAATGAAAGACAACTGATGGACATCATTATTTCTATTGATATTCAGACCATCCTCATCTTGGTTGCTTTTCATACAACCTTTCGGCCGTTGCACTCTACGGCCTTCGTCAGGTATCATCTGGTAGGTGTGGGGAAGTAACGAACCGAACCCTTTATTTATCTGGTTCATTACTTCCCTACACCTACCAGATGATACCCGATGAAGGCTGTAGAGTGCAACAGCCGAAAGGTTGTATGAAAAACAACCAAGATGAGGATGGTCCGAATATCAATAGAAATAATAATAATAATACCTCATCTCAAAAATTCAGAGATATACTGATGGACATCATGTCTCACAACATGGATCCCCAGAGATCACATGAGAAACCAAGGCCGATAGAACACAAGATGGAAATATGAACTAGACAGATTCAGGAAATACTGGCGACGCCCATGATAGAGAATTGTGGCGAATCCTGGGGAAGGTCTATGTCCAACGACGGACGTTAAAAGACTGATGATGATGTTCATCATCATGATCATGGTGGCTTTATTTAGCACATTTTGTGTAGATATATTTATTAAATGCCAAGTGCACTCATTATGCAGGGAAGTCAGTGAAAGTGACATGGTTCATGCAGACTCTTCAACTAAATGATTTTTGATTTCAATTTATTAGATACACTGATGTATTTGTATTTTGCCCTTAAACTAAACTCTGACCTTTCATCTTAAAAACTGAAGAAACCTATGCTGACAGTTTTGGTTTATGGTTTCTCATTTGTAATAGCCCATTCCTGATAATCAAAAACTGCTACAAAAATTTTTATAAAAATCTATCGTGCAATATTTTGACTTTAGAAATGCATTGACAGAATAGGACTATTTTATGTATGCACATCACCGCTAGGGTTATTGGCACCATTGAATTTTTTTGTATAACCTGTTCAATATCTTCAGAAATGAGGGGAAATCTACCATTTTTTTTTATCATCAGAAAATTGAAAATCTTTGAAGAAACCAGAAATCTGGAGTCATATTTTCAATGCATTCTATACACCGCAGGAATGCTTCAAACGTTCAAAAGCTTGAACAAATTGCAAAGGAAGATTGGGAGAAACTTCATGCTATAAGTGCAGGAAGCTTATAGATGACTCCAAGAAAGATTTGGAGTCAGCCATTGTTGCCAAAAAGGGTGTCCAAACAAAAATAAAGGAGGGGTGCCAATATTAGTGTCCAGATCATATTCTTAATTCCTTCTTTGAAATCAGTTCATGTAAGTTGAAAAATAATGAATTTTTGTTAGATCACTCCGGACACTCTTTTAGAATATTCTGATGATAAAATTTGTTAGATTTCCGTTTATTTCTGAAGATACTGTACAAATTATACCAAAAATTCAAGAGTGCCAAAAATTCCAAGCAGCAATATAAGTGTAATATTTGGAATGGTAAAATGCTAAACTGAGAATTCATGTACTGCAAGCAAGTATTGCTGCCATCATGGCTCTATCAAAGAATATGCTTCATTTGATTGTCTGGCTAATCTTTGTGCTCTCAACCTAATAATGCCATGACATAAATGAATCAAATTAGCCGGCGTAAATCATCCTAATGACTTTAATGTACCTAATTTACCACTTTCTCTCCGCACTCAAATTTTGCACGTAGGTTCCCTGTTAATGGAAAAGGCAGCCATAAATATTTTGCATCCTGAGAATGAAATTTATAAGAGCATCAACTTGTGGTCAAAAAATACAGGAAATTTTGACAAGAAAACAAAGACAAAAATTATTTGTTTCAAAAAGTTTTTATTTCTGGACAGCAGATACCAGGAGTAGAACTTATTGGCTCTCTAATGAGTGGAGATTTCTTTAGCCCTTTTCCAGTAGAATTTTTTTACAAAATGAGGCTTTAGATGTAATTATAAATAGTTTACCCATGTCATCAAAAAATGACAGCAATATTTAGATAATTCTGTAACTGCTTGGAAAATATCAAAAATACCTTACTTTACATTTTCTTGTTGATTTCTAACAAGAATGGACCTATATTTCTTTTGTTCATTTACAAAATAAATAAATAGATTTAGGTAAGTAAGGGAAACTACTCAACGATTAGCATTCTATAGTTATCTCTCACTAAAAATTAAGCAGACACAAAATATAAACATACTTGAAAAATATCAAAGATAATTAACTCTGCATTTTTTCATGCTTCACAAGAATGGACTCGATTTTTTTTGTTCATTAATAAAATGAATAAATAGATTTTGTTAAGTAAGGAAAACTACTCTATGATTAGTATTCTATAGTCATCTCCCTCTAAAAAAATAGCAGATACAAAATATAAACATAGATGTTGTGTATCATGAAAGAAGATAATTCCCTTCAAACTTTTTTTGACTAGAACAGTGATAATTTGAAAATTTGCATATTCTTAAACTCTTAAAGTGAGAAAAACAATTACAAATGCAAAGTTTGAAGAGAATAATTGCTATTTCCAATACTTTTTACACATGAACAATTATAAAGTAATACTTATAACCCAGGATAAAAAAATGGTATGCACAGTTATAATTTTATGTATTTAAAGGTTCACACAAGCAATCTGGAGGTTGTCGCAGGAGGTCGAGTGACAGTAACTCTCCTCTGATCTTAATCATCTTCCAGAGTGTTCTTGTAAACCCTAAAACTGCAGGGCTACCAGTCACTTCACTGACAGACATTTGACAGAAGGTCATTTCACAGATGGACATTAGATTAAAAAGACATTCCACTGACAGACTTTTGAAACAATAGCCGTTTCATCAAATGAATAATTAACTAAAGAGAACAAACTCGCTCCTTTCAATACGTACACAAAATATACAGGTACAAAGATTTATTGCACGGACAGAAAATGCCTCCCCCCTCTTTACGGGTAGGAAACTTTATCAATCACTTTTGATTGGAAACAATCAACATCATATTCAAACTAGGTTATGACAGGAGTTGTATTAAGCCAAAGAAAAAGTCATCATCATTGGCTTTTTTTCATCCATCATTGGACATAGACCTTCCCCAAGATTCACCAGACCTCTCTATCATGTGCATTGCGGAGCCAGTACTTCCTTAATTTGTCGAGCTTGTCAGTCACAATTCTGTACATGATCTCTGGGGATTCATGCTATAAATTACGATGTCCAGCCGTTGTTTGACATTCTGGCAACATGTCCAGCCCATTATCGTTTGAGTTTTCTAATGGTCTCAATGATATCTTGCACTCCTGTCTTTTTTCTATGTTGTCTTATGATTTCTCTAAGTGAAATTCAGCATGATTTTTTTTGCATGGTTCCCTGTTTGAGGGTCAATCTTCTGGTTAGGTTCTATGTTTCAGCTCCATAGGTGACTATCAAGAGGATGCACTGGTTGTATACCCTCCTTTTTAGAATTAGTAGGATTTTCTTGTCATAGAGAAATATGAGTATTCCAGAATTGACTTTGTGAGAGCAATAGCCAAGAATCATAATATATCTATGTGCATTTAGTCTTTTACTGCAATTTAAAAAAAATAATACAATTACATTACAATCTTTATAGCAATACAGTAATTTCAATTATGCAATAATGCTATCTTTTTATAGTCTTTATCATTTGATTTATAAACCAGTTACATTTTATAGAAGAAATAAAAATAGTAAACAAAATCAAAAAGCTATTTGATCATTCACTCATGTGTTAATTTGGCCAAAAGTCAGTCGATCATCTGTCCAGCCACAGAACTGCAATGGTTTGGACAATTTCGATTCTTTCTCTGATCTATGATTGCTTCAATTAGGCCACCATTTTCCTATTATCTTTACTCTATCCTGTGAAATGACCATATCTTAAACGGTGAAAATTTCCTTTCTCACAACCAATATCCTGATCTGGCCTTCTTGCTTGGATGAAGTCCAAGGGTATTTCATCATTTTAACTTTTTATTTTTTGAACAGGTTCTGATTTTGACTCATACAATTTTATCGTTTATTATCGTTCATAGAAACTGTCAAACAATACTGTCATCAGAACTGTCTAGATAGGTTTTTCAGTCTTCAAGAGAATCTGGCTGGCTATGTATATATGAATCATGTGTACAGGTCACACTAATAAAGCTAAAATATTGAAAATTTGAACATCAACTCCATGTAATGCTTTTTTTTCTGTTCCAAGAAAATTCCATCCCTTGATGGGTTTTTAGTATGGGGTTCAATTTACAATGTAAATCTATGCTGAGTTGATCCTTTAGTTTGTTTGTGATCACAACCTAACAAAAGGCCAGAGAAGTAACTTATTCATTGATCACCTGTTGTCGCCATTATTATATTGAACACATTTTTTATAACATTAATTTATGACTTTTAAGTTATACTTTGTTTACCTCGACAGAACACACATTTTATCCTTTGAACTTTAAAAAAAAATCATTCTAAAAAAAACAACCAAGTTGTTTGAACTTTGATGAATGATGTTCAAATTTTATTTAGTTTCTCTTTGCAGAATGCAATATAAATGTTTTCAGATTTGTTCTACATTTTAATTTTGACTGAAGAAGATATATGTTATATCAAAATTTTCAGTTTTGTTTTATTATATTGTTCATATCATATTTTAAAAAATTCAAATTTTCTTTTATGATGATGATGATGATGTTGGCTTTGATTTCAGTTCATGTAAGAATCCAGCCAGGTCTCAACCAGAGACTTAGCCTAGCAACCTTGAAACTTATGAGAGTTTGGGCTTGAAAGAAAGAAGAAGAGAAAAAGGTGGGGCAGGACTTTTACAAATACAGACAATACAAAATACTTCTATACATATAAATAAAGTGATGTATGCAGGGTTTGGAACGTACATTCATATTGACAAAAATTTTCTAATAATCTGTGTAGTGGAGGTAAGAGTTATTTTCTGTATCTCATATGTGCATGGCTTTTCAGGTATGCTGTCGGAAAGTTCACTGGTCCCTTTTTTAAGTAACCCAAGGACTCCTATAACAATTGGTATTATTTTGAGCCTGAGTTGCCACATTCTACTGATTTCTATTTCAAGGTCTTTATATTTTGAGAGCTTCTAGAATTCCTTCACAGCAATGTTTTTATTCGCTGGGACAGTTATATCTACTAGGAAGCACGTTTTTTTTCTTCTAAGTCATTCACCACCACTACCACCACCACCACCATCATCATCATCATCTGATGTTTTTATCATAACTTTCTTTGTTTGAGTAAGCAGTGTGAAGTAAGAATGAAAAAATGGCTTCCAACAAGAATTCAACTTGTATCCAATAACTCAGGAATCTAGTCTTTCATAACCAATTTGGCCACGAAAGGCTATGGCAATGAAAAGATATGACCGGGCTGAGCTCAAATCAACAATCATTATTCTTTCATTATTTTGTGTGTGGGTGTGGGTAAAAACATTATTTTTGCTCGTAATCTATGATCTTCACAAAGTAGAATTTTTTTTTTACATCCTTTTGAGCATGTCATCTTGATATTTCTCTGCTTATCCCTAGCCCCCACCAAATTACCCCCACCTTCTAAAATTTTGTCAAGAAAATATGATATAAGTACTTACTAAGCTTACTTTCATTCAGTTTTGACACAATGCCATGAATATGTTATACCCAGTAGGGATCGAACTTACTACTTGTTATTATCAAAGATTGACAAGTTTAGTAACCATCATCCCATCATGAGTAGACATCCATTACACCATAGGATATATACTTTGTTCTTACACCCACTTACACATTTTTTAAGTATACACTTACATACACACAAAAATATGTATACATAGTCACACGTACTTATGACAATGGACTTCTTTTCACACAGCTTTATTTTTTTAGTCCCTCTCTTATTTCAACAATTACAAAAATCTGAGGTTTGTCTGGAAAATATCCTATTATTTTGAATATCTTGAAAATCAGTTGTACGGCCTTTGCAAATTATCAGAAGAGACCATACTGCAAATGTATGGATGGACAGTTGCCCATAGGATTACTGAATCAGCTGTGAGATACCATTGAGTGAGCTTCTGTATGAAAGTCTCATTCAAAATGACTAAGCCATTCTCCAAGTCTTGTTCTGTTTTTGGTGGGAAAACATTGCATTCCCCCAGATCTCTCAGTATCCCCAACAATCCAAATTAGGTTTCCTAGATTAAGGAAAACAGGATGAAGCAGCTGATGAAAGTCCCAAAAGAGAAATAAGTGTATGAGGCTCCAAGAGGAGTACTTCAAAGGGACTTAGGTGCCATTTCCCTATGTAGGCTACTTTTTGTTGATATCAAAAAGCTTGGTACATTCAGAACTGCTCATTGAAATATTGCAATTCATAAACACTATAAAAATGAGTGGACCAAGCAGAAGTAATGTCTTTATCTGAATGAATAAAAGATGGAGGTGATATATCAATGCAGAAAACCAGCTCAAAGAAATATTTCTGTCAGTGCTACAGGGACTGCATTTGTTACAGTAAGCTTCTGTTCATGTGTCTCCAAGGGGATAAAGAGATACCTGCCTGCTCTAAAGTCTTTTATGGAAGCTGACTTTTGAAAAATTGTTGTACATCATAAAGAACATTTTGAATCTTTTAGCCTTTTGTATCGCTGCTATGGCAAATTGATTAGTTTTTATCTGTCACTGAATAATAGTCAACCATTTCTGTAAATATAATGGATTGTTAGGTATTATAAACCTGGTTAAGAAAACAAATCTTGTCAGACAGGCAGTATTTGTGATGTCTCTCCAAATCTATCTCTGTTTTTGACAGCTTAAATGCATACATATACATGTATGTAAGCACATTGTGTGTCTGATTGTGTGCATATAGATGTGTTTTTAAGTGTGTGTGTGTTGGAATGTGCACTTGGTTTTGCATGTGAATGTGTATACATGCATATGAATCTATGCATTTATGTCTCTACCCGTGCGTACATTTGTTTGTATGCCTGCATGTGGCACGGATAGAATATTATTTCCCCTATCTCAAAAGTGAAACTAAAGAATTTTATTTTTACATCTTTTAAGATCTACAGGCCAAAACAAAAAAATGCTTCATCACAAACCACTCCTTTTCGGTATATTGTTGTTGTAGAAAATCACTACAAAGATACTTAGAGAGATAATGATTAGACATTATAAAAAGAAAACATCAGGACAATAAGTTAATGATGTCATTAGACCACTTATAGTCTTCCACAAAACAGTTAGGAAATAATATGTTGATATATACGCACACGCACACACACACACATATAGACAAACATAAATACATACACACATGTACGTTCACCTATGTATACAGAAACACACACACACAAGCATACACATATAAATGGACAAACATCAATACATGCACTCATGCATATACCTATATACATTCCTACATGGATACATACAGATACATACATATATATGAGCATACATATGCAAGTATACATATATGCATACACACATATATATACAAACACATACATTCATATATATAATGATGCATGCATACATTCATATGTAGAAAAATGCTTATACATCTCCCACACACATACACGCACACATAAACATATACACACAAATACATACATACCTACCGAGACATACACATATATATATATATATATATATATATGCATATAAGCATACACACTTCCATGTATACAGATACACATACACATACATTACATATACATAAATATAGACATACAAGAGTGTATCAATAATGTCTAAACCTAACATGTTCAATCTGCATAATCAATATTCACCACTGAATTAAGTGCATTGACAAGAAAGGAGATTGTATTGAAAAATAGTTGCAGAGCAAAACATACTTTTGTCATCATTTGGCAGTATTTTTATCTATGCACTTGTGTACATAAAAACCAACCTGCATACATATTTATACATATCCATACATATACAAACACACATGTACATATATCCGTATACATACATACATACATACATAAGGTGCTTTGATGGAAAATGACAATTAGCAAATGAGTATATCTCTCAGAGTGGCTGACCGAAGCAAACATAAAATTGCTAGAAAAACATCAATATTTACTAAGCTTATCTTAGTATGGCATAAAACCAATTGACAGGAAAATATCAGGTAGGAAGATTGCATTATGCCAATTTTCCAAATGTCTCTTGAGTTCTATTACTATGTGTCAGAATCTCTGCTTGATAAAAAAGATACTTGTAGTCTGCAGACAACCGATTACATTTATGACAACTACTGAATATATTTGTAGCAATCAAGATATCAACCATTTTAAAGATGTTTTCTATTTCAAGTAAGTTCATTTTAAGTCACTTCACTTTTACCAAAGACTTCAAGTCGCCATAACTTTGAACTTTATACCTCTATTTATTTTGTGTCCTATGGTATCAGAAAAGCCTCGAAGAGATAGTAAGGGTTTTATGTTCAGTGTAAACTGGCAGATATAGAAAAGGGTTATCTTTTGATCAGAGTTTTATGCTTTGAAAATACTATTGCTAACTGCATGAAAGACTAGTCCACCTAAGTACGCTGAAAAAAGTGTTTCTTTGGATCAAGTTGACAAAATTACCTTTACTGAACAAATATTTATTAACCTAAATTTATTGGTTTGTGTCGAAGTAAATTTAAGCTTAAACTCAATGAATATTACTTTGAATAATTTTTAAAGTTTTACAATGTAATAACTTTTTAACCAAGAGACAGACCTGCAAAAGAAGTATGCAACGTGTGTATGAGAGAATCATTCTCAACCTTACATGGAGAGATCACAAGACAGCACAGTACATAAGGAAGAAAACAGGTGTTCATGGCATCATAGAAACTATTTAAAAAACCCAAGTGGCAATGGGTAGGCCATGTTGCAAGAATGAAAGACAACCGATGGACATCACAACTCACAACATGGATCCCCAGAGATCACATGAGAAACCGAGGCTGACAGAACACAAGATGGAGAGATGAACTAGACAGATTCAGGAAATACTGGCTCCGCGACGCCCATGATTGAGAATTGTGGCAATTGGGGAAGGTCTATGTCCAACGACGGACATTAAAAGACTGATGATGATGATGATGATGATGATGATGATGATTTTTTTTCAGTGTCATCATCATTATTATCAGCAGCATTTTAGCATCTATCATTGGACATAGACTTTCCCCAAGTTTTGCCAGACCTCTCTATCATGGGCATTGAGGAGCCAGTACTTTCTGAATTCATCTTGCTTGTCATACCAGCTTATTTTCAGTCGGCCAAAATTTTGCATATGATCACTGGGGATTCATGTTGTGAGTTGTGATGTCTATCAGTTTTCTGACATGTCTAGCCCATTGTCATTTGAGTTTTTTGATGGTTTCTATGATCCATGGAGACTCAATCATTATTTGTAGCAATCGTGGGTTTTTACAGGACTGAGATGCTAGCCCGATGCCCAAAATAGACTGTCTCACAGGGCCTTGCAATTTACTCTTAGTTGAAGGAGAAGTGGATTCCCGCCTCTCTCAAGAATGCAAACTGTCCCAGCCGGTTATGAACTAGGTATGCCGATTCCATTATTCAGATCATCTGGTCAACCGCACATCCTATTGCTATGCAATAAGAAAACAAAGATTTTCCAAATGGTCATGGGGAACATATCTAAATGCAAGGATATCTGTGGAGAACTATGACCAACAATATTCTTAGAAGTATGTGGTGATGTTATGCCTGAATTAAATGGTTTCTGGACATATGTTTAAGATTAGCCAGACGTGAAGCCAATGCCGGACTGTAACTCTGGTTTCTATGTTAATGTAGGATTTGCCTCTCTGCGTGAGAGTGTGTTAAACTGATTGATGTTGTATGGGTTGACTTTGTATGTTCAAATACAAGACCAAACAGCAGAGACAGCAACAAGAAATCTAAGTTGCTCTTCATTAAAGAGATTGCCAGCAACACAAGCACTCTCCTCCCCATGCAGGTGGAAAATATGTCCTTAGGCAATCTTATAATTGGACTGAGACACACAAATGTGGAAGAAAAAGTTAACGGCTAAAAATCAATATATTCATGACTTTGAATTCACTCACGCGTATGGGGGTAGATCAATAAGTCCGTAGCCTCACACATAGTTATTGGCTAAATTTCAATTTGAAATTTCCACTGTATGATATTTATTTTTGTGATCAAGATTCATCACTGGACTTGGTGCATTGACAAGGAAGGAGATTTTGTCAAGAAATAAATGTTTGTTTTGTAAGACAAAGGCATTTTTCATCAATTGGCTGTAGATTTAGTGATGTGTCAATGTACCCCTGCATTTATCAGGTTGTGAGATAAGTAATACTGCACTTATGTCAATGAAATGAAACCCTCTTGAAATGTAATAAACTTCAAATTTAGTTGTCTGCAAGTTAATCATCACTATTAATAATGATGATTCTTTTATTTCTGATTGGGAGAATCAAAGATTATGGATGGAAAGAATTCATCAAGTGCTGAATCGATCTCTTTCTTACTTTAAAAGATTCTGCGTCTAAGAAAATGTTCCAGTAATTTGATAAAATGAAAATCTCATGCTACTAAACCAAATGAGATAAAATAAAATAAAGCGTCACAACCTAACAGTTTGAAGTTATGAGTCTATTTTGATACATCAGGGCTTCCATGATCATTCCAAAGAATAACGTATTTTCCATTGACCAAATGAAGTCATTTTTAGGGAAAATTTTCACTCTTCACTTGTTCACAAAGATCTGCTGTGATTGTCTATACCTTATTTTAAGAGCTTGCAGAAAAAGAAATCTATGGAGACCTTACAAGACCAGAGCTTTATTCTAGGTGTTGACATCATAGGTTTTCCTAAAATAAGTATTCAGTTTAGCATAATACTTGCATAGTAAATCAAACCTTTTCCTAAAAACTCAATAGCGTGAATAAAAAAAAGCCTCTGTTTGATGCTGGGGTTAAGTTGAAATCAATGCAGAAAAAAAGGGCTATGGGACTTTTCATTCAGCCATAATACTTGGATAGATAGATGCACAAACTTTTGCATGCTATTGCAGATACTCAAGCCTACATACATATAAACACACACACTTGTGTATACATATTTACGTTCGTATATTTGGAGGTCTAAAACATTTGTTCAGCATCTGTTGTTAGATTGTATAAAAAGCCTTTATTTTTACCTTCTTCATTCAAGAATATTGCTTTTGATTGTCTGGTGACAGCTGTCATATCAGTGTGCATCCTTCAAAAATGTTGTATTTTTGTTTATGTATTTTAACATTGAAAATTGAAGAAAATAAGCAACATTTTTGGTATCCCATCTTTTTTTTAATTTTAAGAGAGGTAAAAATACACCTCAATAGCCAAAAGTTTGTGTGGAATGCAGAATTTAATGCTGAAGATATACTCTATAGTCAGGTGGACCAGTTGAGGCTAATATCAAACAAATTGAGATATTTGTCAAGAACAATCGATTATGTATGCCAACAAATTCAAAATATCCAAATCAAATGTTAAAAATTATTATACCTGCTTGGTTATGGTTGTCATTTTAATGTGTGGTTTCCACATGTTAAACCCAAATACTTACTGAAATGTGTTTCTGTAATTTTTTCAAAAGTATGCTTGTTTTCTTACAATATGCTGTCAGATGAAACTGTTAACAAAACCATTCCAGGTTTTTTCAGTTTTAAGCTGGTCTGGCTGGCTATACATGTATCACACATACAGGTTGCACTAATAGAGCTAGTTGGTGGTGACTCATAATTTTCCTTAGAATGCTAGTTCTTTTCCATTTTCCAATATCAAACATGAGAAATGGAAGCTTCTTTTACCCATAAGCTGTACAATATGACAAAAAAGCATGAGAGCGATTTTAAATAATGAACTCTCTGTTTAACTTCATTAAATTAATTAATCATAACCTCTGATGCAAAGTTTATAATTTATCTGCATTCAAAATAGAATAAATATACTGGAAAAAATACAGGAGTTACAGATATCATAAAAATCATTAAAAAACTCAAATGGCAATGGGCTGGACATAGGGCAAGAATGACAGATAACCGCTTAACATCACTACTCACAACATGGATCCCCACGGTTCATATGCAAAATTGTAGCCGAAAGAAAGTCAGATGGTGTGACGAGCTTGATAAATTCAGAAAGTACTGGTTCTGCAATGCCCATGATAGAGAGGTCTGGCAAATCTTGGGGATGGCGTATGTCTTATAATGGACACTAAGAGCCTGATAATGATGATGGCATAATGATCTTTCCCAGAAAACCAAATGCAGAGGAACCTGTCAATTAATAACGATAAATGTTATCTGAATCAGTTGATCCCAAATACTTGATGTACAATGAACCAAAAATATTCAAAAATTTTCAAGTTGAATTTTAAAGTAGTTTTTCAGTATGAAAATCTGTTTCTATTAATGAATATAATAACATAACAATGGAATCGCTACAATGAACGTAATTTTACAATGATGAATGTAAATTGTTCAAATTTTTATATCCCTTTCTAACTGTTATCAGCTGATTATTGTTATGTAAAAGAGCCTGTCTCAAAGTGACGACAATAAGCAGCTTCCTCTGTAAAAGAATCTATTTTTTTCTATTTTCTTGGAAAAAATTGTCTATCTAATAATTCTAGAATATAATGGATGAAGGTGACTGAGCAGTAACCAAAAACACTTTTAGGTAAAAATAAATAAAAAATAATAATTTCATCTGCATACTAAGCTTCATGGCTGTATGTTGTCATAATGGATAAATGATGCTCTCTCTCATATGAGAAAATCATGAGACTGCACAAAATATAAGGAAAAAACGGTATCATCATAGACACCAATAGAAAACTCAAATGGTAATGGGCTATTCATGTTGCAAGAATGGCTGACAATCACTGGACATCACAACTCACAACCTGAATGCCAAGAGATCACATGTGAAACTGAGGCAGGCAGAAAGAGTGGAAGATTTTCAAATTTATGCTTTCATCTTTGACAGTGCTGCTAATTTTCTGGCCCAGATTGAAATGATTTCCAATCTTTCTAAACACCATTGCTAACACAGTCTTCATTCTTAGAATAATAGGGGTAAATAATGAAACAGTAATCTTCATTTAATGTTCTCCAAATGTTTTTCAGAGCTACTTTCACCATTTAATTCAGTATTTATAGGTATGCATATGCATATTTATACATGAATGTATGTGCATGTAAATGTTTATGCCTCCAAGAATGAAAATGTATTGGCATATATGTATCCATATAAATTTACCCATATGTACATCATACTGGGGTAAGTGTTCTGATGTAAATAAACATTGAATGATCAAAAAAACTTAATCACACTTCATTTTTGAGTGAGAAACATTATATATATATATATATATATATGTATATATATATATATGTATGTATATATATATTTATACATATATATATATATATATATATATATATATGTATGTATATATATATGTATACATATATATATATATATATGTATACATATATATATATGTATACATATATATATATATATATATATATATATATATATATATATATATATATATATATGTATATATATATATATGTATATATATATATATATATATATATATATATATATATATATATAGGATGTTTTGCATTATACATGCAGATGAATAGGCACATAAATAACATATGTACATGCATACAAATGTGCATTCAATTTAACAATATATATAGTCTTGAATAATACGAATAAAGGAGAAATTGTAAACGCAGCTATACATTCCTGTTTCTTAATCAAATATTATCTCTGAGTAAGTATTTCATTAATATTTCAGTATTTAGAGGGGTCTCATTATAAAATCAACTTTTTAGCAAGAAACACCAAATCAACATATTGTTAATATTTTTCATTGATTTCCCAAAAGAAACTTTCTAAATATCCAACCTAATTTTAAATGAGTGAAGGTGGTTTCTGTACTTTGGTTGTCTGCCTTTTGATTACTCAACTTCGCTTTTTGATTCAGTTATAAACGTGGCTGTTAACAGAGAAAGTCCAAGAAGATATTATCGACATGCTTCTTTATGATGGCTCCAAGTTTCTCTGTGGGATTCAGGTCAGGTGAATTCTCTGGCCACTTGCCAAATCTATCATTTCAGGAAAAAAGTTCTCCCAACCTGTGCATGGCTTTGGACATATTACACATGATCCATTTCTACACCAATGAGTCATCCATCAGAATCCATAAAAAGAGGCATATATCCATGTTTGGTCACTGCTCGCATGTTGTGCACAACTCATGTTGAAAACGTCAGGCAAATCCAAGACAACCATGACATGGTGGTAAATACTGTAAGGTTCCATCAAGAGTGGCGTGCATGCTCCTGCTGAAGCAAAACATCCGGCTGCAAAAAAGGTTTTCATTAATATTTCAGTGTATATTCATGACATGATTGGTGAACAATTACTGAAATGTTAACAGAATTATAAACAGTTTTTGTCTATGAAATCAAATATTGATAGCTTATTAGGATGATTTTGTAGGGAGGTTCTCTCATCCTCTATTTCATACCATATTTTATTCCCCCTGCCTTAACTATGTTAGATCAAATTTCCCCATTTATACTCATGTTTATTCTAAATTTCATTGTGATTTCATCAATGTTGGGTCATCTTTCAAGATAGAATGATGCATAGCATAAAATTAATCTTATATGACTCATATTTTGCCTAATCAAATGGCTTTTGTCATGCTACTGTGTCACATGAAGTAGGGTTGTTTATCATAATTTCTCACACATTCAACTTGACTTATGGTAGATTTTGAAGGCCAACCATTTTTTTTGTTTTTTAGAGAAACGGAATTGTTATCATTCTTGTTTGACAATTTTTTCCCTTTGAGGGCTTTTGAGTCAATAAATAACTTTCATAAAAACAGGACAATTTATCTTAATCCTTACTTGATTTTTACCCTGCCCCCGCCCTGCTCCCTAAAAAAAAAAGAATTGATTGACAACGAAGACTATTTTCTGTATGACATTTCGTACAAACAACATAATTTCAAACATTTCAATATCCTTTGCTTAATTTCTTAGCAATAATAGAAATTTTGAAATGTGGATGTTGAAAAGAAAAAAAATGAATTATTTTTAAAAGCCAAGAGATTTCAGAAAAGTGGATTCATTTCTTTTCTCTCAAGTTGTTTTTTTTAGGACAAACTGATTGAAATAGCACATTGACAATTTTTATAACTTGAAAATCTGTGTATAAAAGCTACTGGGAATGCTACATATACTTATATGCCCGGCAATGTGATACTTCTTTCATTTATCAGACAGTTTTATGCTTCTAATTTCACAGTAATTTTCTTCCCCCCACATCTTAAAAAGTCACTTGACAATTGGACTTGTTCAATTGATATATGTTAGATAAAACCAACTTTGATATTTATACTAATTTTAAGTCCATCTGTTTATATTTGTGCTGCTGTCATGCTAAAACTAATTGGCTCATTGGCCGAATATTTGGTTGGAAGACCCACAAGATATCTAGTTGTGAGATAAACTACATGAGGTTGACCTTAAAGGCCTTTTGATGTCATCAGAGGTCATTACTAGCTGTTTGTGCCACTAATATGCTATAAAGTACGAGGCCCACTGACCAAATATTTAACTCACAAGATACCCAGTTGTGACACAGGCAAATGTAAAGTTGACCACAGAGGTCATTTGGGGTCGACAGTGGTGATTCTTTGTCATTTCCATCATGCTGAAGCGATTTTGTGCAAAACAGAGAAAGATGTTGTGTTTGTCATAAAGTACAAAGATGTTTTTGACCTCATAAATGGTAGGGTGGATAAAGTCAAATCCTCCCTCTGAAGTCACAGGAGCTCATTGGAGATGGAATTAGTTTGTGGCCTTCATTATCTTTATTGCATCTAAGTAATCACATTCTGGGAGGTGAATTGATAAGTGGGGTTCAATTGGACAGAAAAAGATGATAAGATAGGTGTTGCTGACTTTCAAGGTCATTGGAGGTCACTAAAGGTCAATTTTGTTTCACTATAGCATTGTTCAGTCAAATAAGAAAAATTAAAATGCTGAAAAAATTGATTCCTCGGTTTTCTTTGTAAAACTTTATCCAACCCTGATATCTGTTTTTTGACTATATTTTTTTTAAACATTACACGGCACAAGGACAATATCTCAAAATTAATGGCCTCAACCTGACTTCTCCGTGTTTTTTTTTCCCCTATGGACAGCTCTATGTTGGTTGTTTAAGGGTTGGATCCTAAAAAACCTTTTCATACTGAAATCCAATGGGAGAAGCACTTATGTTGTTTACCCAGAAGCCTTGTCAAACTGTGGAACTACACTATTCGTTTTATATCGATTTGTGTATATTTTTCAGTAATGGCAATTTTTCCATATGTAAATAGTGTTGTGTAAGAAGAAACATACATATCACTCACATATTTGTTTGGTTTGTGTTCATATGTAGACATACTCATACACACACACACACACACACACACACACACACACACATATATATATATATCTAAAGAGAGTATATCAAGGTAGACAGACACACACAGACACACAGACACACAGACACACACACACATATATATATATATATATAGAGAGAGAGAGAGAGAGAGAGAGTTAAAGAGAGTATAACAAGATAGCAATCATTCATTCAAACTTGAATTCCTAAAAATAACAGACTAACTCTGTCTATTCTATTTTTTGTTAATTTTTCATTAATGTCAATGAAGTTTCTTAAAAATGTTCCAAAGTAGAAGAATCAACAGGAAAATTAAGTAGACAGTTTGTTTTTAACAATGAATGTTTATATATATATATATATATATATATATATATATATATATATATATATATATATATATATATGTATGCATTGTGTAAGTGTGTGAAATAGCTTTGGTGCAACCAGCATCAAAATGGATGTTAGGATCATCATTAAACTTAATAGGGAGAATTTTATTTGTGTGAATGTCAGTGGTTTGTTTCTAATAAAATGTGGTCATAAATCACCAGGTTGAATTTGATGAAACATGAAGCAGACATTTTTGTTCTTCTACCTTCATAGATAGCTGCTAGATTGAATTAGGTTTTTTTTAATCATTCTATCTACCCCAGTTTTCACATCCATCTATATAAGTTTATTCATATCTATTCTAACTCACTCATCATCTATCTGACCATAGATATCCATCAATGTATTACCAAGAAATGCTTATATGATTTGACAGAATGATTATAAATTGCATTATATTATATTGAAATTCTATTTGAAATGATCTCCTTTTATTACACTGTGAATATATCACTTGGCCTAGACAATGCAAATAGAATAAACAATTAAAGAAATCATAGTTACTGCCGGAATCAACCTGGAACCAATATGGTAGCCGCTTCAATGTAGTGTTGTTCTTGTCATTGAGCTAAACAGCCGCTGGTAATGCAAAAGCCAAAAAAAACTGTTCCAAGTCCGAATTCTCAATTTTATTTATTCATGGTCTATATCTGCTCCATTTCTTTCTTTCAAAGTCGCCAATCATATTATTAGGAAATGGATATATGATCCAACAGAATAATTATAAATTGTATCATGTTATATTAAAACTGTATCTTTAATTCTTTTTGTTTATGTTGTCTAGGCCAAATGATATATTCACTGTGTCACAACCAGATATCATTTCAAATAAAAACCGAGATTTTCATCACTAATTTTCAAAAGCTGGTTGACCTTTCACACTCTGAGAACTGGCATTTCTTAAATATCTCTACCTACCAACTTGATTCATTTGTGTGCTTATAGAAATCAATGTAACCCTGAGCACTGAGGTTTTGTCTCTCACAATATAGCTCCACATTACATTGCATTAAGTAAAGAAACTTTGGGCATATCCTGATGTTTGCAGTTGCCAGTCTTAGGTCTAAGTCAATCAAATATGTAACTACCTGTATGTTATTAGAATCCTTCAACTAACACTGTCACCAAAACTGTCAGTATATATTTCTTTAGTTTTTATGTTGGTCTTGCTGGCTAGCTATGAATACATACAGACTGCATTAAAAGAGCTAGAGGTCAGGAAATTTAAAAATTCACTCCCTGTTATATCGAAAAATAACTTTAAAAAAAAAAACACCACCCTAAATGGATTTCCAGTGAGTGGTTGAATTTGCAATGTAACTTTGTGCTAAATTGGTCTCTTCATTTGCATTTGGTAGCATTTATGTTTTTTTTTTTTTGAGAATTCAGACATAATAAATAGTCGCTGCCAAGCAAAAGGCAAGAGAAATGATTCATCCGTCACTCACCCCTTTTTCCAATTTTTCAATTGATCACCCCGACCACGGCCAAAAGATGTTGGTCACATAATGGTTTCTATTGAAAGACTAATCAGACCTATTATTATTATTTGTATTATTATTTTTATTATCATTATCTGCGCTTTTAACACTAGTTGCTAAGTGGTTGTTGTTGAAGACGGAGTGACTGCAAGTCTCCTCAATTTTCCGGCCCTCCTTTCAATATGCTCAGTTTGAAGCAATGCTGTGATTAACAGTTTCACACCAGTTGCCTAGTGGTCATTGCTGAAGCCTGAGTGACAGTATATTACCTCAGGTCTCTAGTCTTCCGCCAAACATTCTCACATATCACAGCAGTGCTGTGGCTTGTATCGTCTCAACTTTCACCAGCTTTACTTTACACATACTTTTTTTTAATCCTTGCTTCTAGGCCATTGTTGACAGCTGGAGGTCATAAGTCTCATATTTCCCATACACTTCACAGTATTTGTGCAGACACCAGAAGTGCTGTGATCTGAATCGTCACAATCTTTCCTCCTATCTCCAACTTCTTCACTGATTGTTTTGCAAAGAACAAAAGACGGGGATGGATACAAGATGTGGCTACACAACACAAACAGTACACAGATGCATAAAAGACAAAATAATATTTACACGTACAGTGCTTTACAAAGGGTACGGAGAATGCCTGTGAGAACAACTTTCTGTATTTTGCAGATGTTTGGGTTTCCTGGTATTCTAACAAGATATTGGTTGACACCCCTTTTTTAATGACCCAAGAGCTCTTATAAAACAGGTACTGCTTCAGTCTTAAGTTGCCTCATTTTTGTGATCTCAATCAACAGGTCTTTGTTCTTGGACAGTTTTTCAAACTCTTTTACAGATAGTTTTTTGTCTGATGGAATGGTCATACCAACCCTTTTTTTTTCCTGTCCTTAATTATCATGTCTGGGCAATTTGCTCTGATGGTACAGTAGGTGTGTACTGGGAAATCCTATAATATTGCCACATCTTGTGTCTCACTAATCAGTTCTGTGTGGTATTCATATAGATGGGCAGTGTGTGGTGGGCCATAGTGCTTACAGACAATACTGTGGATGTACTGTCCCATATAATGTTTTAGTCTGTATTCATTAAGAGCTAGAAGAGGATATCCAGATATGAAGTGGTCAATCGTTAGTTTAGAAAATGACAGACCTAGCATAATTAGAAAACAACAGAAGTTTACTAATAATTATTTATTCATATTGGCCTGCACATGTGTGAGTTCTATCACCCCATTTAACAACACTATAGTGGCTTCCTTACTGGTAGTAAATAGAATGAAGTCTCCTTTCAAAGGGAGATAACTAAATATCAAGTGATACATTCAACACTGCAGTTGAAGTTAAAACTGTTTTTGATACCATGTGCTTGGTAGTTCCTGGTATGAAGACTCTGGTCTAAGGCAGCAAAGATGAAAGCTTCTGTTTCAGTTTTTTACCCTAAACTCCATAGCTACAAATGGGTTTTGATATTATCCACATCAGCATCTTTGATACAAAGTGTGTATATAGGCCGTGCAGGGGTTTCTATTCTCTGTGTTCTTTTAAAATTGGCAATGCCTGTTGCATGGCTAAAGTTTTTTTTATTTGGTGTAGAGACTTGGTCTATATTGGTTATGTTAAGCCTAACTGAATAAACCTTTTCAACTGCTTGATTTTCTTACCAGAATCAACATTCAGCCTTGACTTGCCTGAAGATAAGCATGAAGGCCAATGGTTGCAGTTTGGTATGACGATTCTGACTGGATCATTCCTCTGGCACTTTCTGTTAGAGCTGATCTACGTCTGCTTTTGGATGGTGATGGTTGATGGTTCTTAGAGTTAGGCTTAGTTTTAAGGATACCCTGAACTCTGTGTAGCACTCATTTTTTATTTTTTCTTCCATGAATGCATGTTGGATTCTATTGCCTTCATAAATTCCATGATATTTATGGGTGCCCTTCTGTTCAAGTTCTTGAATGGCTATGTCCAGATCTAAATAGACATCTTTTTTTTGTTGCCAGTTTTCCCCACCTATCAATGATGATGATGATGATAGTTGTTGTTGTACCTGTGTTGTCAAAATTGACATAAGCTTTTTAAAGATTTTTTTTCTTTGATATTGAAATTCTGTCTTTGGCTGCACTGATGAGTAGACCTCTTTTCCCAATGTATATGATCTGCTTGATATTCATACTTAATGCTTGAAATTTCAACACTGTATTACCAGTGCACCCTTAGCCTAATGGTAAGTCATCAGGCTGTTAAGACTGCCTTTTACCTAGTAAATTAGACTGTGGTAGTGGTAAAACTAAGTTACCTAGATCAAAATACTCTAAATATGGTTTGAACCATAAATTTATGATTAGAAATAAACTTGGATTGTAAATTGAACCCTCCAATATAAAATCTATGTATGGGAGATTTTCAAAAAGAGGGAGAAAAACTCCCCCTACTCCTTGAGTAGATGATTGCGCAAAATTTCAGTTTGTATCATGAATGGTTACATCTGGTCAAAGTCTGAATAGATAGATATATCAACATCATCATCAGTTTTACAACGTCTGTTGTTGGACATAGACCTTCCCCAGGATTCGCCACACTTCTCTATCATGGGTGTCGCAGGGCCAGTGCTTTCTGAATTTGTTTAGCTTGTCCCACTATCTAATATTCTGCCAGCCTTGGTTGCGCATGTGATCTCAGGGGATCCATGTTGTGAGTGGCAATGTCCGTCGGTTGTCCGCCATTCTTGCAACATGGCCTGCCAATTGTCATTTGATTTTTTTGATGGATTCTACAATGTCTGTGACTCTTGTCTTTTCCCAGATGTACTGTGCTGTCTTTGGTCTCTACATGTGAGGCCCAGCATAATTCTTTCATGTGCACATTACATAGTTCTTAATTTGCGGATCTGTTTCTTGGTTAGGTTCTATGTTCCAGCTCCATAAGTGACTATTGGGAGGATGCATTGGTTATACACCATTCTTTTTAGGATTAATTGGATCTTCTTATTTTTGAAGGTTGGGCTTGCTCTGCCAAGGGCTTGCTATCCTAGTGTGATTCTTTATTTGATTTCTTCTTCATTTGAGGGTCTCATGGAGATTCGTGGTCTTAGGTAGATGTAGTGATCTACTTTCTCCAGTTCTGTGTCCTCAATTTTGATCTTAGTGTTTTTTTTATCTCCGATATGGTTGTTGCACATGATCTTCGTCTCGCTGAAGTTCATGTGTAAGTCGACTTTCTTGCTCTCTTCATTTAGTTCATCTATCATTAGTTGGAGGTTGTGTAGGTTTTCTGCAAAAAGGACAATGTCGTCTGCAAGTATCTGAGCAACCTCAGATACTCGCCATCTATTCTAATTCCTTTACCCTCCCAGTCTAGTCTTCTGAAGATCATCTAGAGGCAGGCTGTGAAGAGTGATAGATATATACATACATATAAATGTCAGGACACATGAATAACTTAAACCCAGCCACACTGATTAAAAACTCATTGGTGATCAACATATGCGTTTTGGTCACTACCATAAGAGTCATTTTAATGTTATACATAATTCTATTGTGTGTACAAAGATAAATAAATTACCATTAAAAATACAACTGAGACAAGTAAGTTCAAAAATATCTGTCTAGGATGAAAGTCGTAGTGAGAGTTAGTTAATGAAAGCTGGAGAGAATGAAGGGGAAAGAGTGAGAGGAAAAGTCAATGTTAGTGAGTGAATGAGAAGGAGAGAGAAAAAGATAGTTTGAACGAATAAGAAAGAGTGAGTGGATGAGAGAGAGAGAGAGAGAGGGGAGAGAGAGAAAAGCAGTTTGAATGAGTGAATAAGAGACAACAGAAGCATGTGAGTGATTGAATGAGAAAGAGAGAGTTACAAGCTTAGGTGCTGCAAGGTCAAACTCAAGTCCTACTTCAATTCTGACTGAAGATAATTACTGCTACCTTTGTATTGCATATACAATAAATAAAACTATTATAAAGACATATATATTTCTTTTTATAAATGTATTTATCTATAAGAATGAAATAAGCCCTCCCTAAGTTTCATCAATATCCAAAGTCTACTCCAGTTTTGGAGTTTGACAAAAAAGTCTATGAAAGAGTAAATAAGCGAGACAGGGGCTGTGTGAGCGAGTGAGTCAATGAGTTAATGAGAAAGAGAGAGAAATGTAGTGTGGATGAGTGAATAAGAGAGACATGGACAGTGTGAATGAATGATAGAGAGAGAGAGAGAGAGAGAGAGAGAGAGAGAGAGAGAGAGAGAGAGAGAGAATGCAATAAACCAAATTTAATCCTGAAGATAACACAGTTCTACTGAAATGTCATTTTGAATTAAAATCCAATATTTTCAATGATTTGTGGTGATTGTTTTTTTGTCTCCGACAGACTTCTACGTCTTTCCACAACTTATCCTAGCAGGTCTTTCATTTTATTTTTTATTGTTCTTCTTTTTCTTGAGAATAACCTTTCACTTCTTTCACAATAGCAAACACATTTATCTAGTTTTGTAAGGGATGGGGGGGCTAACTTCTCTTATTCCACTTCAATTAGAGCCCATAATTGTTAGCAGTTCAAATAAACGTGAATCAGAAGCAACATTAAGAAGTAAAAGTGAGAAAAAAAAAAACAACAAAAATAGGTCTGGTTAGTCACTCAAGAAAAAATGTCACATAATCAATGACTTTTGTAAGCATACCTTGTTGAGGATGATCAATTATGAAAATTGGAAAAAGAGGTGATCAATTAATAAGTTACACGTCATGCATTTTGTCAGGCAGTTATTACTTCAAATATCCAAATTTTCAAAAAACAAATAAGAGTACTGTCAGACACAAACTAAGGGACCAATTTAGCATAAACTGGCATGGTAAATTGAAGCTGCCCCTTAAAAGCCTGCATTGGGGGAGATTTGAAAAAAAAAATTTCTAGACATTATAAATGCTTAAATGTTTTAATTTTCAGCCCCCTAGCTCCATTGATGCAGCCTGTATACATATACATACATAGGCAGCTAGACCAGCTCAAAAACTGAAGAAACCTACATTGACAGTCTCGGTGACAGTTTTGGATGACTGTTTCAAACAAATTGGAAGGAAAAGAATGAGAACAAAAAAAAACCAAGAGATTTTAATAAAGAATTTTCCGAGGAACTGTTGTTTGGCTATAACCAATCAACTGATGAATTAGTGGTTTTGAAAAATTACCGTCCAAAAACTCTATGCTAAGCAGGTCGCATTTTATTTGATGCTGTATAAATTACATGCTGGTTGCACAGAAGGTGGAGAAGCAATGCAAAACCAGGAAAAAAAAAAATGATATTCTCGTTTTTGCTTCAAAACAACAGCAATATCAAAACCCTTCAGCATTCGTATATTTTTCTTGAAAGAATTAAGATATTGCGATATAAATGATCTGACTGATCAGGACATCAGACAATCAAAACTGGGAAGCAGTTTAACAGCTCATCAGCAGGGTCGTTCAATGAGAAAACTCTAATGGATTGTATGAACATTAAAATTCCACTCTCAAATAAAAAATGACTCACAGCATACAAATAGAAGGTGTTATCCTAATAAAAACAAATATATTTGCTTGTCAATTTCAGACTCTGTGCCATTCTTCCAATCTGTACACTTTAGGCCACTCGTACAAGACGTTGTCAACAAGACGTTATATTGACACTTGAAATGTCTTATTTTATCCTGAAAATAAGGCACTGGTGAGAATGTGGTCAATGCGAGAGGGCTTAAAAGGTTAGATTTGGTATGAACAGATCAGTGCCTTTTTGTTCTCTTTGAAAAGAATATTACAGAATATCTACAAATAGGGAATTTAAGCATGTAAAAATAGTTGGTAAGATCATAATACTGACATCTAATGGTGTACTGAGTTTGGGTCTCACCAGGCAACTTGCTGCTATGTGCTTGTAGCAGACTAAACTGAGTTGAGTAAACAATATTAAGGACACGTCACCATGGAGCAGTGGTTAACAACCTAGTTTCACAGATCATTAGCGAACTGTGAGTTCTGGTTGCCATATAAGTCTGGGTTATTGTTGGACTAAATTGAGTTTGATGAAAATCAATTGTGTTGTGTCTCCTGATTGAGAAAGTTGCACTTTTCTTACTATTGCCAGTGATTAGTGTTCCAGCTTAGATAAAACCCCAGGATTGTGAATGTTGCTTTTCAAGGTAGATGGAAGGCCGCTAGAACATGGTCTAGTATCAGACTAAGCTAAGTTTAGTGAATGGCAAGAATAGCAAATAACTATTGAATACCCATTTTGTATTATCTAATTTAAATTGACTGCTCTGTTTGTCTGAAGCAGAATTTGCTCTGATACAAAAATAGGTTGTCTGAAAAAAGATTTGCATATGCTGGGTTGGGAGAATTGAGTTGTGATATACGAGGTCTGGAAAGTAATATTCAATATCAAAGAAAAAATAGCGTTCTTTCACTTTTCAAAACAGTCAGCAAAGTTTTGTTTGGGGATCATCATCAGCTTTTCATCGCTTTCACATTGATCTTGTCCATGGACTGAAATCTCTTTGGGAAAAGCCGCAAGTTTCAGGCAGCCAAATCTGAACTGCATGGGGGGCTGACACACCTTGGGAATACAATGTCAAAAAAAAAAACAAGGCACAAGGCCTGAAAATGGCTGGCTTAGTCATTGCGAATGCGATGGTTACGCATTGTTAAAACTCACTCAATGGTATCTCACTACAGACTGAGTCAACCAAGTGAAACTGTTTTTTCATGCATGTATAGTAATATGCCTTCAGATTGATTGCCAAATCATATCAAGGCTGTGCAACTGATAATCAGGATATTCAAAATGGCTTGATACTCTCCGGACTGAACTCGTACTCATCCAGACCATTTCACTTGGATACTAGGAATTGAACCAGGAATCTTTTTTCCTCTTTCTCATTCAAGAAATATGTTTCTTTATTATGCTTCATGATTGTACCATCCAACAAGCCATTCAAAAATCATTTCTCCAAACTTCAGAAATCACTGACACCTTGAGTTTTTTTTTCTGCACTGTGGTATACTATCTCATTGACTCTAGAAGGAAGTTAAGGTAACTGTTTGTAGCTAATGTTTTCCATATTGTATAGACCCCCAGAAGATAATTGTTTTAGAAAATAAACAAACTGAAACATGATAAACAGAGGGACTCTCATAAAAGTGCCTGCTTTTATTCCTACTCTTATTTAGGTAATCAAATAAATACCTGGAAAATAAAGTTTTGGTGATTCTTAAATTGTGGATGAAGTAGCAGTGAAAGGGTTAGAAAAGGCTGGATTTGCTATCAGCAGACTATTGTCTATTCCATCAATTTTACATTATATTGAATGAGACTGGCACATACATATTGGATGGCCTGAAATGGTCATTATTAAACAATCTTACTCTTGTCTATGACCATCATCTAAAACAAGCCCAGCTATGGTGCTGTGATAGTATTCTGAATTATTCTTGTGTAAGTAGATGCTTCATGGTAGGTGGGGGATATTCTCGGAGATGGAATAGAGCTGAACATATTAGGTTGGCACCTATACATACAATATCAACAGAAGCATCCGATGATATAGCAAGCAGCAGGTGCAGTCCAGATGTTTACAAAAACTTACCCACAGAACAACAAGCCCTGCCCCAACACCAAAACATAGAAACCAATCGAGCATGACTAACAGACAGACAACGGCTCAAAGTGTAATATTGACAGTGAGCAAATAATTTTCACAGTGAATTTGGCAGCGATGTTGTAATCACAGCTGCAGCTAACAACTAATGAACAGACCTTCGTGGTTAGTCCAGACTGTATATTTTTTTCTTTTGACACATTCACCAAGTTCTATCTTTTGTGAGCATAATGTTTCTTTCTTTTCATCGTCATTCTCTCTCTTCCTTTCCTTTCTCGTCTACTAAAATCACTTTGATTGTGAGAAATGTGGCAGTTCAGAAAAAAAAAACATATTTGCAGTCAACAGATTGTTGTCTGCTCTATTCACTCAAAAGATAATATTAAAGGAGACTGGTGAGTAACTACTGGATTCTGGATCATGGATCTGATTGGTCTTACAGCTTGCATTCCGATTATCTCAAGCAAGTGGGGTTTTATGGGGTGAGATTGCAAACTCAACTAAAATGTTGTTTTTTTCAATTTTCCCCAGTAGCTGGAGGAGGAGTAGATTCCACTCCTAGTTTATAATTCAGAGTTGTCTTTCTCTTAGACTGGTTGCCAACCAAGACTAGAGAGTCCTGTCTGCTCTGTTACTCTTCCCATTGCTGGAAAGAGAAGAGATGGATTCATAACTTTCTCAAAGACATTTGTGTGAAGGGAACGTAAACAGCCTCCCCTGGAATTTGAACTCAGCTCAACACATCCATTCTCTATGCTGGTAACCATTATGCCACTGACACCCGATGACTGGATAGGCTTGAATAATCATTATTAGACAATACATCTCATCATGATGATGGTTGTAGTTTTAGAATCCGACCAAGTCAGAGCGGATATAGGAAAACAAAGCCAACCATGGGAGGGCTTTCAGATATTGCATATTTCTGTCCAAACAGAATACATAGATTTAAAAAAAAAAATATTTCAGACTAGCAAGGTTATATTGCACTGACCTGGAGAGGGGAGGAAATTGAAAGAAAGAGAGATGAAAGGACAAAGTGAGAAGGAAGAAAGAGAGAAAGTAAGAGTTTGGATAGAAAGACACAGAAGTAAGAGAAAGATAGGTAGAAATTAGTTAAGAGAAAAAAAAGTCCAAAGAATAGAGAGATTTCAGAGAGAGAGAAATGTAAGAGAGAGAGAGAGAGAGAGAGAGAGAGAGAGAGAGAGAGAGAGAGAGAGAGAGAGAGAGAGAGGAGAGAGAGAGGGGGGGAATAAAATGGAATGAAAGAAAGGAGATATCATTTCAATATATGTTTATATTTATTTCAAAATATAAGCATCTTTATTGTTTCAAAATGTATGTATCTTCATTATTTCAACATGGATGACCCTTTTTTGCTCTAACATACATCTATTTGTTCATCAAATATTGGACCAAACTTCAAATTTACAAGTATACAAATATGTTTCTTTTTTATTGGATATCAAAATATATTCATGGGTTCATATATTACATTGCGATTACTTTTTTCCTGTGATAATGTGACTAGCAATTGCCTTATTATGGGGATTTTTAAGAATCATGTTTCTATATTTTCACAACCTGTACATTAAATCATAAATATTATGATAGATAAACTTTAAATTTTCTCTCATAATCTATACCATATGCCTGAACTGATTTTGTGTTATATTAATGGTAGTTAATACATTTACATAGCTACGCTGGCTTTTCAACTTGAAGAGGAAGATTTTTGCAATCAAATATCGTAGAATGACAATCACCTATGATCAACACCGATGCTTCCATGTTTTTCGAGTGTAACACTTTGTTGGTTTAAAAAGATATTACAACACATGCAATAAATGTATTTCCAATATTGTATCAGTTATAATATAGAATTGTAATTTGCACTTGAAAAGAAAAATTGCCAAGTCCTTCATTCATGAAGATAATGAAAGATTAAAGAAAAGTTTATAATGTCTATTGTAAGGAGGGTGTTATAATGAATATTGACAAGACTCAAGACTCGAAAGTTCCAAAACAGGATGGGTATATAGATGCCAGAATATAACTTCCAAAGGCACTTTTACACATTCATATATTAATGAATATATATTGAGCAAGCATTCATTATAAAGGTTATTTTTATTAAAATTTGGTTAGTGCTTTTGCTGAAACAATAAATAGAAATGAGCAACAATACAATACTTGATTAAAGTAAGCATATTAGATTTCTTGACTTGAATAGGAATATTATAACCAGAGAGAAGTTTTGAAATGGCTTTCTCTTTTCATATATTTATACTATTGTCTTTATTTTATGTTTAACAGACAACTGTGTTTGACTTTGACTAGACGTAATAGATTTCTAACTAATGTTAATCAGAGGTTATATGGATCCAGGCAGAGTCAGGTAATATCACTAGTTGTATTTTTGGTGGGATTTTGTCCTTCAATTGGCATAATCTGATTTGCCAATTAGTTTGTCCATCTTTCTCGCAAATTTTTAATGCTTGTCACCCTCTTTTCTTATTATGTACAAACCAGGAATTACCAATGCAAAATTCTGAATTATCACATCAGAATGGCTGAGCCGTGAAATAAAGTTGCTGGGTGCTTCTGTTGTTTCAACATGCATCTGAGTCGGCAGTGCAGGATTGAGGTGATTTGATGGAGAGCTGTGATTATATGCTCTGACTTGCAACATTTATTCTCACACTTTCCTCTTTATTTACGGCCAGGGGGAAGCACACGAGGAAGCAGTGTCCACACAGCTGAAATATTGATTGGAATAGTTGGGTTTGAACTAAGGAGGCACTAAAACACAAGACAGCAAGTCTTCAGACTTGGCACTGCCCTCAAAGACTTATGCTTTTGCAAAAGCTTTGATGCATGAGCAGACCTTGCTTGGTGGCCAAAGGTATAAGGAATGGTTATCCAGCAAGAATATATAAAAGATGATCTGTGAGACCGGACTTTTGAGTTGACTGATCGCCCTCTCTTAAAATCTGCAGTGAATTTTAAATGTGAGTAGGAGAAGGATTATCTGACACATGGTCGAGTATAAGGATCCAATGGTGACAGACACATCCTTGTTTTATGTTCATAGATATGTAGTCAATGTCTCCATGTGGCATATGGCTTTTAACCTGTTTACTGCTAAGTATGTTTGAACATTGTAACTCCTGTTTGGGGGTTTTCTCAAAGAAAAATGACCCTAAATAAAAAATTTACATTGCCTGTTTAAAACGCTTTCATTTGCATACAAATCAACTGATATGTACCACAAACAGTCTGAAAAATATAATGTATGAAAAAATGTGTTGATATGGAATATTTCAATAACTCAAAAAAATATGAAATCTTAAAACATGAATCTACATTTTGTGCCATCTTACATTTATTACGTTCATATCTATTACTTTGCCATTTTGCATTTCACAATTATACTTTAACTTTCTTGGGGGCTTTTGCCAATGAATAAAAAATGATTGTAAGATGTTATCTATCACACTGGACTAATGACTTGCTAATAACTAAAGCTTATTTTATCCATGGGAGTGACTAGGTTGAACATGAGTCAAGGTATAGCCACGGACCCGACACATATAGACCCTATATCAAATTTTCAAAATTTGGGGTCAATTGTAAATGACAACCCAACACAAGTTTTTCACTTTGGAATAAGAGCTATGAAAATGAGGAGTTTCTTTCAATGATAGGTTTGTAAATAATCAAAAAGACAATTCATTGTGAGGTATGATCAGATAATTATTGATATAGTTTTCCAACAACACAACATTTTTTTGGATCACTTGATGTCAGGAAATTTTTTGTTGACTTATATCATAAAGAATATATTTTCTTAGGGATCACCTTCATGTCAAACTGGGACATTATTCAGGCATGAGAGTGGGGCACATTGGATCTGTTGACACAAGACCGCAAAATACTGTTGGACCAATGATAATCCCTTTGGTACCTCAGCAGCTGTAGTTCCCAGCTCCCTTCTGTAGAAACCTCTCTTGGCAAGCTTTTCAACAACATTTTTTCAACAGCCTTGAGGAAGTGATTAGTTCTCCATGAAAAGTTTTACAAATGGAGGTATCAAAAGTAAATTTTGTGATTTTCATTTATTCACTGAGAATGTACTGCTTACTTATAATGTCTTTATCCATCATTAGTAGTGCTCAGGCAGACGTTACTTTATTGTATACAATCTTTCTTTCATGTGTATTTTGCATAGGGTGTTGGAATATTGCTGTGGGGCAGATTGGACCAGAGGACGTGGGGTTAGGTTGGACCTCTTCACTTAAGTAGTCCAACCTACCCCATAGACTTTTCACTGTAAAGCTGATCTATATTCAGCCATCCAAGTGAGGCTACTATAGTTGTCCTTGAAAGCATTTAAGACAAGAACTGTATGTTGATTTTGTCTTTAGAAAATCTAGTTATAGGGGCATCAAGAGTAAACATTTTTTCAGGTGAAAATGGTTAGAAAATATAGCGCAGTGTATGATGTTGCTTTGGTTCAACATGCATCCACAGAAATTGGGAAAGGAAAATCTCTGAGAGATGTTTTGAAAGATCTGCAGATTCCCAAGATTCCCAAACAACCCTGACTCAATGGTGCATATTCGAGAAGTGACATTTGTCTGAGCTGTTGATCGAAAAGTCAAACAAGAAGACGAAGAGAAGAGGAGCAATGACGGTGTCTCAGAACATAGTGCAAGACACCACCTTTGCTGGTGAGAGTGATCTAGAAGATGAAGACAGCTTTCAAGGGGATGACAGTTCTGATGCAGAGAATATCACAGATCTATGCTTCAATTTTGATTTTGAGTGCTAGATATTAGAAACTATATTCTGGAGAAATTGGTTTCTGAGAAGTCTGCTAAACAATTTCACGGTTGCAAAAATACTCTATAGACCCATTAAGTCATGGCATCATTTGTAAGTGGTTTGAGCATGATGACTAATTTTAAAAAAGTCAAATTTGCCTCTCAAAATGATAGTTAAATACAAAAATTGAAGACCCCTATTGAATCAGGTTATGTCAACTCTAAAAAGGGAATGAATTAGACAAAAACATTTCATTTGTCAACAAACAAAACTCTTCACCCCTTTCCCTTTTATCAGTCACTAAAAAAATTACCAAGGTATTGTCAAACTCCTACTCTAGACACTCATGACATATGTATCTAAGTTTTGTCAAAATATAACCTTCAGTCACTATTCAAAAATTAAAAAATATTTTTTTGTCTTTTTGCTTGACTAGCTACACCTGATCGCAATGTCCATGGTTTCCCCTTTGTTTCTGCACAAATTACAGGGATTGGTCTTGATGAAGTTGGTGAGGGGGGTAGGGTCAAGACTTGGATTAAGGTTTGTAAAAATGGAAAATTTGTTGCATGGACACTCTTATAACATGTCATAATATTATGGACTTTGACTTCTATGTATTTGACAAGGATGATGAGGAGTTTCTTGTCAACTCTTTGAGGCAACCCTGAAAACTTGCTATGTTGAAATTTCTAACATTGACAAAAAAGATGCCTCTTATTGAGGCCAACAGAACATAAGGTGGCATGATGAGCTGAACAAATTCAGAAAGTACTGGTTTGTGATGCCCACATTAGAGAGGTTTAGTGAATCTTAGGGAAGGTCTGATGATGATGATGAACATTTATAGCAGAGCCTTCTAAACTTTTTCCATTAGTAACAAACTTTTAGAAATTTTTTTTTTGCGACACGTTATTTAAGTTTTGTTCGTCAAGCCAAATATATAATTCACAATTTCGTTAACAAAGATAAAATGATATTAACAAAAATTAATCATATTTTTCTTAATTATTGTCAACACACTAAAGTGTCATGACACACAGTTTGAAAACTTGGATTCACAGGATTCCAGTCAATTAACATAATTATTCATGGTAAATGCAGCAACTATGAGAAGAATTCAAAGACTCCTGACCAGCCTAAACATATGTTGAAGAACTCTTCTGACCTAGAATTCATTTATATTATAATGATCTGTTTTCTTTATGTTCATTCGTTTGTATGTTTGTTACCATAACACTGAAAAAACGGCACATCATAGCAAGATTTATGTTTGCACAATAACAGTAAAATGCCTTAACTTGGAGAATGAAGCAATTTCCTTTCCAATTTTCAACTTGGTAATGATAAACTGGGGTCTGCATTCATGTTCCCCTTAATAATCTATATCATAATCATACAATTTCACCAGGGAGATAACTCTAGGTTCAATAAATACTAATTACAGTGCAGTTCCCTTATTTATCTATTTACGAATAATTATGATATAAATTTTATAAGTAAGAAATGACTAGACATTGAGCTTAATAGCCATTGGAGGTGGCCTTCATATGAGTGGAAATAAATGAAAAGATTAGCTGTCAAGAAATACATCCACAATGTGAATTGAAACCATCCATCAATTACTAAAATCGAAAAAAAATACTGAATCTGGAACTGGAATATAGAGAAGACTTGCTGTCACTTGATCTCCAGTGAGAACCATCCAATAATTCTTGTGGAAACTCAATGAATGCGTAAAAATAATAGTAGAAATAATGAACAATAAACAATAAATAAATTGATTTTCGTGATTGATACAGGATGTGAAATAGGCCATCATGCAATATGTATATGAGACTAGAGGGAAGATTAATATGATGAACAGGAATGCAAAAGAGGAAAATGAACCAGAAGGATAAGATATAGAAAAGGGCAGCGGAGTGTGTCAATAAGAGAAAGCTGATAAAGTTGTGTCACTCAACCATGAAAGTAAAGAAGACTGATTATAGGATTGGTACATTATATTGTTGAGTATTCAGTCACACACACACACATGCACACATACACACACTCGCTTACAAAACTACTTGAGAACCCATACCAGAACCGCAGAGAGGCCAATGGTAAGAGCAATGTCAGGAATAGCTCTTAGTAGTTTAGCAACAAAAATGGAGATGGGCAAGGCTCATAGGGAGACGAAGGGACAACTGATTGGGCGAAAGGCTAAATGATTGGTACGCGGACAACAGTAAACGTAATGAGAAAATAGGGATGAGATCGAAAAGTTTGCTCGCAAGATGTTGCAAAGGTTAGCGCAGTCACATTCATTATGGTAGGATATGGGGGAAACCTTTGTCAAGCAGTGGATTTACAACAGTTATTGCTGTTGCTGAGATATATATATATATATATATACATATATATATATACATATATATATATATATGTATATATATATATATATATATATATATATATATATATATATATATATATATATATATGTGTACACACGTATATATATATATTCGAACCGACTATAAGAAACAACATCAGAAAATTCAAAAAAATTACTAGAAAAATTACTAGAAGAAATGTAATATTTATACTTTTCTATGATATATGTTTAAAAGAAGAGAGGCTGCCTAAATGCACAATATATATGTGTGTGTGTGTGTGTATATACATAGATGTATATATATATATATATATGTATATATATATATATATATATATATATATATATATATATATATATATATATATATATACATATACATACATATTCATTATAAGGATTTTGATTATCTATGAGAGGAATAGGTAGCTTAAGAGTTAACTGCATGTAAAATGGATTCAAAACTCTGATAGGGACAGTATGCATTCATTTCAATACTTCTGATTAGATAAATGTGATTTACATTACATCAAAATAGAACCACCCCATCGGTATATGAATAAAAATATGTACAAACATACACCATCTATCAAAATATTCAAAAATCAATTATATTTAGTTACCTATTCATTACACCCACAACAAATATAAGCACATTTCAATCCTCAAAGACAGATCATAAAAGCTCTTTACAATTATCTTGTATGTATAAAAGTTAACCTGCCAAGAATTCAAGGGGGATGAACTACAAACAACTAATGTAAGGGCAGTCCCTAAAACTAATAGATAGCTAACAGCTATATGATATATATTCTGTGACAAGACCCATCCTAAGTGCTTGGTCACCACTTGAATGATGGATCACTGACAAGGGAGATAAGAAGTGTCAGGGACACTTTAATACAACCAATATAATTCATGATGACCACCCATAGGTGCAGAGATTGAAACATTACATCCCCTATGGGAGATAGATAAACAAATCCCCTATGGGAGATAGATAAACAAATAAATAAAGGAGAGTTGAGAGTAAAAGATCACAAAAATTACCAAAAGATAGATTAACTGGTATAATATCTGAAACAATTTTAAAACCCACAAACCATTAAGATAACAAAGAAAATATTGCAAGAACTGCAATAAAAAAAAAAAAAATTAAACAGAATTAGCAAAATCAAGAACTTAGGATACTATGAGTGACATTCATAAACAAAGAAACTGAAAAAAGTAAGTATGAATATGATAGGGCAGCACTTTCCATCCAGGAAGATCAATGGGGAGGGGGAATGTACCTCCTAATAACATTTTTGTATAGGGATCCAAAGAATATCTGAAGAATCCCGAGGGGCCGAAAAACAAGCATGTCTATATAGCCAATCTATTATTTTTGTTATGTTTATTTATTATATTTGAAGCTCTACTTTAACAAAATGATTATGTATTGAGCACTTTTATGTAATAAGCCAATCACATATTGTATAACTATTGAATTATGTGGGAAACTCCAGGCAAAACAGAAGAAATAATGGCAAATCAAGCCTCCGCCCCTTTGCAAAAGTACTCTACGTCTATTGATACTAGTGAACATAATTATTGGAAAATTACAAATATACCACAATTTCAGATTTTGGTTCTGATACAAAATTTCTCACTTGATACGCAATAAGATATAGTAATTTTCTTTTAAATTTCACATTTACATAGCCTAACTTCTTTGAAGTAGTTATTTTAAAATTATGTCTTTTAGTAATTTCTTCTGTTTTAAAGCTAGCAACAACCATCTATTTCAATGGTTTAAAATAGCCTCAAAGTTTGTTATTCAGCTCCACATATAACATGAAAAATATCAAACAGAAAGAAATTGTTTGATGTAATAAAGAAATAAAAAAAGGACATGTTAGTTATAGTTTGCTTTATTGATTCATTAATTATTAGAGAATTTGCTCTTTCCTTCTTTTTTGAATGAAAAAAATGCATATTTATTTTAGCTTTGCAAAACTCCAATGCTTGGTTTATCATAGAAGTAAATTTCAGTATTAAATTTATGGTCTTAGAAGAACCACATGATAAAAAAATGTACTAATTGAAGTTATTTTTAATGGAGACAAGGATGGGCGTATATTTATTTCTGTCAATGTTTGTTTGTGTTACATCTCTGTTTAACAGAGGGTTCTGGAACCTGAAGACGTGCATAAGGGTGCCGTGGCCAAAAGAAAGTTGAGAAAGACTGATTCAAGGCAAACTGTCTGAGTCAATCCACATGTAATATTTCATGCAAAACTGCTCGGTGTAAATTCTTACAGATGTAAATGCAAACAATCACGTAGCTAAATCCATGAAAATGGCTTTTGTTATGCGAAAGATAGGAAAGCAGTGACACTTTCTGTTCTCAATGAAATACCTGCGTACAGTTTGGCGACAGGAGAATGAAGAAAATGAAAAGCTATTCCTAGTTTTCTATAGTATTTTGTCTGTCAATGGCTGACACTAAAAAGCCTAAGAGAATAATTGCTTTATGTTTTACCAACAAATATATATAATCATCATGATCATCATTATTTGCATAATGGAGGGAGAGCAATTTAAACGAGAATCAAACACAATGAGAAATACATGAATGGAGATATTATTATGCTCAACTTGAACAGTATAACAGGAGATTTTAGAAGTATTTGCAAATATTTTGATTTATTTGTAACACTTCCAGTTTCCACCTCCATATACTTCTGGTTAGCATAAAAAAATGTTACACAAGAAAAAAACAAAAAACAAATAAGCATTTTGAAAATACTCCTGTATAAGATATTTTACCCCATTAAATTTGATCTTTTATTTTTCAATCTGGCAATACAGCCATACTTGAAAGTTAAAATTGAAGTGATTTGCACCCTATAGGAATGCAATTTTGTTTGAAAGTGAAAGTGAAAGTGAAAGTGAAAGTGAAAGTATTCAAATACAAAAGGGTAAGTGATATCAATTTTGGAAAACTTTTATAGAAAAATGAAAAAAATCTTTGCTTGTTATTTATTCATTCTACTGAAATTACATGAGTATCAACAAAATGAAATAATTTAGAATGAGTTATATTGGTTAATTGGAGGTGCAGAGTTGGCCTAGTGGAAAATTGAATCAACTTAAATTTCAAATACCAGCAGAGATAGTTTCACGAGTTCATTTGTCACTAATGCCTTCAAGAAAGACATCTTGCAATGGGTCAAATCATATATTGCTTGGTGCCGCTGTTACATCCTGTTGCATGTTGCATAGAGAGGAGATTTGCATTGCTACATTGGAGAAAAAAAACAAACATGAATGGACCTTCCATGGACTCTGAACATTTACTAGATCAGGGGATACTTTGATTTGATTTTGTGGTTAACCTTTTCCCAATGATTTAAAATTCTACCAACTATAAGTACCACTGAAGGCACTATCATAACTCTCAAAGCACAATTCCAAAAACTATCCTCTGCAATGGATAAGTTCTTGAATGAATAGTTATTGCAAATAAATCTAATTTGTTATGGTGATGATAAGTATATATTTGCCAGAGATATGTTAAAAATTGCAATATGTTGCATATTGGGGATGAAAAGGCAGGTTTGTGTTGATTTTCAGTTCAGCTAGTTTTGCCGAGAGACTCAGACTCAGACACACACACACACACACACACACACACACACACACACACACACACACACACACACACACACACACACACATATCTTACCATGTTCAAATAAACACACACTCATGGAAGTGTGCGTGTACGTATGCACACCAACAGGATTTTTCTTGAAAAATGAGTCCCAATAAACAAAAATAGGTGGAATATTTTCCAGTGGATGTATTTCTCTCTTTCTCTTTATCAGGATCAACATAATTGAATCCTGCTTAATCCTGATAAAAGGATCAACAATTAGCGGGCTGTGTTTTGCAAAAGCTGAAAGAGTGTAATTCACTATAGTAAGGAGATAGATAGCCACCAATGGAAATAAATATATACGTACCTTGATAATAAAAAAAATAGCCTTAAATTTATACATCTGTAAAATCATTGATATATACATATATATGTAAGAGAATGATACAAGTATATGTACATGGATTTAATTGATCTTTGTTTAAAAAAAAGTGCATCAGTAGAGTGGTTATAAAATGAGTAATGAGGTTTCAATGGTACATCTAAGTGAAACAGAATGTACAATTTGTTATGAACCATTGAAAAAATCTTTACTCATTCATATATATATATATGTGTGTGTGTGTGTGTGTGTGTGTAACTTCAATATATAAAAATATATTCATATGTGTGTGTGTAACTTCAATATATAAAAATATATTCATATGTGTGTGTGTAACCTCAATATATGTATATATATATATGTGTGTGTGTGTGTGTGTAACTTCAATATACATATATATATTCATATGTGTGTGTGTAACTTCAATATACGTATATACATATATATATATATATATATATGTGTGTGTGTGTGTGTAACTTCAATATATATATATATATATATGATGTGAGGAAAGTTGACAATTTGGAAATGAAACAACTCCAGGCTAATTAGTACATCTCAAATTCTTTACTGGTTATAAAAGCTATAGTTTTGTCTGAAATTTGGTCTCCTTCAGAGATTTTGGTGTAGAAATATATGAGAAAATGATGGTTAGTCTACGTCAAGCAAAGCCCATAAGCAATCAGATAGCAATGGGGAAACAGTGGAGTTTTCAACTGAAACTAAAAATGAATGTGCTAAAATACAAACATGAATTTACTATGGTGGATTAAATCCAAAAAACATAAATTATCAAATCCAGCTTCCTACTTGAATGCAGCCTCCTGATATCTCTTCATTTCTTACCACATCACGAAATCCACTATTACCAGATGAACTATCATAACCAGTAAAGAATTTGAGATGTGCCAATCAGCCTCAATCTCTCTCTCTCTCTCTCCTCCAGCTTTTCTTTGTCAACGCTCTTCACATCATCTTGTCAGATCTATATCCATTTTCATAACACGTACGTATCTTCTTGAGAAATTGATAGTAGAATGTTGTCACATACGAACATCAATTATTTCCCTCTCTGGTTTATATTTTTCCTCCAGATTTCTATAGCCCTCACTCTACTCCCTTAATGGAGTTTTCATATCCTTTTTTTTTGTATTCTATAACTCAATTATCTTATTGCAACAAAAGTCTAAGGCATACTCACCAACCTTTTTGCATGTACATATAATCATAAGCATAATGGTAATGATAGATAATAATTGTGTGCATGTTCCAAATTAGCCATCCTTCTCTTTGTTTAAAATATTGCTTTTACTGAGACAAGCTAAAAATGTTATTATGCAAACAGAGAATCAACCTAATAATAACACATCATAAACCAAGTCTTGTTAGTCACTCAGTAGAAACTGTCTCAACCAAATTCTTTTTTTAGCATGCTAGGTTGAGGTGATCAATTAAAAAATTGGAAAAAAATGATGATAAATGTGTAAGTCTTACTTTTCGTTAGGCGATGATCCCTAAAATAATGTGAATTTTTGAAAAATGAAGTGAAAGTTCCGTCATACAAACAAAGGGATCATTCACATACGCACACATATACACACATGTGCACATACACATACATATACACACACACACATACACGCACTCATACATATGCCTACCATGCATACCCACATACAATTTCAAACTACTTATATAATTACACGAGTATTATTCTATTTCTCTGTCAGTAACAATGGACTTTTCCACTCGGAGATGACAATTTTATCTCTTACCCACCTTTTTTGAAACTATCCACTCTTCCACTGAAATGGTTACTGTAATTTCTTTTCCAAGAAAAAATTCATCGAAATTCAAAATGTACATGAATATTTCACAGGGATTAGGAAGTATATCACATACTTTAGGTATAGTCTGAAATTTTGAATTGAGTTATTGTCATTTGATTAATTATTTAGAAGTGCATCTTCAACTTGAAAGTCTACAGAACTCTTCAGAATATTCATATCTTCCTTTAACATTATAAGTCATAAACCTTACTCCAAGAAAAGGATATGAGAGGCAATATATCCAATGAACTGAATAAACAGTTCCATTCAAAACTTTGTTCAGTATACTGAATGCAGGGTGGTTGAAAAATAACTCCCTACCAGAAAATATACATGACTTTTGTAAATATTACTCGATTTTTGCCAATTCTTCCTGTGTGGGTGGACAAAGATAGAGGTGTACTGCACCAAGCCACAACCTCCTGATCAACTGGAGGAGTGCAATCAACTTGTAATGGCCAACATATTGCCTGACCTCCTGCAGAGGTCTATCAAAGCCATACTAGAATGCTTACAGAAATTGATGCTTTCATTGAATTTAAACCAAGCAAGTAAATTCTATCACTGTACGGTCTGAAGTGAAGCTAGTTTGACTACAATTGACCAATGAATAACAAAGTTATAACCGATTTCCAATAGGGAGTTTTTTTTTCCGCCCCATTCTGTATACATAGTATTCAGGGAGCTGAATACAATATACACCTGAGGCTAAAGAAGGCAGTAGCTGGAGTATAACAGAAATAGCAAAAAATATTGGTTTGAATAGTTTATACAATAAATTTGATAATCATAAAATCATATCATTCTGAAGTGATTCTTATAAACATGAATATAGGATATTAAGCATAACTATGAAAACATTTTAACAGAAAAAATATGCGTCATAAACGAAACAAAAAAAACGATCTCAAGATGTCAGTAAGGAAATCTTGAAAATCCATGAAAAAATATGGATAAAATTTTCAAAAATGTTCAATTTGAGGGGAATTATTTCCTATTCATGTATGGTTTCCTTTACCTTTAGTTAAGTTTGAAATGTTTGAAATTTTCAGTAATTTATGTAGGCATCATAATCTAGCATACATTAAAATTTTGAATGCCTGAAATTCTAAAAAACCTGAACTTTTGTTATCAATCTTTCAATTTGTACAAGTTCACTCAATGGTGTCTCACCATTAACTTGGTAATTCTCATAGGATAGTGTCAATTCACGCATGTGCAGTACAGTCCCCTCTGATCGGTTGTCTAGTAACATCAAGGCTGCTTAACTGGTTCCTGAGATATTCTAAATGGCTTGATACGTTCAGGGCAGACATCATAGATCAATATATTGATCTATGTAGAGGTTGATAATGAATATATGCTTAATTCAGTCTCTTTTGAGTGAGAAGTTTTATTAGTTTGAAGATTCATTTTCAATATAAAATTCTGACTGAAACATTTCAAAATTGTACATTTGTTATTGTCTATAAATGGATAAATCTAGGACAAAAAATCTTCTTAAAACTTTATTGCCCAAATGTAATGTTTTAGCCATTTGCTGTTAGCTTCTTTTCAATATAGATATGTTTTTTTATGTTAAGGGAAAATAAAATCCGTGGGAAGTCTTCAATAATCAATAGAAATCTTTTTATAATCCTGACGTGTTTTATCCATTTGATAGGATCTGTCAATGAATGTTTTAATTCGGCCATTTCCAGTGTAAAGCTCAGCAAACTGGCTAATTTAAAGGTAGGAAGCCGAGCAAATCTTAAGAATAATCTCCAATTGTATCTTCAACTGAACAGATAAATTGAAAGAGGCATTGAGACAAATGAAATTAAACATCATTCCTGTCTTTCATCTTCTGAAGGTTTAATTCATATCCTTATATTCCTATTTAGAAGATATTTTCCGAGGATGGCATTAGTACTCTGAAAAAATTTTAAACAAGTCAGCATTTATTTGAATTTCTGAGAAGCACTGAGAATCCTTGCTAAAACGAACCCTATTAAACGGGATATCAGATAAGATGGACAAAATCTGAATTGAAGGAATGCCCTGAAAGATAATCACCATCATTCATAGCATAGTATTGTAAGTATACCACTTCATAGTTACTAGTATAATCACATTTAGAAGTAAACAAACTTTTAACGGTGTGTGGATTTTCAGAGAAGTCAGATCTTAATTAATTAGACCATAACTAATTAACCTAGTCTTGTGTCAAATAATTTCGTAATATATTTACATATATGTATATATATGTTTTATATTGTTATACAATGCATTGCAGTCATTGTAAAGTGTATATTAGCAAGTCTCACAGACTTTTGGCAAAAAGCAACATGTGCCAATGAAAACATCCGAAACTTCAAATCTATTAATTTTGTTGTCTTTGTGTTATAAATAGAAGAAAGATTATACAATATTTTGATCTGTCAATTATGGCAGAATTGATGAAATTCTAGTAAAAAACGTAAACACGACCTTTATCAGCTCCAAAATTCTCTATGAGTACATAAAAATATTTTTTGTGACTAACTTAATGATTTCTTGCAGTAATAAGCAAAATTGAAATTTCAAAGAAGATATTGAATTATTATTATTTGTTGTAAAAGAACAAAAAAATAGTCTTGGAGAGTTGCTAGTGCATATACTATTCAATATTGTATATGTATAAAGTAATGCCTCCTGTCATCAGTTGACTTGGATAATTGGCTAAAGCATAGACCCCCTCCATCAGTCTGTTATAATGAATTTTCGCTGTATTTTCATGATTCTATGTATTAATTAGTTGAGTATCCTCATCTTTTTTATTCATTTCAATTACTGTTTTAGTTGGTGCTCACTCCAGTCTCCCTCAAGTTTATGTCACATTCAGTAATCTTCAAAGAGATTTCAATAAAATATCTCTGTCTTGTTCATTTTGTTGTATCTGCCAGTACTACACGAAAACCATCATGGATAACTTTCCATCTTCGTTATTCCAACCACTATGCTCTTGTTGGTATAATCACCAGCCTACCTCAGGTTTATATCACATTTGCTCATCCATAAAGAGCCATGAATAGAATCCTCTGTCTTGTTTTTGTTATTAAGAGCAGATGCAATAAAATTATGAACAAGACAATGGATTATCTCCAAAACTCTTCAAAGGTTACCAGATGTGATATACCCCTCCACCTCCCCAGGAAGACCAAAGTGTGGGCCAACTAAAACAGTAATCAAAATAACAAAGATGGGAAATTATCTATTATGTTTCTTGTGTAACAGCGGCAGACATTGTGGGGAGCAAATTCCATCTCATGAGATTTTGAATGTAGGGAAGGAATGACTCTGGGGAATACACTGCTATAGAGAGGTGGCTCTTATCAAATATATTGGTCACACGACTACCCTATATCTCTGAAACTAATAAAGATACTGGGGGATACAGTTTTCATCATTCGATAACATCTGTTTTGAAGATCCATTTATGGATCCATTCATGTCCATTATTTTGAGATTTATTACGAATGCGGCAAGTGTAGTGGTTTGTTGTAGTTGGGGAATTATGATTTTTTTCTGAAGCAGGTAATCCTTGCTTATACTGATGTGAAATAGAGTGGCTGAACACAGCATACAAACAACATAATCTTACATCTGTGTAAGCAAGGATTACCTCATTTTTTTTGGTGTATTTGGGGAACAGATAAAGATTTTCAGAAAATGTTTTTGCCAAACATTATATTGTATAAAAAGAAAAAGTAAAGAAGATTTTTGAGAATAATTCATCATCATCATCATCATCATCATCAGTCTTTTAACATCCGTCGTTGGACATAGACTTTCCCCAGGATTTGCCACAATTCTCAATTGTGGACGTTGCGGAGCCAGTATTTTCTGAATTCGTCTTGTTCATCTCTCCATTTTCTGTTCTGTTGTCCTTGGTTTCTTATGTGATCTTCGGGGACCCATGTTGTGAGATGTCCATCGATTGTTTTTCATTCTTGCAACAAGGCCTGCCCATTGCAATTTTAGTTTTTTAATCGTTTTTATGATGTCACGGACAACCATTTTCTCCCTTATGTACTGTGCTATCTTGTGATCTCTTCATGTAGGGTTATACACTGCATGCTTCTCAGTTTGTAGGTCTGTCTCTTGGCTAGGTTCCATGTTTCAGAATACTTACTAAGTACTGAAACTCAACGATGTAATAGTGGAGAATTTTTACTTACTCGGAACAAAGATTTTAAAATTGATACAAATTTTCCAGACAAGGCAGCACCCAAAAAAAAACTCTTCCCAAAAACTCTGATACCATAGGTCATTACCAGGTGGCTGAGTGGGAACATACTGATAAACCACACCCAAATTCGCCCAACTCATCTTGCTGTTGGTGGGAGTTGACGGCCTACTATCATGCTCCAGTTATGTGTGTCATTCATTAAGCACTAGATTCAGTGATCCAGTTAGTCTCAAAGATGATGTCATCATCATCATCATCATCATCATCATCAGTCTTTTAGCGTCCGTCGTTGGACATAGACCTTCCCCAGGATTTGCCACACTTCCCTATCATGGGCGTCACCGAGCCAGTATTTCCTGAATCAGTCCAGTTCATCTCTCCATCTTGTGTTCTTTTGGCCTCGGTTTCTCATATGATCTCTGGGGATCCATGTTTCGAGACGTGATGTTCATTGGATGTCTTTCATTCTTGCGACATGGCCTGCCCATTGCCACTTGAGTTTTTTAATAGTTTCTATGATGTCACGGACACCTGTTTTCTTCCTTGTATACTGAGCTGTTTTGTGATCTCTCCATGTAAGGTTGAGCATGATTCACTCAGGTGCACATTGCATACTTCTCAGTTTGCAGGCCTATCTCTTGGTTAGGTTCTATGTTTCAGCTCCATAAGTGACTATCGGGAGAATGCATTGGTTATATTCTCTTCTTTTTAGGATTATTGGGATCATCTGGTTCTGGAAAGTTAAGCTTGGTCTGCCGAAGGCTTGCCATCCCAAAGTGATTCTTCGCTTGATTTCCTCCTCTTTTGAGGGTCTCATAGAGATTCGTTGTCCTAGGTAGATGTAGTGGTCTACCCTGCTGAGTTTTGTATTCTCTATCTTGACAGTTATGTTCTTATTCTCAACATGATTATTGCATACTAGTTACTAATCTTCACTAACAGTGAGGATATAATGATCCCTCACTCACACAATGAAAGTAAACAAGAATTTTCCACTACTATCTTTTGTATGCTGTGTATAGCTACAGTATTTTACATCTGCATAAGCCTGGATGAGAAAAAACATCATAATTTCCTAACTACAATAAACTACTATACTTAATAAATGGGCTGTTGTTTAGTGAAAACCCTGTGTTTCTATCTTCATTAGTTTTTGAGTTATCAAGCTTGGTTGTTTTTTTTTTTTCAAAAATCAATACAAGATGTTATTGAATGGCGAAATCTATATCCTTATATCTTTAATAGTCTCTGAAAAATGGGACAGTTCAGTGACTAATACATTTTATAAGAGCAACCTCACCTCCAGCTATATCACATTAAAAAATTAGTATCAATCCTTTTTATGCTGAACAAATTACCATGTATGTAAATTTAAAAAAAAAAGAACAGTCATTGATAAAAATCCATAATAATAGCATTATTGAATTAATGATGCCGAAGAGAGATTTTGCCGCAAATTCTGCCAAGACACCATGTTAGTTGACCATATTAGCAATGTATTCCCAGTAGTCATTCCTTCCCTTCATCAAAATCACATGGACTGATATTTTGTGACATTTACTCCCCCCACTAACACAATAAAATCATATACAATGTATAATGTAGTCTGTTAAAAGAACTTTGAAGACTGACAGATGTAGTATACACTTGAAGAGGGCCGGAGAGTGCCCAAGCTAAAACATAGTAATTGATACAACAAAGATGTTTGTCTATGTCAAAATTTTGATACAAGTTCGACTACATTCTTTATTTGGATATATATCTCTACAGACATGTCAATAATGGAAATAAATATAAAGATCTAAGAATATTTATAGATGAATAAACTCATGCTTATGTAAGGAAACATTTAGTTTGACATATAAATCTGGTACATCTTTTTGTACTGCTGAGTGTTCTCATCCATAAATTTATTCATTTGTATTTGGTGTTTATATAATGAAAAGCACAGGGGAGCTATTCTGTTTTGTATTGTATATCCCATAATGCAACACTGTTTCTGCACTCAAACAAGTGTGGATTACACAGATGAATGCACATCATAATGACAAACAACTGTATCAGTGCAATATTTTCTCCCTCTCTTTTCCTATATATTAATGTTTTTTAGTACACACACACACACACACACATATATATATATATATATATATATATATATATATATATATATATATACACACACACATACACACACACATACACACATATATATATATATATATATATATATGTACTAAAAAACATTGATATATTATCTTTTCCTATATATCAATGTTTTTTAGTATACATATATATATGTATATATATATATATATATATATATGCACGTATATTTGTATGTGTGTTAGTATATATATATATCATATATTTATATTCACAACAAATACATGAACTCACAAAGAGACATAATAAAAGTAAATAGACGTGTCTCTTCAAATAAGAGCTTGTATTCAACATTCTAAAAAATAAACGAGTATTTTTTATTCAAATCAAAATTTGGTTGACTTGCTATGAGCAGATGTAAAAGTTTTTACTCTTTTAGGCATCAAATTTATAGCATCTGCTTTCTTCTCTTGTGTTATATTTGATCAGGCTGCATTCAAAACATGAAACAAATCTTCTTTTGTGGAAGGTTTTCTGAATATTTTCCATATTTTATGATCCAAAATAACCTAGACATGTTCAATGAAATTTATGCTAAGAGACTGACTGACTGACTTGGCCATGAATGTAGCTTTATGAACCTGTCATTCTGAAATCTTTTTAGCTGCATGGCATCGAGCTCTATACTCTGTAAGAAAAAAGGAGTGCTGTTTTTGTCCATCAGTGAATACTGGGGAAAATTCTTCCTTCAGAATGGATATGTATTTTTCAGAATTCATATTCTACACACACTTTATTGAGCAGCAAATGCTATAATTCTCTCCACTCTGAAACCAAAAATAGGCTGGGTGGCTTGAACGAAATTTTTGGAGAGGCAATCTTCAGACCTATACACCTCCTCTGTTGATAAATTGGGGGATCATCTGAAAAGATGTCAGAGACCAGATTCAAGGGCTTTGTTCACTGTCACAGTTACCCTCTTCTTTCATTGAATGTTTACTGATCAGTGAAATAGCTTTCTTCACATGGCTCTGCTCAAATAAGCCATATGATGAAGATGCCATACTGTTGGGCTATTCCATCTTTGGATGGACCTATACTCCATCCACTTTCAATAGTTCAGCAATTTCCAAGGCCATACTCATCTCCTGTTAAAAAAAATTCAGGGAAATAGGACTCAACTAAGTCATATATATACTTATATATATATACATACATACATACATACATACATTATATATATATATATATATATATATATATATATATATATATATATATATACCATAATAATGATATATTAATAATATATGTATATAATGATATACCATGAATATATATAAATTCAGGAAAATTGGACTCAACTAAGTCATATATATACATATATATATATATATATATATATATATATATATATATATATATATATATATGTATATATATATATCATAATAATGATATATATATATAATGATATACCATATATATATATATATATATATACATACCATAATAAGGATATACATATATAATGATATGCTATATATATATATACATATATACATATATATATATATATACATATATATATATATATATATATACATATATATATATATATATATATATATATATATATATATATATATATATATATATATATATACCATAGTATCAAATTCAGGGTAAAACAAAACATATCAAACAAAATTACATAAATTACATATCTGCTCTATTCATTTCTTTCAACGTGACAGTTATGTATTGAGAAAAATGAATATATGATCCGACAGAATGATTATAAATTGCTTTATATTATGTAGAAACTCTTATTTAAAGTGATCTCCCATTATTACTCAGCTGATGTATCACCTGGCCAGGACGATGTGAATAGAAAAAAACAATTAGAGAAAATGGGACTGCTGCAGAAAAACAGTTATTTGGGCCTTCGCATTACCGGCGGCTATCAAGCTGAATGACAAGAGCAATGTTACGTAAAAGCAGCTACCATATTGGTCACAGGTTTGCAGTAGCTCCAGTTTCTCCGACTGTTTATTCTATTTATGTTGTCTAGGCCAAGTGATACATTAATGACGGGAGATGATTTCAAAAGTGTTTCTATATAATATAACACAATCCTTAATCATACATTCATATATATATATATATATATATATGTATATACTTCCAACATGGAATGGAGCAATCTGGTGAATGGGGAATCTATGCTTTAATAAATATATCGCTTAAATTCAACTTTACTGACCATCAAGTTCCATAGCGCAGAGTGAGGATACCAGCCTCTGGATCTGAAGCTAAGGTTTCGATCCTATCTCATTGTACTGGATGGGATAATGGATAGTCTATAGCCACACTGAATAGTTGTAATACAACAAAACAGCTAGCAATGATGACACATTAGTATATATATATATCATATACACACATATATACACACATATATACATCAATATATATTTAGGTAGCATATTTTCTAGGATACATCTCTCATTAAAAATGACAGACAAAGAGCATCATCTTAATTTTTTGTACAAGTGAATGAATCTCTAGTATCAATGTATTTAGAAACTTTCCTAAAGATAGTATCCTTTCAACAGCAACTTCTGCCATTTTCAATATCAGGGTGCAATTTTATTTTGTTTGATGTTATTTTGCGATTTATTTTTACCGCTAAATTTGTCCTTTGCAGTTTGCTGTTTGTCCTTGTGGGTTACAATTAGAGTTCCAGTAACACCATTCGGTAGTGTGTGAGCATTAGAAAATTTTCCGTTCTCGTTAAGAGAAGTTTTTCAATCATTAAATTTATTGACATAATCAATCCATTAATTAAAAAGGTAACCAATAATCAATCAACTAACTAAGTATCAAATAAATTTAATATATTAGTACCTTGACTAAAGATTATATTGTTAAGTGTGGGAGTTCTTAACTCAATCATAACTATTTTTATTGTTTACAATCTACTAATGCAGTTGAATTATAATAGTACAATCTACAAGTATTTTGTAGAGGGGAGCATTATTGATCTGAGGTTTGTATGTATTTAGATGTGTTTTTAAAGCTCTTTGATCTGAGAGGTCGCAGCTTAAGCATCATAATAATGTTGTTCTTGTATGTCATATATATGAGCTAGGTAGATATTTATGATAGGGGACAATCTCCTAAAGGGCAAGTGGAACGTATGTATGTCAAATCACTCTAGCCCCACAAATGACCCGTCGAACTAACCATCCAAGTGGGCAACAGATTCTTCTCTCTTGGCTTGTCCGTGTGGGTGAGTCACCAGGCATTCACATTTTTAGGACTACAACCACGAAAATCTATAAACCAATAATTATCATCTAAAAGCAATATTTTTATTTTCTCAACGAAGTAATTTTTTTGATCCCCATGATCACTTTGGACCACCCATGCTCAAATCTTGTGCTAGAATTTTTTTAAAGATGATTTTAGATGAAAGGTCTACTTATTTAGATAATTTTAGTTAATTTTTTAAAATAATTAGTTCTGGTACATTCGCAATATATATATATATATATATATATATATATATATGTTCACAAATATATATATACATATATATGTATATTCTGTAACTTTTCAGGAATTTTGAACCAAACCTATTATTTAATCTCTGGGGTATGTTGTTCACATCCTCTATCTCCTCCTCCTCCTCATCATCATCAGTCTTTTAGCGTTTTTCGTTGGACATAGACCTTCCCCAGGATTTGCCACACTTCCCTATTATGGGCGTCACGGAGCCAGTACTTCCTGAACTTGTCTAGCTCGTCTCTCCATCTAACATTTTGCCAGCCTTGGTTGCGCATGTGGTGTCAGGGGGATCCATGTTGTGAGTTGCGATGTCCATTGATTGTCTGCCGTTCTTGCAACATGGCCGGCCCACCGCCATTTGAGATTTTTGATGGATTCTATGATGTCCCTAAATCTTGTCTTTTCTCGGATGCACAGTGCTGTCTTGTGGTCTCTCTATGTCAGGCCCAGCACTAGGGAATTTAAAAACTTATACCAGCTCATTTTTCCTGATGATAACCTTATGTGGTATCACTTCTTTAATGAACCAGTCTCTATTCCTGCAATAAGTGACTCAATGATTGAATCTGATGTGCTTTACCAGTATTTTCACCAACAAGACTACATATGATACTAAACGAGTGGGATTTGGGAGCCTTAAATGTAATCTCCATCCGATTATAGATTTGTCAATGAATAAGTCAGTATCTAAAACCACAAATAATGATTTTGTGTACATCAAAATATATAAATTGCTTCATGTATTACTCCTATACAATTAAGATGCTTTTTTGTTCTTTTATTATATTTTGGTCTGACATAACGAAAGCATCGGCTGAAACATACTGATGAAATGAACTAAGATGAGATTATTAGTCAAAACAATTTAGGAAATAAAGTTATCAATATTAGATTAGAATTTATGATCAAATCAATATTCCCATCATTGTTGGTATAATCACTATGTTTTGACTGATGCATTACAGCCTTCCTCTGAATTCATTGACTGATATGAAGTAATGTGTAAATCCTCAAAAGAAGAGGAAATCAAGTGAAAAATCATTCTAGGATGGCAAGCCTTTGGTAGGGCAGGCTCAACCTTGAAGAACAAGAAAACCCCATCAGTCCTAAAAAGAAAAGTATACAACCAATGCATCCTTCTGATAGTCGCCCGTGGAGCAGAAACATGGAACTTAAACAAGAGACTGACCCACGAACTGAGAGCCACGCAACGTGTTCATGAGAGAATCATGCTCAACATCACATGGAAAGACCATAAGACAGCACTGTTCATTAGGGGAAAAACATCATAGAATTTGTAAGTAAGGAAACATAAATGGCAATGGGCTGGCCAAATTTTAAGAATGAGAGAAAACCAATGCATATCATGACTTACAACATGGATCCCCAAATGCGGAACCAAAGCCAGCAGAATATGAGATAGCGAGACAAACTGGCTACAAGACGTCTACCTATAAAGAGGTGAGATGAATCCCGAGAAAGTTCTCTGTCCAACGACAGGTGATGAAATGATGATGATGATGATGATGATGATGGAAAAATATCAAACAAAACCTGTTCGGTTAAAAATTGTGAACTTCAATTACTATTCCATTCAATTGTGCAAGGAAAGTCAATATGCATTTGATAAATGATATCAGTATGGATTCAAGTTATAAATTTTGATGAACTAATTCTACTGGAAGTGATTGAGAATAAAAATTTGATTACCGCGTAAAAATATATTTATTTAAATCAATATTACTGCAATTCCCATAACATTCTAATCATGATGTTTACCAAGTTTAGTTTTATCTGGCACAAGGCTACAATTTTTGGGTGCCCAGTGAATACTAAACTCACCAGAGTTGTGAAATCATACAGAAAAATATGACACAAGATCAATGAAGGGGGTGGGAATGGGTTTGTCTACTCTATCTCAACAATAACTTTGCTCGTCTCATTTGCTGGCCGAATCATACTTCATTATTTCTCTTACCATAACAACACGTTTATTCTGAGTATTTCTTTCATTCACCAAAATACCACATCCCATACTTATAGTTTCATGAACAATGTTTTTTCTCTCCATTTTTTCAGGCATTTTATTTATCATATTTCCTTATTTATATTCTCTCTGCATTCTAATTGATGGTAACAAAGTATGCAAAATGTATGTTTTGGAGAACAATTATTCATTAATAGTCATAGGTATACGTTTTCACAAACAAAAAAGACATAAATTTTATAATCTGAAAGTTCGTAGACTAAAAGAATAAGAAAAAAGATTTCTTGAAAGAAAAAACATGGCTGCCCATGAAACATTGATGGATGCAAAAGAGAATTCCTCTCTTTATAGATCCATAAAACTAACAAACAAGTGCTGAGCCAGTCTCATTAACTCACAAGAGATGTTCGGATCAAAATACACTCAGCTTTTTAATCTTGCAATAATAACTATACTTCTAGGTGCATAATGAACTAATCTAATCCTTTAGAACTGATTGCAAAATAGCAAAGAAAATGAATAGGGCTTACTTTGCACTTGAAGAAGGCTTCAAACTAATACACAAAAACAGGGGGATAAAAAGAGACAAAGTTATGTACTGTACCTCCTTGGATTTGCACTTATTTCTCCTTTTAGATTCAGTTCTATGGAATTGAATATTGGAAATGAGATTTTATGAGGTATGGTTATTACCTGAGCTTGGTGATTAGTTGTGAAAAAATAAAATGTATCAAAAAGATGACATATCTTGAATTTGTAAATATTTTTTGACCTATTCAGAAAAATAATACACTTGTGGGACCTAAAAAATAAAAATTTGCATTTTCAGTTGCAAGTTTGTTAAAATAATTTCATTTATTTATAAAAACTCATTTCATTATGATTGAACATCTTACACCTAAACTAACCAAAACTAATTCTTTACTCTAAATAATCCAAAAATGCCCTGATTGAATACAATTAAATCTTGATCCTAATAGATATCAGAATTAACTTGTCCCTAATTTTTAGTAAGCTAATCCAGTTTGCATCAAACAATTACTCACCCTGAACTAACAATAATTTAAACACTAATTGATTCTACGTGTAAAATTGAATTATTCCTAAAAAACTAACCAACTGGAATAATCATAAATCATATAGATCAATTGGCTCTAATTGTGAATCGTGTGGGTGGTTAACAGTCAAGTCAGAAATTAATCTTTTTTTTGTTCTGCCATAAAACTTTCTTTTTGTAATTTTCTTCTCTTGCTTTGTTTTCATAACCTGAATCCAGTTTTAAAGTTTTTGTTCTGTTTTTACGCCACTTTGATTTACGTCTACTGATAATAATGTTTTTCCCCTCTTGTAGCATACTTTACATAATTTTATGGCTCAGCTTCCATTATCTTAATCTGGTCTTTAAATTTTTTGATCTGATTTTACGGTGACTAACAATTGTTGTCCTGCTGGCATTACTCAAGTTTTGTGATCCTTTAGGCATTAGGTCTCAATGTAGTAACTCCTCTAATCTAGCAAACCCCTTTAATCCAGCAACCCATCTAAAGAACTAAGCAGGGAAGAATTGATTTCTAGGGTTATAGTGGACCACTTCTGTGAATCAGTATTTTGGCAACAGCCACTGGTTAATTTTAAAAGAGAACTCAGCATTTACAGATTTACAAATTGCTGTATCAAATGGTGTTAGGAATTTAAACTAATTTTGAAAGCAATTACTCCTTGAATATTACAAACAAGTTATGCCAATGATAAAAAAAACAAAACAAACTATTGGACTTGATTTCATGCCAAACTAATAATTGAAAATTGCCAGCTTAAACTTGAGGAAGAAGAGGAGTGGATGCGACTGAAATTTGATCTGATTTTTATTTGAGGACAAATACATTGAAAAAATGCATTTTAGTCTCAGGAAAAGAGGATCTGAAATTCACTTGTAATAGGGAAGCATGAACAAATGGCTTCAATCACCTTCTTCATTGTATTTGATATTTCTTTTTTCATATCAAGTCTGATTAAATGCCATGTGAGATGAGAAAGAGCAAAGGAAATTGTTGAACAGAGGATGGTGCTAAACTGATAAAAAACTAAATAATTAAATAACCCAGTTATAATAAACATATATATATACATATGTACACACATTTACACCCACACATATGAGGGTGAATCTTTTAGAATGCAGCCTGATGAGTGTTTATTAGCTGAATTTTGATCTGAAATTATCTCTGTATAATGTTCCATATTTAGTATTGACCCCTGAATCAAATCCAATTTCAGGAAAGGAGATTATGTTGAGAAATAAATATGCGTTAAATAAATATCTTTTTTGTCATTAAGCTGCAGACTTATTGATGTACCTGAGTATGTATATGTATACATGCATTCACACACATATGCATATAGATATATAAATTCACTCAAATTTATGTAAAGATATTGAGAGATGTACATTCTTGTATTATATCTACATACTCATATATAACATTACTTGAATCATTCGGTGTGTATGTGTGTAATTGTTTGTGTTGAACAAATAGAGCAGCAATAGACTGCGAATAAGTAATATGAGAATTTGGAATTGAGACAGTAATCTGGGCCTTTGCATTACCAGCAGCTGTTTAGCTCACTGGTAAAAGCAATGCTACATTGAAGCAGCTACCCTATTGATTGTAGTTTCGATTCCTGCTACGGCTCCATGTTCTTCAATTGTTTATTCTATTTACGTTGTCTAGGTCGAACAATACATTCGCCCTGTAATAATGGAAGATCATTTCAAATAAGAGTTTCAATATAATATAATGCAATTAAACCATTCAGTCAGATCATATAGCCATTTCTTGATAACATAATTGTTGCTTATTTGTATTTTGCCAGCCTTGCTTATACATGTGATCTCTGGGGATCCATGTTGTGAGCCATGATGTCCTCTGGTTGTGTGCCACTCTTGCAACGTAACCAGCCCATTGACATTTGGGTTTTCTGATGGATTCTATGATGTCAATGACACATTATCATACATGTGTACATACTATGCAGTCCAACATGTATGTGTGGTTGTATATTGTTTGTGGGATTATATATTTTATAGGTATGAAGTCTGATCTGATAATATTAAATGTATATATTTATGGTTGTGCATATGTATACTCTGGAACAAATCCATACTGTACATCCCCAAACCTTAACAGACAAGCTCATTCTATGGCAGTACATAACTTTCACCAACACAGAATAGACACAAGAATAGATTCCCATCACATAAAGAGGCAGTAGGAACACACTTTACCCACCTAACATACATACCCCCTATCCAAGATAGATAACTGTTGACAGATATATATATATGAGCAGCCTCATCCTGAAGTGCCTTCTTGCACAATTTTTGCCAGGCCATCCGCTAACGACTTCAAATGTGGTCCCATCCGACCCACTTACAACAAATATAACTCCATCACCGAGGAGACTTTCCATCATCATTTTTGTGCTCACACTGAAGATGTAGGGTCATATTCTATGATACATCTGTTAATAAATATCTATTCACCAAATTTGTGGTTTTCCTTATTGTATATAAATTCTCACCATTATGTTGGATAAATCATATGTATCATTATATATATATATATATATATATATATATATATACCTAAATATAATTCAGTAATTAAATATCTGATGTGTGATGGGTTTATTTCATAAAGTGCTTAATACATTCAACATCGGGTTAAGTTTTGGTCTTCTTCAGGCAAATAATTCCATTTCATACATACACGTTCACATGTTTATGCATGCAAATACACCTACTCATACTTGTGTGTGTATATGTGCATCAAAATACATCTTCGTGTTTATATATATACATAGACTAAAAAGTACAAGTTATGTATGTATGTAGTTACATTAATGAGTTCGTTGTCTAATGATGATTTAAGCTCTACTCTAAATCAACTGAAAACCAACTTAATGTTCAAAGCACTCTATGAAATAAACCCATCATTCATCGATATTGTATTATACTATATTATATCATATCATATTATATTACATACCTAATTTGTGTTGCATATATATATATATATATATGTGTATATATATATATATACATATATGAACACACAATATATATATATGAACACACAAACATACATACACATATATATACGTATGTATCTACATACACATGTAAATATATATATATGTGTGTATGTGTGCGTGTGTGTGTGTTTGTCTTTGTCTCATTCTTAATGTACTTTTTTTCTTTGCAGAGCTAAATCAAATTAGTTCCAAATATACATTGAACAGTGACAAGAACATTTCACAGGAACATCTTTATAACTGTCTGGCTTCTGATGTTTTCTGTAGCAAGTCTTGTCTGATTCATTGATTAGCCATCAGATCTATAAACACATACTTTAATCCAACTTATCTTGCCACTATTCACTTCATCAATGCCGCTCTTCTTCTACACAGTCTCCAAAAGTCCTGGCATATTTTTTCAAGCTGCCTACCAGAAGACTTCACACAACCTTTCATAATAACCGAAAAATATCCAAACAAAAGAAAAGATGTATTCATTTATATTCTGTATCTTCCCCACAAACTAATACATATCTATCAGTATATATCAATATATATGTATGGTTTCCTCCATGAAAAATTTCACCAAAAGTAAATTCCACCACGGTAAAATCCCTCAAAATATTCACTTATCACCATTCTGGCTTTGTATTCCGATGTCAAAGGAGCTTGTGTATTCAATTATTTTATAAAAATGATTTTTAAAAAGTTATGTAAACCATAACAAGTTGAATTGTAAATTATGATATATTTGTTTGAATATGCATTTATAATGAGCGTAAACGGTGACGTTTAGGAAACATCCCTTTAAAATAAGCAAATTTAATGTTCATGTGTATATCTGATGCAATTTCTATCAGATTGTCGGGAGGGAGAAAAATTTTTCATTAGAAAAAAAACTCATTGTTTGAGAAATATAATGAAAGCTTATTTGCCTTGTTAGGAAATATTTTTTATTGAAAACTCAGCCAACAGAGATGTGGGGAGGGGACAACATTTTTCATTTTCAATTTATATTTTGTTTATATAAATGACCCAGAAAAACATACGAACAATTGAAAGATTTGGAGGTCACTTGAGGAATTTATTCCTTTGAATATCCAAGAGAACAAATAATCGAGATGAATTACTAGTCTTGATTTAATAATAGGCTAACAAGAAATGCTTAGGAATTATCTAATCAACTGGTAGTGGCTATAAAAAACAAATTTAGATCAGAAAACAAAATTGTCAGTCATATAAATTTTAAAGAAAAATTTTATCTCCCCCAGTCCCTCTTCGGGGATATTATCTAATTAATATTTTAATTAGCATTTTTTTTTTTATTTCTTATTTAATGCAAAGTTTTGTGGGGGGAATTCACTGCGGTGAAATTTATGCAAAATTTTGTTGATTTGAAAGGGATGCTTTTCATGTATCTGCGTTTATGCTTGTTGTAAATAAATGATTGAAGAAAACTATTATCATCTTATTTATATTGTTATCGTTCACATACTAAAAAAAATTTAATTCATAAGAAAATTGAATATGAATGCTCTTTTGACACTAGAGTATGAAGCATAAATGGTGACACATGAATATTTTGAGGGATTTACTCTGGGGGAATTTTTGTGGTGGAATTTATTGTTGGTGAAATTATCATGGGAGGATTTACTAGTTACCAAATATATATATATATATATATATAGTTACTAGTTACCAAATATATATATATATATATATATATATATATATATATATATATTTGGTAACTGGTAAATCCCCCCATGCTAATTTCACCAACAATAAATTCCACCATATATATATATATATATATATATATATATATATATATATATATATATATATATATATATATATATATATATATATATATATATATATATATATATATATATATATATATATATATATATATATATATATATATATATATATATATATATATATATATATATATATATATATATATATATATATATATATATATATATATATATATATATGATGCTATCATTATAAGCTTTTTAGCATCTGCTGTTGAACATAGATCTCCCCCAAAGATTTGCCAGACCTCTTCATCATGGGTATCATGGTGTCAGTACTTTCTGTATTTGTTTAGCTCATCATGCCATCTTTCTGTCTGTCACAATTTTGCAAATGATCTTTTGGGATCCACATTGTAAATTGTGATGTCCAGTGATTGTTTGATATTCTTACAATGTGACCAGCTCATTGCCATTTGAGTTTTCTAGTAGTTTTTATGATCTCTCCATGTGAAGTTGAGCATGATTCTCTCATGTGCCCATTGAATGGTTCCAAGTTTTAGGGTCAATCTTCTGGCTGTATTTCATGTTTCAGCTCCATAGGTGACTAGCAGGAGGATGCATTGGTTTTAGACCCTTCTTTTTAGGACTAGTGGGATTTTTCTTGTTCTAGAGTTTGCTCTGCTGAAAGCTTGCCAACTAAGTGTAACCCTTTGATTGATTTCTCCTTATTCTAAGGATTATTAATGAGCTCAGCAGAAATATTGAAGTCATATGTTTCAGTGAAATTGCTAACATGTTGCCGTCAAAGAGCACATAAAGGTAGATTCTTCAGCTTTCAAGTTGGTCTGGATGGCTGGCTATTTTGCCATGTATCTAACACACATACAGACCATACCAAGGGAGCTAGAGGGCTGAATATTTAAACATTTACTCCTTATCATGTCTAGAAAAATGATTTTCATGTTTTTTGAAAATTCTCCCCATAAGTAGGTTCTTAGTCAGGGGTTCAACTTTCGATGTAAGTTTATGCTAAATTGGTCCCTTAGTTTGTGTTCGGCAGTGTTCATGCTTGTGTTTAAAAAATTTGGACTTTTTCTGTGATCACTGCCCAACAAAAGGCCAGAGAGATAACATATTCATTAATCACTCGTTTTTCTAGTTTTCCAATTGATTAGCTAGAGAATGGCATTTTTCAATTGATGAGCTACAACATTGGTCTTGTGATGGTTTCTTTGGAGTCACTGACCAGATCTGTAATTATTGTGATTTTGATTTTCTATGAATGCGCTTCACTTGTGGTCTTCTGCCAGATTCAGCTGAACTTGGTAAATGCCTATAAGAGAAACAATATATTAGATTTGGCAAAATCTTCTTTGCTGTGAATGAATCTTGAATTGAAAACAAGAGAAAAAACTTGGCAAAAATTAGAGAAAAAGCCAGAAAAAGATTAAATGAAAATGTCTGTTTGCCCTGTGAGATGAGATATTGCTGTCACAATTTAATTTATATTAAAAACAAAAAAAAACAAACAAACAGGTTTGATAGAGACTGTCTTGTGACCAACGTCTTATGGCAGCATGACATGTTAGGGGTGATTAATTGGAAAATTAGAAAAAAGGGTGATCAACAAGCGAGTTACTTTTCTTGCCTTTTGTTGGAGAGTGATCATAAAATAGTATGAATTTTCAAAATATATATATATATATATATATATATATATACATATATACATATAAATATATATATATATATATATATATATATATATATATATATATATATATATATATATATATATGTATGTATATATATATATATATATATATATATATATATATATATATATATATATATATATATATATATATAAAATACTACTACTGGCAAAGATTATGGAATCAGTACACTTGGAGGATATTCAACCAGCTATTTTATTTTGCTTCAAATAAGAAAATCATAGATATGACACAAAACAATTTTTGTTTAATAGTTTAACATTTTGGCCTCATTAGGTATTTCAAAAAATCTTTGATTAAATAATTAAATTGTTGGCTTATTTCTTTCTGTCAAATCAAGGAAAACAATTATGGAATCACCTTTTAATTCGCATTTCTAAAACAAATGCCAGCACAAATCTGAATATTCAAATCTGTCTACCATTAGAGGAAAGTATGTGCAAACCTTGCGGAACTGTTGGACCTATTGTGGGACTCGGCTACTTGAAAGAAAACAAGGGAGCCCTCATTTGACATAATGGAAAAGATTATAAAATTCTTTCAAGAAGAAGATCCAACAAGGGGTTTGGTAGAAGGAGTCGGTTGTTCTCAGTCAGCTGCGTATAAAATTTGGTGCAAGAATAACAAAAAACACAAGAGAGCCCCAGAAGACATCAGGGTGTCAAAATAGAAAACTCAAAACAATATACCTTGGAAATAGAAAGTACACGACAAAACGAATGAAAAACAAATGGGAAGAAACATAAATCAATATTTGTGAGAGATCTCTAAAAAATCAGCAGAATGAAATGGAATTTACATACAGAAAAGCCGAACAAAAATCAGCACTAAAAGAAGAAAATGAGGTTACAGCGGGCAAAAGAGGAGCGATAATGGAGTGCAGATGATCTCCACACTCATTTGTGATATGGAGGACATGTCAGGTAATCATTACCTCAACAATCAATGAATTTGAGCACTTTTATCATTCCATAGATAGGAAAAAGTTTGATGATAAAGTAATTGTCTAGGATCATAATACATCAAAAAATACAAGAAAAGCTAAAAGTCTTCATATGCAAATAAGTCTATGCAAATTTATCATACGGATATACAAGGGCTTATTTTATTCTAATAAATAAGTACATTTAGAATAAAAATATTTTTTGCTTTTGTTTCATTTATCATATATACAATGCTAGAGTTGCAGTGATCATCTTCTGTCAGAAAAGAGATAGGAGTGGAATATAATTCTACAGCAGCGAAGCTTGTATATATATACATATGTATGTATGTATGTATATATATATATATATATATATATGAGTGGGTGTATACATACATATATGTATATATATATGCATATGTATGTGCACACATACATATATATACTTTGATAAAGCAGTGTGTGAGTGTGTATGTGTGTGTGTAATCAACTTGAGATTATAAGTGCAATTATGCATCTACAAGCATTTATACAATGTAAACACAAATATAAACAATATATGCCCATTCATATATATATACATAAGTATGAATAACTTGAGTAAAGATATTTCACTGGTTCATTGGGATGATATTAGAATTCAGAATATTCAATTTCTCTTAATTAATTTAATTTTTTTTACTTAGTGAATTTTTTCCATTTATCCAGGTTATTTTAAAGGATTTTTTTAATAATTTGAATTTTTACTACTTATTTCTGAATATTTGTATTTATCTCCCTTCATCATCAGTCTTTTCTCATCCATCATTGGACACAGACCTTCCCTAGGATTTGCCACACCTCTCTATCATGGTCATTGCAGAGCCAATATTTTCTGAACATGGCTGTTTGTCTTGCCATCTCATATTCTGCCAGCCTCAGTTTTGCATTTGATCTATGGCAATCCATATTGTGAGTCATGATGTCCATTAGTTGTCTTCCATTTTTGCAACATGACTAGCCCATTGCTATTTGAGTTTCTTAATGTTTTCTATAATCTCTCAGACTCATGCTTTTTCCCTAATATACTATGCTGTCATGTGGTCTCTCCATGTGATGTTGAGCATGATACTCTCTTGAGCACATTGCATGGTTCTCAGTTTGAGTGTAAGTTTCTTGGTTGGGTTCCATGTTTCAGCTCCATAGGTGACAATCGGGAGGATTCATTGGTTGTATTCTCTGCTTTTTATGACCAATCAGATTTTCTTGTTTTTGAAGGTTGAGCTTGCCATTTAGAATAATTCTTGCTTGATTTCTTCTTTTTTTGGGAATATTTTTGAGATTTGTAGTTCTAGGTAGATATTGTGGTCTACTTTCTCCATCTATGTGTTTTTGTCTCTATTTTTTATTAAATAATTTTTTAATTTGTTCTTATTTTGTATACTCAAATTCTTATTGAATATTTAGATTTAGTTTTTACTATTGTTTTGTTAATTAAACTCAAGTTCCTACCTGAATATCGATTTTTATACGTAAGACTTCAGTTTAGGGTCAAGTCTCTTTCCAGGGTTACTGGAGTGTGTGCTACTAACTTTTGGTCAAACCTGTGCCCTTCCCTACTCTATGGTTGATATTTGTATGTGAGGTTTAATTTTGGGTCATCCATTGGGTTCATGCTCTCTTCTGTTCTAGCTACTATGTGTGAGATTTTAAATTTAGGTTGAACGTTAAGTATGAATTACATGTAAAAGATGTAAAAATAGTCAGAGGTTAGTGGAGTGTAATTGGAATAACTAACAGCCTCCGACTAACACAAATCACACCGCCAATACTTCACCTCACAAATTTTTGTACTATTGTCGAAAGATAATTAAGTGAAACTACAGCATCATAATCCGTGCCAACTGAGTGCTATCCACAACTCAATTTTCACTTTGGATATTGTCGTACAATTTTTTTTTCTGTCTACATTTTACACCTATTCCTAATCTAGAATTTAATAACTTAATTCTATTTTTGTATGTTACTTTTTTCAATTTTACCTGAGTTTTCCTCTTTTATTTCAATTTCCTATTGTGGTTTGAAAATGCAGTTTCCTTGCTCCTATATTCTTTCAAAAAAGAAGCTTCCTTCCTAGAAATGGTTTAGTAATTCCAAAATACACCCTCTCATCTTCAGGGTTTTCTAATGTTGAGATCTTCAGCGTATACTCTATTTCTTTGGTTAGACGTTCTTCAAGTTTCTTACAATTGCAACTTTTTTCTGTTTGTGTTTTGGATGTTTAATCATTTGTTTGTTTTTTGATATAATTATTGTGATTTTCAATAATTTTTTTCAAAGTTAATTGTACGATTATATCCAGATCTTTTCGACTTTGGTTTCTATCTGTTTGTTGTAAGGAGATGAATCATACAATATTTCTAGCCCTGTTTTAACTACATAGTTTTTTTCTGTTTATTTGAAAGTTTCCAATAAATTAAATTTGTATGTTTTATATCTGCTCTTCTCTAAAGCTTTTTGATATTCTAAAGTATTTCTTAGGAATATTTCCTCATTTGACCAGTTGTGTGTTAACCTAGAGTTTACTAATGTGAGAATATGTTTAAGTACAGGTGGTAGGTGGTTAGATTTTATACTCACTTTTGTAAGCTTCACATCTTAAATTAAAGGTAATATTTAGAAAACTGACATTTGCCTTAATGTCATTTTTGAAAACTATTTCTCGGGATTATTTGGTATTTGTTTTATTTTATTATATCTACTTTGTGCTCCTTACAATTTTTTAAAGCTAAAAAAACCATCATCTCTGTGTACCCCAATTTTTAATACTTGTAAATTTGTGCAATTGATTAGGATATACAAAATATAAAGCCCAATAAGGTCTGAAATCTGGGTGCTATTGTGCGCTCCCATGGCTACATCAAAGTTGCGGTTGTTTTTATTTATCAATTGGTGTTCATTATTGCTGGATAAATCAGTTTTTCTAAATTTTTTTGTAATGTCTGTATCTGATTTGTTGATTTTGGTACAGGTCTCTGCCATAATCAATGTTTATAGATATATGATATATATGCGTGTATATGTGTGTGTGTGTAATCAATGCATATATAATATATGTGCACACATTTGTGTATGTGTGTGCTGTATATCAAAAGAGATTTACAGAGATTGGAAAAGAGGCTATGAGGCTGGGAATACTTATGGGGTAACATGCTTAAAAATTCTTCTCTGTCCTTCAGCGTGGGGCAAAATGTTGTTAGGAATCTCTACCCAAATGGGACATAGGTCTTAATTCCTATTATGGATGAATAAAATCTTTCTTTACAAAAATGGTTGCTAGGCAAATAGAATCTGAAATACTGGCACTGTGACAAAAAAACACTGAAACCAATTATATTATCAAATAGAAAAAGGCCCAGGAGGAGAAAAGAAGGAAGGAAAGGAAAAGCAAGAAAAATATTAGTTTTTTGTTCTAACTATACAACACTGGCTATGTACCATTTCCAATACTCAAATTTTCCCCAGAAGCTATGTGTGTTCTTATGTGTCTGCAAAGCTACGCTCTCACAGAACTAGCTATAATTTTCTATTCCATCTCCATATTATCTCCATGTCAATATCTATAAATTGTGATTTATAAGTATATATATATATGCATACACACACAAACACACACGCACACATATATATATATATATAAACTTCTGTCAAACCTAAAACTAAGGTGTCTTGTTGCGATTTGTGTCACTTTGATGGACCATAGCATACACACTCTTGGTTTAAAAGATGGGGTCGGCCGTGCACACATCACGCTTCCCCTTAAAACTCCATTGCGCAGACATTTGGGCTATTCAGGTAGAGGCGCCATCAATTTAGAACCTGAAAAGACATGCACCTCCCCCTTCCCCCTATCTTGGTTTGTGAAGCAGAACAGAGAATCCTGGCATTGTCTCGGTAGGAAGAAGAGCACGTTTGAAAAATTTGTTTGAATGTACTAACGCAGATTGTATGATCGAAACTTGGTATGGGTGTTGTTGGTCAACTAAGTCTGCACAGCTTTCATTGAGACTGTGACTGTAATGTTTGGAAGCGAATGTTTGGGTTTCATATTCTGTAAATAGTCCTTGTTTTACTAGCAGAGCATTCAAAGAATTTCTAATAAATAAGATGTATCACCTCAGCAGTTTATGAACCATTCACTAATGGTTTAGTTGAGAAGATGGTTCAAGCATTTAAGAGTGCTCTACATAGCTCTTCTGGACTTTGGAGTACCTTACTTGACAATTTCCTGTTCAAGTATAATATAAAGGTGTCCCCTATAGAGATGAGTTTTAAACATTGTTTCTACTGCTGCCTTGAATTACTCCATCCCAGTGACAATATGGGAATTCTTCTGATAAACCAACAGCAGATTCAAAATAGAAACCACTCTGCTTTTGCTAGAAACTCGGACCAGCAGCCAAGCACACCTACTGCAATGTGCAACTATACACTTGGTCCTAAGTGGGTGCCTGTTCATTTAGGGGAAAGAACTGGCCCCCTGTCATTCAGGTGCCGACTTGAAGATGGTGGCATAATAAAGCAACACCAGGATTAAATCATTACAAGGTCTGTTCCATCTACAGAAATACCTCCGGACCATCTCCTATTGCCTCCACCTCATGTTAGCCAAAGAGACTGCGGCTCAATTACTTGCATCTGTTACACTTATCCCAGTGACTAGTAACCTGGAGAAAAAAACTTCTTTGACTGGACTTGCTCTCAACAGAAATGCCAGGATCATTTGGGCTCCCCAAAGACTAAATCTTCAGACGATAATCTAAACTCAGATGGTCAGATAAGACAACTGTCAAAATATTTGGTCTCAGTTCTAACTGTGAAGCCAAATGAAGCCCACGATCTAAAGACCATGGTCCTCACTTTTGAAAAGTCAGTAGTAATATCATGACACTGTATTGCTTTTCATATAAGGACACAGGGCATCTTCACATCACTGAGAGGGAAATAGGAGAAGCTAAATATCGAGAGAATTTTGGAGAATATCTTCCTGGAGCCAAAGAACTAAAAATGAAATGTACTTGGCACACTGCTTGGCTCAAGAGACTAAAAATTGAAGAGGAAACATTAATCTTTTTTCGTGGCCCTTTTGATTAGATCATGGCTTGATATTTTGAGGCTCCCTCAATTGTATATTTATCTCTTGCATTACAAAAAACTTTCTGATGACAATGTCCAAACCTTCAAGAACACAAAATAAATTTTCAACTGAATACATGTATGAAAACAATCCTCTCAAAACATCCTCAGTCTTTTAACGTCCGTTGTTGGACAAAGACCTTCCCTAGGATCTGACACATTTCTCTATCATGGGCGTTGCAGAGCCAGTATTTTCAGAATTTGTTTAGCTCATCTCTCCATTGAGTATTTTGTTGGCCTCAGTTTCGCATGTGGTCTAAGGAGGTTCCATGTTGTGAGTCGTGATGTCCATCAGTTGTCTTTCATTCTCACAACATGACCAGTCCATTGCCATTTGAGTTTTCAATGATGTTGCTGACCCCCGTTTTCTTCCTGATATATATTGTGCTGTCTTGCGATCTCTCTATGTGAGGCTGAGCATGCTTCTCAGTTTGAAGGTTTGACTCTGAATCAATTGTACATTCTGAAGATGGTAATAGTACTGACTGTTTCAAGTTTTGAAGTACGTACATAAGTGAATGTTTTTTCAAATGCTTTATATACCTATGCATAAGTTGATTTTTTCAATCCTATTTTCAAGTTGAAACTTTCTGGATTGTTGATTATATGGATACTACTTTTGAGATCCTAGTTTGGATTTAACTTCTTATCAGCAGAATCCATTATTTTGTAACTAATATCAATGATATCAATCTCAATAATGGTACAATGTTATAAATGCACAAAAAACACCGGCTGGAGAAACAATTAATTCACATTTCAGATCATCCTGATATTTTACAACATTAAATGTTTTTTCCCATCAAATTAACAGTGGAACCCCATTGGTTAGGAGAGCTCCCAATATAAAAATGCCTCTCCTACCATCTATGTCTTTGAATGTCAATAAGGATGAATTTTTTTAAACAGATCATCATCATCATCATCAGTCTTTTATTGTCCGTTGTTGGATGTAGACCTTCCCCAGGATTTGCCACACCTCTCTATTGTGGGCGTTGCAGAGCCAATACTTTTTGAATTTGTCTAGCTCGTCTCTCCATCTTATATTCTGCCGGTCTGGATTGTGCATGTGATCTCTGAGGATCCGTGTTGTGAGTTGTGATGCCAATCGATTGTCTGCCATTCTTGCAACATATCCAGCCAATTGCCTTTTAAGTTTTATAACGGATTCAATTATATCTTGGATTCCTG
>OY735214.1:39353274-39468274 GCA_963457665.1 Thysanoteuthis rhombus | reverse complement strand
TAAATGATATATATGTATGTAAAACAAGTTTGGTTAATAGTTACAGTCACACTCATACTAACACTAAACCACACACGTACAAGTAAGTTGAAAATTCTGTAAAAACTGAAATGTCATATAATGATAATTATAATACAGCAAACAGTATCTACCTATCTCTACTCATGGCTGTAGACTGATGGTCTGTGATGATAAGTAGCTAAAATTAAGATGAAAGGAAATAGTTGTCAAAAATCAATATGGTTGACAATCCTTCAAGAAGTAATGATAGATACATAATTGAAGCTTTGTACGAAGGATGTCTTAGTCTAGTAAAGAGAACATTTGTTATATTCTCATAGTTACGGTACTAACTTTGCAAGCCATTGCTTCTGTCTCCTTAACTCACATAATGATCCATTAAAATTGGTGTCACACAGTGCGGTAACTCATGGTATCACTCCCACACAAAATACTTGGTAATTCTTTTTTTTCTTTATCAGTGTTACTCGTGAAACACAATCATTGTATATCACTGAATGCAATTGCAGTATTAAAAACATTAACAAGTAAGAAAATCAAAATTACACTTTGTAATGACAATATGTTCAGATTGAATGTAATTACTTTAATACAAATGCATGTAGTTGAAGTGGAAATTCTGTAAAAACAAATAGAATTAGTAGTAGAAACAGATAAAAACTATATCAAACTTATGTTAATTCTAACATTAAACTTTAATATGCTGATATGGATTTGTCCAAAAGAATGCGTGCAGAAAACGACCAGTAGAGCATTCGTGCTCGCATTTTTATTACTACAGGGTGAAGTGGATTCATGCTTTTCTCAAGATTCTTAGTGCAGAGTGAACATGAACAACTTAAATCAGAATTCAAACTCGGTTTGACGATTCCATTTTTTGTGCTACTGACAATTACACCACTCTACACCTTCAGATATCTCAGTAATATCAATGAGAATGCCAGCAATTATACAGTGTGTAGTGTATTATGTGTGGGTCTATTTTCTATGGTATTCTATATGGAAGCGCACTGCCACCCCCATTCAAATATCTCAAAAACCCATCAGTTCACATAACTTTCGGTGAATAAATACAGCAACCCGAGCATTCATTATTTGGAGTCAGCTTCTGCACACTCTATGTATCCGTCAACTGTTTCATTCCTGCATGTTTAGGCAAGCATGACTATTAATTAAAACAAAATGACTGTGAATTGTCTTAAAGCGTGTGTTGTTCTTGTTTTTCCCCCCTCCAGCTTTTAAAATCGGCAAGAATGAACAAATCAAGAGAAAAAGCTTTTATATTTCTCTTCATCTGACTTCATTAGCTCAGAATATATCTTATCTCGTTCACTTTTCTTTTTTTTTTCTATTCGTTCAATATTCTTTAAAGCACGGGAAACAAAGTTTGTCTGCAAGGAATTTTCTCTATTCAGATTTTTTTCTTTACCTTTTTAGTTTGGGAAATGGATCATAATTGTAGTTGTGTTGTGATACTGGCCCTCCCCTCCATGAAACAGATACAATTCATAGCTTATCACACTTAGCTAAACTTGTTAATATATAGGCAATGTTTTATACCAGATGGCAAAGCAAGTGGCTGTAAGATGAGTGGAGAGACTGGGAAAGAGAAGCAATTTTTAACAAATCAATTTTCCTTAGATTCCATTGGATAAAATCAAGTTAAAATATATCTACTTCCAAAATTGTTTTATGATTCTTATTCAGTTATTGATATCTACTGCATAGAAACGAGTGTGTGGACCAGTAAATACATACATGTATGTATGTGTATATGTATCCACAGTTCTTTATCATAACACCTGGACTAGTTTTAACCAAAACTAGTTTCATGATAAATCAATGGCAAAAATTTTTCTTATAAGGGTTTATAAAAATATTGAGTTACTTAGAAAAATTATACCATCAAGATTGGAGCCATTATCCTATGAAAAAAAAAAATCAGCTATAACAATTTGAGGAAGTTTCTCTTGATGCATCCATGCATATCTGTCGGACACTTTCCCTTCAGCTGGTTAGTCCCTGATATGTTAAGCATCAATTTTCTCAGTTGTATCATGTTTGGTGGATATGAAACTTCATCCAGACCTTCAGTTGAACCATCCTCATCTTCCTCTTCCTTCTGCTACAACAACTTTTTCTACATCTTATAATGGTAAATATCAATTTTCTCAATCGTATTGTTGGATTGATATGGGACTTGGTTCAGACATTCAGGTCCACCATCCTCATCTCCCTCCTCCTCCTCCTCACGCTACTACTACCATGGATAGTGAATATATCATTGAAGTCATAGATTTTCTTTAATGATTGCTATGTTTCAAGAGGTGGGATCTATGAAATTTTATAAAATATGTCTCGATTTACCGAACTGAGGCATTCTTTATTGAGAAATCAATCGAATTATTTTTCATTTTATAATTTTATATTTCCTATTTTTTAAGGATACAAATACTCCTGTAAAACATAATGATATTTCATAGTAATTTTCCCCCTGCATTTCTACATTAATTTTTGTTAAATACATTTAAACTAATTTTTCCTGATAGAAAGAAAATACAAGAAATTGTTGCCTAAAACAAAAATCTTTAAATAGTAAAACTAAAATTATACTATTGGCTTCAAGATACTAGAAAAGAAAATTCAGGCTTCATTCTTTGGGAGAGCAAGATTACTAGTTTTGCCCAAATTAGTCAAAGGAATCTTATAAGGTTGTGCAAAGCTGTTTCTCCCTTAACACACACACGCACACACATACACACACTGCACCAACACCCTTGTCCTTTAACCATCCTGTTTTCTTCTTGTACTGCTCTTTTGGCACACCATACTATGATGGCTCGCTGGTAAACAATAGTCAACCTATTTCATTAATGGATATATTGTATTGACTGAGAAGTTTTGATACACAGCTCTCCACAAGTAACTCCCAGGCTTCACCTTTTGCCAACCATGCCTCAAAGCAATAGACCGGCTGCACCCCATCTATAAATTTAAATCATTGGAATCCATTTGTGACAGAAGAAACAGTTTAGCCCGGAAGCTTTTCCTCATAAGATATATGAGATAAAGTTTTTTGAACTTAAATTCCTGAAAAAGCAGAGAGCCAGCTTATACCTAGAATCTCTGACTGAAGCCTGTAAATTTTATGAGTACGCATATCACCCAACCCCTGTTTTTTTTTAAAGTTTATTTTATTCCACTTTTTTGCTTTTTTAAAAGGTGAAAAGCAAAATTTGCAGCCAGCTAATGTCCAGCTGTTGTAGAGGCAGTGCACACCTTCTTTCATTTTGTACCTTCCACCGCCAAAACATCTGATGACTTAGCCTAACATAATCATCATCACCAATTATGGTGTCTAGGAACGCATAAAAAATTCTCCCATATAAATTAATGGTAATAGCTTCTTCACTTTACGCCATTTCACCTCACAAAACGTTTTAAAAGATTACTTTCAGATAGTGAGCAAGGGGTTGGGGATAGACCTGTATCTGTATCTATCTTTCCATTTGTAATGTAATTACGAAATAAGTTTTGAATAAGTCACATGCTGGTTCCCTGTTGTCCCAAGACAATTACCACTTCGGACACTCCTGACCATATTTGCTTTAACCAATATTCAAGCTATCAGCAAACGCAATGCTTTGATGAAAGAGTCGACATCAAACAATGATTATTAGTCGATATGCATGGTCGAATGTCTGCTAAGTGGAGTGTGCATGCATGTGTAAAAAAGGTCCATTCATCTTGGCTATCGAGTGTCTGTGTTTGACGTACAGTTTTTGACGAATGGGCTTGGCAGCGAGTGATAATGCATAATATAAGCATGCAAACGAAAGCTTAAAAGAGACGGCATTTCTTTTAAAGAGCAAGATGCAGTGAGCTGAACCCACTTACTACGAGGCACTGGTTCATTTCTTGTGGCCTCATATGGAATCCACCATTCATCATCATCACGAATAAAGTAGATATATGAATTCGTTCAGAAGAGAATTATTTACACCTTGACTCACCCTCGTTTGTTTTATACACCTGAGTGCAACCAGGTAGAGACTAAACAGGAAAAATAGTGTATTTAATGTTTGTATGTGAAAGATGTCTGTAAACTCTTGTGAAGCAATAATTATTGAATATCGCATCAAATAAAAGTCGGACATCTTGCAGCCATTGATTTTGTGATTTCATGGACAGGCATTAATATCTTTTTTGTTTGTATCTTTCAAGTTAAAACTAGTATCTTTGATGCATTTTCCAAGGCTTTTTATTTCAACTTTTGAATACTTGCTTCATCTCTTTGTGCTTTTAAATATTTATTAGAATAAGCCAACTTTGGTATAAAGTCATATGCATTGGGTATTTTTGTCTTATTAGAAACTACATCTTTATTTTTGATTTATGCTGCTTGCTTTAATGGTCATAGAATTTAATGATACCTGAGTATAGTTATGGATTTTGTATCGTTTTGATCTTTGCCATATATTTTTTCATTCAGTCTCTTTCAAACAATTATTAGACTTGATAAGTAATGTTATGTGATGACGTGATTGTTGTGAGAAAAAGCCACAATAAAAATGAAAGAAAAACTAATTGAAATTGATAATGAAAGACTATTATGATACAACATCAGCGCTGACTGCTTTGAAGAATTGACAATCTAAGTTAAAAAAATAAAAATAAAACGTACTGTTTTAAATTCATAGGAAACTTCATATTTTTTCAATCAATGAAATCTGTGTCATAATGTATTAACTCTTCGATTCATGAGCTGCTAGAAAAAGCTTCTAAAAAGGGTGGATCTCTTCAATGTAAAGGATTTAAAAAGAAAAATAGGACTTTGATGGATTGAATACAATTTTTATTTTAAAAGCTCACCTAAATGTGCATCTGAAATAACCTTGATCAGACGTTATTCCCCGTGATATGGGATTTTTTTTTTTTTGTATGAATTCAAGGGTTAATAAGCAGTTTACTGAGAAATTAGCTATTTTTCTCCTCCCATATTTAATCTATATTAATTAGTTTCAATAAAAATTGTTACATTATGTGGCATATAAGTATCAAATAGCTTTGATATACGCATTTTCTAACAGGTAAGCAGCACAAAAAATGGAATCAGCTGAGTTCTTACTCCAGCTGAGAGAGTTTGTGTTCAGTTTGCACTAATTCCGTTGGGAAAGGCATGAATCCATTTCTCCTTCCCTCAGTAATGGGTAAATAGCAGGAGAGATGGGCTCCTCAGTCTTGTTTGGTAACCCATCCGGGAGACGGAAAACTATGAATTCAAATCAAGCATTATGAGAGGCTGGCGACAGACAGAATAGGAAACATTTTCCTGAAATGTATGGTTAATGAGGCTCTGATGAAGCTTTGATGGGCTCAGTGGATTATAATAAAATGCTCATGTAAAATAAATAAGAATGAAAATGGACACGTGGAATAATAATCTACACCTTTTCGTGACGCTTGTGCAAATTGAAGATTGAAAAAGAAAGGTAATTTTACGTACAATAAACTGACTTTAGAGAGATAGAATACTTTTTATCCCCCTTTGAAATTAGTTTTCTTTATCTAAGATGATTTTATGTTCACAGTACTGACACTTATGGGTACAAGTCCCTGAAGGCTATAGAAAACAACAACATAAAATGAATTATAGTTGTGCACGTAAGCTACTCAGGAGACCTTTCATCTTTCTTAATGTAATGATAAAGTTGTATGATTTACTGATATCAGCATTTTTTATGGCCTCACTATTATAACTGTGATGTTGCTCAGTTTGAACCGTTCCAACAAATCATCCCCAGGTTTTGATATCAATCCCTGTAGTCATCCACTGTTCAGTCCGTCTTCTTTACATTTTCTTTTTGATTTCTTTTTAGGAGGATTATAAAATTTCTCCAAATGGGTTTTTGAGTATATATATTCTACCTATGCAGAGATCATAAAACACTGATATTTGTAAATCCTGTTAATCTGTCATTACATCAAAGAACGTAGAATGATGATAGTTATCCTGAGTAGTCTACATGTGATGATATAATTCAGTTTACTTCAGCATTTATTATCTTGTTTCTATCTTTGGGGACTTGTCCTTATAAATCCAACACTATCAGGACAATTGAAACAACTCTGAGTCATAATGCTGATAATACAATCATGTCTGCAGTGAAACATTATGGAAACTTGGTACATATTTTTTCTTTACTGAATATCATATTGCAAATATTGTATTTATTCATATACCACGCTACCTATTTTTACACATAAAAAGGAGTATATCTCATTCTTGTGTATAATACAATCCCCATTTTATAATACATGGATGGTATAATACATGGATGGTATAATATATGGATGGTACAATACATGGATGGTATAAGACAATCAGTTTTCAAACTGAGCAAGGCATCATGAAATGATTTTAGAAATCAATGTAAACCACTGACATATATATATATATATATCATAGCCCAGCAAGAGGAGCTGAGATTGAGGTTTCTACCATACAGGAGAAATAAATCAGTATTGTAAGTTGTTCTACTGAAGCAAAAGTTAACATATGATGATGAATCAATAATTCCATAGCCTGACACAGCTAAGTTTTGATACAAAATTCTCATTGTATAATGTTCAATTTATGTGATTACTTGATAAACATTGAGTTCAGTGCATTGACAAGGAAGGAGATTATATCAAAAAATAAAAATTTGTTTTATAAATAGATTATTTTTAATCATTAGTGATGTACCAATGTATATAAAATCATTTGAAATGAGTCGTTTCAGATTAGGTCCATCATCATCATCATCATTAAAATTCTAACGTCCGTCGTTAGACATAGACCTTCCCCAGGATCCACCACACTTCTCTATTGTGGGCATTGTGGAACCAGTATTTTCTGAATTTGTCTAGTTCATCTCTCCATCTTGTATTCTGTCCTCCTTGGTTTTGCATGTAATCTCTGGGGATCCATGTTGAGTCGTGATGTCCATCAGTTGTCTTTCATTCTTGCAGCATGGCCTACCCATTGCCGTTTAAGTTTTTTAAGAGATTCTTTGATGTCTCGGACTCCTGTTTTCTTCCAGATATACTGTGCTGTCTTGTGATCTCTCCATGTAAGGTTGAGCATGATTCTCTTATGCATGTGTTGCATGCTTTTCAGTTTGTGGGTTTGTCTCTTGGGTAGGTTCCATGTTTTAGCTCCATAAGTGACTATCGGGAGAATGCATTGGTTGTCTACTCTAATTTGTTGATATGAGTAAATAAGATTGCCCAAATATTTTGATCTATTTAATCACTCGATAAGCATTGATTTCAGTGCCATGACAAGGAAAGGAATTATGTTATAGATATTTGTTGTTTGAATAAATGTTTTTCAATCATTAGAAATGTACTTATGTATTCACAATCATATGAAAGGATCCATTTCAGTTTGGGTCCACTATACATTGGTGTTAATTTGTTGATATGAGTCAATAAAGTTGCCCAAATAATTCCCTCATGGATAATGTGAACCCTCCTTTTTATTTTGAAACAAAAATCACTTACATTGTCAACTAATAAATATAGAAAATCCTTTAAAGGATTTTAATTTGTCTGTTTGAACTGAGTGGAAACTAATATAAGAGAAAATGAATGAGATATAAATATCAATTTAACATGTCAGCCCCAATAACATAAGACACACTGTTATTATTCTCTAAAGAAATAATAGTCTTTTTGGATCAGGAAAAGAAAATCACTTTATGCATTCTGCATCCCTTTCGCGGCAAGCCATTATAGAGGCAGTGTGCACACCCTGTTCATAATACTTCTACACCTCACTCTCCTGTACTCCCACCACCTTCAACTCCAATGATTCAGCCTAATATACCATTAACACAATTTCAAATCCCAGTGGTCTGTGCTTGGCTTTGCAATCTTGCTCTCTCACATTATCATTGATTGCCTTTGTATTAGGCTCTGTTTGTTTTCCACTGACTTAGTTTCAGTATGTTGCCAATTTTCATGCTTTCATTAATTTATTTTCCCCCCATAAAGTGATAAAATAATCACTATATGTTCTTTTTAAGGCCAGAATCAGTTTCAGCATGATTTAAAACATTTATAAGGAGCCAGAAACCTTGTTAATTGGACAACCCAATCAATTTCTATAAGAAAATGTTGAATTTATACTCTAGATGGCAGCCATCTTGGAAAATGGCAACCATGTTGGAATTTCAGGTTAATTTTTTTTGCGTTATTGGCTTCAGTATGGTGTAAAACATGATAAACGATACCAAAACCCTCATCATCTGAAAATCAATTTTCACCGGAAAGATTATCATTTAGAAATCAAGGTGGCTACAATCTTGAAATTCCAAGTGGCTGGGACAGTTTTCTTGTTGGGTGACCCATGGAGACTGCCCATGACAGTTTTCATGCTTGTATCACCAACTTAATTAGTATATGACAACTGTTTCACTTCTATTGGCACCCTTCCTCAATATTTTGTTGTACACTCTTTTCCAATAGTAACTGCCTCCAAATCTTTCTTGTAGCCATCTATCAACTTCTTGCATCAGTCAGCTAGTTGTTTTTTCCACTCTTTCTTTACAGTTTGTTCATTCTCTTGAATATTTGTCGGAATCCCCTAATGTTTGGAATGTGTTGAAACTAGATTTCCTCTCCCTCCAAAGATTATCAATGGGATTTAGATCTGTACTCATTGTTGGCGAGTTTAGAACAGTCCATCTTTTCCTTTTCAACCATTCTTGTGTGCTTTTTGATCTGTTAGTTTAGTTTTTTCATTCTGCTGCAGCACCCATGATCTTTGGACCAAACCTAGTTTTCTTAGACTGGGTAGCACATTTTGTTCTAAAATCCCATGGTAATCCTTTGATTTTATGGCTTCTTAGATATGGTCAACGTTCCCTGAACTACGGACAGCTAAGCAGCTAAAAACATTATGAATTGTCTATTATGCTCAACTTAAGTAGGGTGTTCTTTTCTTTTTAAGCAAAAGTCAAGGAGAACCTCCTAACCAAAAAAGCAATCAGAAAAAAAAATGACTGATTTTTTCTGAGTTCCTGCACAATCCTTCTGGGCAAATGTTCTGAGGATAGATACCACTAAAATAGAGCTTCCTGGCAATGCACACCAGCAACTTTTAGCAACTTAATGAAGCTTATCTAAGCACCCAATGATGACTTGAACTCCTTACTCCAAGACACCAGAAAAATACTTCAATGTTATCATGGGAGACTTCAATGCACAGGTAGGACAGAGAAATGAAAATTGCGCTGATGAGTTCAGATGTAAAGTATGGAATGAGAGAAGAGGAGATCTACTAAACTTCACAATGGCTAATAGGTTCCAAATCATGAAAACCTTCTTCAAAGAGAGACCCAATGAGAAATGGACTTGGAAAAACTCCAACCACAAAACAAAAAACAAAATAGACTACATCCTAACAGACAAAAGCAACAATGTCAAGGACATCCAAGTCCTAAATCAAGTCAAGGTAGGAAGCAACCACAGAATGGTAAGATGTAAAATGCAAGTTGACACCAACAAAGAACGCTGGAAAATGTTCCACAACAAACTGCAATCACTAAACATACCAAAAGAACACTCTCAATTCTTCTTGAAATGAAGAACAGATATAAAGTTTTTACTGAACAAGAGAATGACACCAACATCAGCGAACTCAACGAAAAAATAACAGCCTCTCTTATAAAAGTCACCACTATATTTAAACCAACAAGCACCCACTCCAGTAAGAAAATCTCTGATGAAACCAGGAATCTCGTGGAAAAACGCAGAAACCTCAAGCCACCAACAGCAACAAGGGAGAAAATTGAAGAGACCAAACTGAATAAAACAATAAAAAAGAAACGTAAAGAAGACAGAAGAAGATACATGACAGCAGTCATGAAACAAACTTTAGAAAAAAGTCAGGGCTTCAAAGCTATAAACAAAGGTCTCAATTCAGAATGGTAGCAAATAACCAGCACGCTTGAGGAAAATGAAGACCTAACAACAGACAGAGAAGGATTGTTGGATGTGCTAAAAAATTCTTCCAAAAACTACTCCTCCAAACAAGGACCAAAAAATAGTGAACAGGATACACAAAATGTAAGCAATCAGTTTGAGAATTTCCCAGAAGTAACTCCATAGGGGGTAAAGCAAGCCATCAAACAAACAAAAAAAAAAAAGGAAAGCCCCTAGATCAGACAATATTACTATTGGTCTACTCAAAAGCGGGTAAGATCATCACTTGGAAACTGTTTACTCTATTAAATTTATGCCTTAAAGTAAGTAAAGTCCCGGATGATTGGAACACTGCAATCATAATGCTTTTATATAAAATAGGAAATCTGAAAGAGCCCAACAACTACAGACCTATAAGTCTACTCAACTGCATCTACAAACTTTTCATAAAAATCATCACCAACCGAATCACAAAAGCAAAAGATGAAAACCAACTACAGGAGCAAGCTGACTTCAGAAGTTACTCAATCATGGACCACTTGCATTTTATAAATCAGCTGAAAAAATAAGTAGCAAAATACAAGCTACTACTTGCTGTAGCATTTAACGACTTCAAAAAGGCCTCCAACTCAGTGGAAATTTCTATGGTCATGAAAGTCATCACTCCATAAGGTGCAGACCATATACAGTCACAGCAACTCCTTTATCAGGCTATATAGACTCGGAGCCTTTTCAGCTCCAAAAAAGGATGAGGCAAAGTGATACCAGCTCACTCAAACTCTTTACAGGCTGCCCCAAGATGATCTTCAAAAACCTTGACTGTGAGAATAAAGGAATCAAAATCAACAGCAGATATCTGCGCAACCTCAGATTTGCAGATAACATTGCCCTTTTTGCAGAGAACCTAAACAACTTCCAACTAATGCAAGATGGACTAAATTAAGAGAGCAAGAAAATCAGCCTACACATGAACTTCAGCAAGACAAAGATCATGAGCAACAATCATATTGGAAATAAGAACAGAAAGATCAAAACTGAAGATGCAGAACTGGAGAAAGTAGATGACTACATCTACCAAGGACAATGAGTCTCCATAAAACCCTCGAAAGAAGATATCAAGCAAAAATCACTTTAGGATGGCAAGCCTTTGGCAAAGCAAGCTCAGGCTTCAAAAACAAGAAGATCCCATTTATCCTAAAAAGAAGAGTATACAATCAATGTATCCTCCGGATATCCACTTATGGAGCTGGAACATGGAACCTAACCAAAAGACCGACCCACACACTGGAAACCATGCAACATGCACATGAAAGAATTATGTTCAACCTTGCATGGAGAGACCACAAGACAGCACAGTGAACCGAGAGAAAACACGAGTCCAAGACATCATAGAATCCATCAAATACTCAAATGGCAATGGGCTGGACATGTTGCAAGAATGGCAGTCAACCAATCGATATCAAAACTCACAACATGGATCCCCAGAGATCACATGTGTAACTGATGCCGGCTAAGTACTAAACGGAGAGTCAAACTTGACAGATTCAGAAAGTGCTGGCTCTGCAATGCCCTCAATAGAGAAGTGTGCGAATCCTCGGGAAGGTCCATGTCCAACGATGGACGTAAAGAGTAATGATGATGATGATGAAGATGATGATGAGTATCCATGATGTTTTGGGGATGTTCTGCTGCCTCTAGTAGGGGAGGACTTGACTGCATTAAAGGAATGTGAAATCAAGGGATTTTAGAGCAAAATGAGCTTCCCAATCTAGTGTTATGATCAGTGAGTTAGTATAGAAAACCATTGAAAGTTTCTTCTTTACTGTATATTCAATGAATATGGTCTGGAGTTTAGATAAGTGCTAAAACAATTAAGTCCCAAATTGGAAAATTCAGTGATTAATTCATTTATTTCTACATTCGAGAATTGATGTTACTGCAGTGATTTTTATTCATTTAACTTACTTCATGATTGTTTGCATTCGACATTGTTGTAAAGTAAATAGTTTTCATTGCCCATTGGATGATTTCAACAAATTGTTTTGATCAAATAGCAAACATCTTTTTTTAATTATCATACCTCTGAAGTTCATGTATGACATAAGTTTCCAAGCAAATCATAAATAAATATCAAATGATCAATTTCTTGAATTATTAATTCACTATATCTGTTCATACGCTAAATATACAATGGAGATTTTGGCATCTGCTTATTTGTTTGTTTGCTTTTACTGTTTACTGTCACTGAAGATATAATCATTAGAGTGGATTAAGGTTTTCATGCATACTCAGTAAACCCTCAATTTAAGTGACAAATAGGGGTGAACAGGTGTCTATTAATGCCAAAAATTAAATTGAATGTTATCTGAGAAAGGGCATTTTTAAAAACTTTTTTTAAATCTTTTCAAATTCAAATCCAAATATTTTAAGGCAAAAGTAGCGGTCATACAATATTGAATTAAGATTTATTGAATTATAATAAAGAACAAGTCGGTATAGTTAGTGAAAAGAAAGTGACTGGCTTTATTTGTTTGCCACTCTGATATTGTTTTTTTAACTATGATAGTTCTGAACTTCTGGAAATTTAAGGGACAATTTTTCTACTACCTTTAATTTCTTTACCACAGTCAAGTTTACTTGCTTTCTTCTAATTTTTGTATCAGTTGATATCATTTTGAGTTGTAAGGATAGCAAAATTATTTAATGAGATAAGTAGACATTCTGAAATTGCGGATAATAACAAGCAGTGTTGTCTACTTTTTTGAAATTGTTATTTCCTAAATTGAGTCAAGAGACATACAAAAATACTTATTTGTTACGGAAAATTATCTAAAAATAATCCAAAACCGAGGTAACAAATATCCAAAAATATCAAGATGTCTCACAATATTATCTATATGACATATTTAAGCCTTCATTCACTGCATGCCATATCAAAATAGAAAAAATAACGCCAAAAGTTCAAGGACTGTGAAAATATAAAAGTATCTATTTTAGACTTAATGTTTTTAATGATTATCACCTTTACCTCATTGCAAAAGTGAATCTTATTTCGAAAGTTTTGAATTAATTTCTAAACACATTAGTTAAAAAAACTAATGTAATTCAAGTAAGATGAAACTCCTTAAAAATCGAAGAAAGTAAGTGCTCAGTTAAGCCTTATAGTTACGTTGAGAATAGAATCCCCCTTTGTAGAACATTTGAAAGTCTTTCTTCCTAAAAACTAACAAGGTTTGAGAGTCTGATGGATTGAAAGCATCTGAAATTGAAAGAAAAAAATCTCCCACAAGAACTGAGGTTAAAAGAAATAACAAATCTCAAAGAAAGATTTTAACCCTAACCCACTACATTATGTACAGATTAAAAACACTTAAAAAGATAGAAAATTCAAAATTGACATAAGACTGGTATCAACTGAAGAAAAAAGATATTTTCTAAACAGAAAAAAAATATTTTCAAATGGGAAACATTTATGCTATTAAATAAATATACCTGCTAACAACTGATTAAAGTGCTTGAATAAGTTCCCAGTTTTTGACCCTGAGTAAAGCCATAATTTAAAAAAAAAATTTTCATGTCAATGTTCATAAAAGTATCATCAGTGCTATACAATCTTACTATATCTTGACAGTCACAACATCCATGTGCTCCTAAAATCTAAAATACCCATGGGACTTATCTAGCTAATTAGTTACCTAAGAAACTGCCGGGATTTTTTACAGTCCTACTTTTTGTTTCTGTTTTTCTCTTACTGTTGTAATGTCTTACTTTTTAAGTTGTTGAAGATAAAGATACAAATGGCAGTTCTGCAAGTGAGTACCACACTGGAGATTTTGGCAAAATTTCATTATTCTGTATGATGTAAGAAAGCATTCTTAGGGTATCTCAAGTTACAGCTATTGATTCTGCAATATTATACAAGCCAATCCATTTTAGGAGTTTTTATATACTATATATGCCGATACATAAGGCAGACATTGAATTTTGAGAAAACTATGCAAATTTCGTATTACATCCAATGTGATGGTATTAGGATAACAGTCCATCTACAAAAACTCAATAAGGACAGTTATGAAGCATGGATGAATTGAAATGAGCTGCAAACAGTTCATTTTATAGTCCAGCAGATATAGTTCGAGATTGACCGAAAAGTTTGTCCTATATTAAATGCATTCACTTTTAACGACTTTGTTTGAGAGGATTGCTCTTTATTGTCTTGTGACATCTATCATATCAGAATGCATTTAAAAAGAATTGTTATGATTAGCATATTTTGTTTATTAATTGTAACATTGGAGATAGAAGAAAATAAGTAACATTCTCAACATAAAATATTTTGTATTTTAAGAAAGGTAAAAATGTAACTGAAATGCAAAGAAAATTTGTGAAGAGTATAAAGAAGGTACACAGAATAGTAAAATGTGTTGAAAGTAGGAAAAGTTGTTGGCTGAGTTTTGTGCTGGACATCTCTTGCTAGATAATGCTCCAAAGTTGGGTTGACCAGTTGAGGTTGATAGCAAACAAAGCAAGGAGAATAATGCACATTATACAATGCAGGAGGTAGCCAACTTGAAACATTGAGATCAAACATTGAAAATCATTTGCCCCATCTTGGCTATGTTTGTTGCTTTGATGTGTATCTTTTACATATGTTGGGAAAAAAAACTACTTGAATGTATTCCTGTGTGCTATTCATCACTTGAATGTTATGAAGATGGTCCATTTATTTTTTAACAAATTCTCATTGGCAATGAAAAGTGTTGATTTTAACGCAGCAAGGAATGCAAGAGATCATTGGGCTAGCAAAATGAACTACCTCTAATTGTACTGAGGCCTGCTCTTTAGCGAGAAAAGGTGATGCTGTGTATATGCTGCAATTGAATGTAAAACTTCTACTCTAAGCTTCTTCTGGAGAACGGAATAATCAATTCAAATAAGTGTTTCTTCTAATTAGACCAATTGAAGGCAGGAATTGACAAAAGGTGGTCAGAATTAGTTAATAGAAATGGTATAGTATTGCATCAGGATAATTCTAGACTGCATATTTTTTGGTGACCAGACAAAAATAGTAACAACTTGGCTTGGAAGTTTTCACTTAATTGTTGTATCCACAAGATATTACACTTTTAGATTACCATTTGTTGCATTCTTCACAGAATTTCCCTCATAAAAATTTCCATTCTCTGGTAAATGTATTATTCAATAAAGTTAATGTTGACAATTTCAAAACATGTTTTTATCTTCACTTAATATACCAACAGAACAATATAATGAAATAGTATAATAAAATATGGTAAATCATTATCTATAAATTGGATGTTTAACTTCATAGCTGGGTTGGTCATCTAGTCAATTGACTTGCGTTTACTAACACAAGGATAAGTGTATCCAAAGTACGAATCCGAACTGCATATCATTTCCCTTTCTCTAATTCTTTGATGGTTTCCGGTTCAATTTAGTATTTTTGTAATGTAATGTGATTCATTACTTATACTTGTGTGCAAAAATGTAGTCATCTGTTCTCATTTGATAGACAAGTCTATGTAATTGTCTACATTTGTTTTCTACAGCCTCAAAAAGACCAATGATGTGATCAAAAGCCTTATACATGATTGACATCTAATATGAAGAACGGTAAAAATGATTGATTTTTTTTCATTCACAGACCACTATTGGTTCTATTTGGCACAACATAGAAAATAATACTGGAACAAAATCAATTGTCATCATTCACACAAGCATATAAACGAGTATATATGTATATATGTATCTATGTATGTGTGTATATATATATATATATATATATATATATATATATATATATATTTGTAAGAGAAAGAGGATTTCATACATGCACACATATATATATATGTTGGTCTCTTCATACAAAAAATGTATATATTCATGTACAGGTATATATATATATATATATATATATATTAGTGTCTGTGCCGATATGTACATATATATTTTCCTATATACATATATATATATATGTATACATATCTTAAGCAATACATACTCATGCACACACTGTTTTATATATATATATATATATATATATATATATATATATATATATATATATATTATATATATATATATATATATATATATATATATATATATATATACATGTATATGACATAAATGTATGAAAACATTGACAAAGGTATATTTAAATGCATATAGATAAAAACAAAGTGTGGACAGCATTTTAATAATTTCAACTGACATCAAAGAGAAGGTCGTAGATCACGTCAATGCGGGAAGTGGCCAGAGAATGATGAGATGTAAAATTCAAATTAATATCTAGAAAGGATGCAGGAAAATGTTCCGCACAAAATTGCAACCACTTACCGTACAAAAAGAGCTCACTCATTCCTCCGAGCTTAAACTGATATGAATTTCTCACCGAACCAGAAGAGGACATTAACAAGCTCAACAACAAAACTGCAACCACTTTGATAAAAGCTGCAAATATGTTTAAGCCTAGGAGCAGTCTCAAGTCATCAACAACAAGAAGAGAAAAGATTGAAGCAATTGAATTAAACAAAATCATCCACAAGAAAAGAGAAGATAAAAGAAGATACGCAACAGTTGTCATTGAAAGCATACTCAAAAAAGATAGGGTTTAAAAACTATTAAAAAAGCTCTCAGTACAGGAAGAACACAAATAAACATGTGCTAAAAAAAATGGAGACTCAAGAACCGATTGGATTGAATTGTTGAACACGCCAAAGAATTCTACAAAAATCTTTATCCGTTCAACCAAGAAAAACAAGATAGTCAACAGGGTATACATGTTACGAGCAATCCAATTGAACAATCCCTATAAATTACTCCATTAGAGATGGAGCAAGCCATCAAACAAATGGAAAAAGAAAATGACCGTAGACCAGATAACATCACCCTTGAACAACTAAGAAAACCTGGTAGCCATCAGGAAACTAGCCATCCCATCCAACTTATGCTGAATACAGACTAAAGTCCCAGAAGATTGGAACACTGCAATCATAATGCTATTACATAGAAAAAGGGTCCTAAGAGATCTAAACAACTACAGGCCAATGAGCCTATTCAACTGCATCTACAAACAATTTATCAAAATAATCCCCAACTGAATAGGCAAAACGCTAGATGAAAACCAACCATGGGAACAGGCTAGATTAAGAAAAAGCTAAACTTTTGACTATCTCCGTTCAGTAAATCAACTAAAAGAGAAAGCAGCAGAATATAAAATGCCACTTGTTAAAGCATTTGTTGACTTCAAAAACGCCTTTGACTCAGTTGACATTCCCAAGGTCTTTGATGCTATCATACAAGCATAGACCCTGTATAATTTGGAGTCTTGCAACATATCTATCAACACAGACTCTAAGCCTTTTCAGTTCGAGAAAGAAGGGATGAGGTGATACCAGCTCACCCAAACTCTTCACAGCCTGCCTCGTGATAATCTTCCAAGACAAACTGAATGAAGAAGAGAAGGGAGTTTGTCTTTACATGAACTTCAGTAAAATAAATCTTATTTCCACATTATTTATTGAAAATGCAGAGAAAAGTAAGCCAGAATATCTACTCCATTAAATCAAATATGAGACAGATGATGATGATGACATAAAAAAGATTCAGAAAGTGATTATTGACAGAACTGACTGATATTTGTCAATACAAAATGGTAATTGGCAAAACTGACCGATATTGGTCAACACAAAATGGTAAATGACAAAACTGACTAAAACACAACTGACTGATATTGATTAACAAACATAAATATATGTTTAGATATACATACATATATGTTATATATAATAAAATATGTATGAGTGTTTTACATACATGTAAAGGTCTGGTTCATCCCTCAATAGAGAGTGTCATGTGACAAATCTCTTTTGACAGTATGTCATATTGAGGTAATCCAATTCAAAAATATGAAAAATGGTGATCAATAATTTATTTACTTCTCTCACCTTTTGTTAGGCAGTGATCAATAAAATAGTTCAAATTTTCAAAAAACAAACATAAATGCTGCTAGAAGCTCTAAGGACCAATTTAGCATACTCTTAAGTAGTAAATTGAAGCCTCTATTAAAAACCTATTTAGAGAGGAATTTTTTAGAAACAAAAAAAAGGATTTTTCAAGAAATAAATGAATGTTGAAATTTTCAGCTCTATGGCCCCACTAATTTTGCCTGTTTGAATATATACTCAGATAGCCAGCCAGCCCGACCAATTAAAAAACTGAAAAAAACCTATGTTGACTATCTTGGTGACTGTTTTGGTTGATGGTTTCTAATACATATATATATAGGCCAGACAGAGGCTATCCAAAAGCTCATCTTTCATCTGCTACTATCCTTTTGGATAAAAGAGGTTGTGACCCCAATCCCAATTTATTCCACCCTAATCACACTGCTCAGGGTGTACTCAGTTACTTTCTGAGTGCACGGAGAAATTAGTCCGAATGGAGAGTTTTCCTCACTCTTTGCTGATATCAGGAATCAAACACATATCCTTCTGTGTGTGAGGCAGACATACTGAACATGACATCATCTGAGCTGATTTATATATATATATACATAAATATTATCAAAACAGTCGTATGCCACAAACTTCGGTTCTCGGCTAATTCAAATGTCTCCTCTTTTCTACCATCTTGCTGTCATCGGAGAAAATTGATTCCATATTGGCAACCCATGATATTTATGCTTCCACACAATGTCCATTGATAAGATGCAATTTTGAGACTTCTCAATGTGAAAGACTTGTCTATAAGATCCGTCATGATGATGAGTTTTCTAAAGCCCTCTCATTGTTTTGGTTCTCTGAAGAGCAAGGTTATGAAATCCTTTCATCTATCATAAAAAATATTGAATCAAGATATTGCTTTATCCACACAAACACAGACATATATGTTAGCACATGAGGGCTGTTGTCCCAGCTTTACTTCTACCTGTTTTCCCAGCATAATCAGTTTCCTACCCTCTCTAAAATGATGCTGAAAATGCATATATGTATATATATATATATATATATATATATGAAGCACTGCAAAAAATTCATGCATTTCAACCATGATAGAAAAATTACTTACTTTAATACCTATGTCCAACCATCTGCTTCAAAGTAGTCCATTAAGGCATGTATACTGAGATTTCATAAAACCTTTTTGAACAAACTATGCTACATTTGGTTCAGATGCTATTCAAATTTTAAAAGATTTTGGATAACAAAAGCATATGTACATGTATACATAGATACCATAGTTCACTTCGTTCTCAGCTTTATCAGTATTCTAAAATATCTTAATGAACAACATTTCCCTAATAACATACATATATATATATATATATATATATATATATATATATATATATATATATATGTATATGTATATGTATATGTATATAAATATATATATGGTGCATCTGGTAATTGAAAACAAATCATAATATAAAGAAAAGCAAGGATATTCAATAGAAAAAAATCAATATATATTTCATAAAAATTTGTACACATTTTCCACTATATATAAAAGAACGTTGTTCAGTGAAACCATCCTCAATCTCAAGAATATCTTTGATGCAGCCTAGGAAGTGACTGCATGCTTGGATCAGGTGGTCTTTGTTATATTGGCTATCACATCCACAATGATGGCTAATAGACAGGCCACATGTTGGTGGTAACATGATCATGAAAATTCGCGACTAGGCACTCGTGGGTCATGTGGGCCACATGGGAGAGAGCAGAGCCCTGCTGGAACATGTATGGCTTGACCTTGGCCTACCCTATTGATCCAGGGCTTGAACCTCATGTCCAGCAACTTGCTGAGGTAATGCCTTGAATCTGCTTGATGAACATAGTCATCCTGACAGCGTTTGATTGCTAAGAATGTTTCCTTCTCATGGCGAAGGATGACGTATCCCCACTAGAGATCTTCAGCTCATTCCAGATCATGAACAAAGGACCTGGCCAGGTTCAAGAAGCTGACTATCACCAAGTCACTGTGGTTGGCACTTAGGGCCATGAACACAGTGTGCCTTTCCATTTCCTGTGTCAAATTGGGAACAGTTATGTTGATAAACCTGAAGGAATGAGAAAGTTGTAATTCGGTATAACATCAATATTACATTAGGTCATCTTCCATTTATGGCCCACTGAAGTTGTGTTCTCAAATACCTGGCACATTCTCCCTTTCTCTCTATATATAGAATGTTTATTTTTGAAGCAACTTTTCTTTTAATAATATATATCCACTTATATATATATATATATATATATATAGAGAGAGAGAGAGAGAGAGAGAGAAAGTGAAGTTTTTTTCATAGAAAAAGTACTTGATATAAAAAAGATGAAAAGATATTATGATGAACCTGTTTCACAAGTCTGCAATCATCAAATGTATATATATGCAAAGCCAAAACACACACATATACATGTATATATATATATATATATATATATATATATATATATATATATATATATATATATATATATATATATATATATATATATATATATATACATATATATATAATATCAGGTGTTGGGCTCATCATCATCATCATCATCATCATCATCATCCTGTTAGTGTCTGTCATTGGACATAGACCTTCCCCAAGATTCATCAAACTCCTCTATTGTGGACATCATGAAGCCATTACTTTCTGAAATTATTAAATAAAAAGTGCATGTATTATGACAATAAAAAAATTATAGTTTGTTGTTAGGAGCTGCATAATCAACACTCCTAGGGAGCAATATAAATATAATTGTTTTGGTTTTAAATCCCCCAAGCTGCTACACAGTCCACAACTGATGATCCATACAAGTACCATAACATCTAATTCTGTGTAAAACGTAAAATTCACTTTACAAAAAGTTACAAAAATTACGTTAACAGATATTGGGAAATAAGTGACTAAAATGATGAGGAATTAGAATTGAAAAAAATATACTTAGTGTTTAAAGCTGTGAAGCTCTCTATAAAATCTATCAATCTATCATTCTCTATCTCTCTCTGTCTCTCTCTCTCTGAATATATACATATATATATATATATATATATATATATATATATATAAGGGTGAATCAATGAGTCCTTCTCTTGACACATGCTTAGCTGAATTTTTTTGCAAATTTCTCACAGTATAATTTTTTTTAATGTGATTAATAACACCCGTTCTGGCTGGGTCAGCGGTCCCCAAAGACCCAGCTGCATCATTTGTCTTGGTTGGGAGTGATGTACTCCAACAGTGACTACCCAAACAAAACCCCAAACCCAAAAACCCACAACAAGAGAACAACATTATACATCAGCCCCTATAACATCAGAACCCTCGCTGCAATTATCACCTGACCCATCTAGAAAGTGAAATCAAAAACATCAAATGGGACATCATCGGTTTTAGCAAAATGAGAAGACCAAGAGAAAGACTACTTGAATTGAAAATCAAATACCCTCTCTATGGCTATGGAAGGGGGAAAATAAAACAAAGGGGAGTAGGCTTCCTTATCAATAAGGATCTCGAAGACAATGTGGTAGGCTTCAAAGCTATCTCAGACCGCATAGCCTGCGTCACCATAAAACTATCAAAGAGATACAAGCTAAATGTCATCCAAGTGTACGCTCCCACTTTGCAATCATCCAAAGAAGAAATATACAACTTCTATGATGACTTGAACTCCCTACTACAAGAGAGCAAAAAATACTTCAATATCATCATGGGAGACTTCAACGCACAGGTGGGACAAGGAGATTAAAGATGAGTTTGAAAACTTGGATACAAAAAACAGAACAAAAGAGGTGAAGATCTTGTAAACTTTGCAACTGCCAACAACTTCAAGATCATGAATACGTTCTTCAAAAAGAACCCCCATAGAAAATGGACTTTGAAGAGCCTCAACCATGAAACCAAAAACAAAATAGACTACATCCTAATGGACAGAAGTGATACCATCAAAGACATTCAAATTCTAAACCAAGTAAACATAGAAAGCAATCATAGAATAGTAAGATGTAAGATGCAGGTAAACACTAATAAAGAACGTAGAAAAATGTTCCACACCAAACAGCAACCACTGAAAGTACCAAAGGGACACACTCAACCCTTCAAACTAGAATTGAAGAACAGATTTAAATACTTACTGATGAGAGCGACACCAACATTAATGAACTCCGCAGCAAAATAACCTCCTCTCTAATAGAAGCTGCCACTATGTTCAAACCAAGAAACACACAGACCCTCAGTAAAATCTCTCACAAAACCAAGAAACTCATTGAAAAACCCAGAAACCTCAACAAAAAATCTCTATGAAACCCATGAAAGAGGAGGAGATCAAGTGAAGAATCACCCTAGGATGGAAAGCCTTTGCCAGAGCAAGCTCAACTTTAAAAAACAAGTCGATCCCAATAATCTGAAAAAGAAGAGTATACAACCAATGCATCCTCCTAATAGTCACTTATGGAGCTGAAACATGGAACCTAACCAAGAGAGACCTGCAAACTGAGAAGCATGCAATGCACACATGAGAGAATCATGCTCAATCTCACATGGAGAGATTACAAGACAGCACAGTATATAAGGAAGAAAACAGGAGTCCGAGACATCATAGAATCTATTAGAAAACTTAGATGGCAATGGGCGGACCATGTTACAAAAATGACAGATAAATGATGGACATCATGACTCACAACATGGCTCCTCAGAGATCACATGCAAAACCTAGGCCAACACTATGCAAGTTGGAAAGATGAACTAGACAAATTCAGAAAATACTGGCTCTGCGATACCCACAATAGAGAAATGTGGTGAATCCTGGGGAAGGTCTATGTCCAATGACAGACACTAATATGATGATGATGATGCTAACACCTGATCATATATAGATATATATATGTGTGTGTGTGTGTGTGTGTGTGTTTTGAGTTTGTGTATATATACACTTGATGATTGCTTACTTGTGAAACAGGTTCATCATAGAGAAGTGTGGCGAATCCTGGGGAAGGTCTATGTCCAATGACAGACATTAAAAGACTGATGAAGATGATGATGACTGAATTCAATGCATTAGCAACAAAGGAGATTATATTATCATTGGAAAGTGAATGTTTATTATTTATTGAGTAAAATAAATACTTTTTTTCATCATTAGGTCATATTTATATAAATAAATATATACACATAGCTGCATAGTTTCAATTTTCAAGTTTTGATTTTTCTAAAAAGATGCCATCAAAGGAAAAAAAACTTATCTCGCCAGTATGCCTCTATTAGATAAGACTCGACCTCGGAAAGTGTTGCTCGAGCAACCAACAATTTAATGACGACTGGTTTTTGACTCCAAATATATCACCTCCAGAGACCAACTGTCTGATTGAAGTAAAGATGAATAGATAGATAGCAGTGGTCATGATGTTACTTTTATGTCTATCAAAAAAAAAAACGAAAGTTATGCCTATGTGTAGAACGATCGATTGATTTTCGCTTAAACCTGAACACAGATTTATCAATATTTTCAGCTTGTATTTCTTCATATCACTCATAATCTCAGCTCAGAAATCTCAAGTACCTCACAGGTGGATGATATTCACAAGTGAGTGTAGGTGTTGAATATCTTAGAAAACCCACATGCTGCTTTCAGAGTTTAGCAGAGGTTGTCATAGAAACCAGCATCTTGCAACAATCAAAATTATTGACAGTGGAAAATACAGTTTGTTGTAGTTGTTGGCGCTTTGCACTCTTTAGAATGGTAAGCCAATATTTTCAGTATAAAGGAATTCCTTTCATCTACCTCAAAGATTGTTGATATATTTATATATACATATATATATATAAACTCGTCAATTGTAAGCTTATGCAATGCTCTTCCATAGGAATAGAGCACTCTGATGGATGAGGAATTTCTGTGTAAATGGATATATCGCTTAAATTCAGCCTTGCTGACTGTTCAGTTCTGTAGTCCAGAGGTAGGATATCGGCCTCCGGGTCTGATGTGATGACACATAATATATATATATATATATATATATATATATATATATATATATATATATATATATGCATGTATGTGTGTGTGTTTGCATGAGTTTGAATAGCTAAATACAGTGCATGCCAAATTTTTATGTCAAAGGGTTTTATTATTGTAAATTTAGTTTCATGTAAGATAGAGAAAAATAATTAGACACAAACATTGGCAACATCAACGTGTGCCAATGTAACAAAAATGAAGATATTCATTTCAAAGGGTGCCTAATCATTAGGTAACTGTTGCAAAAGTAATAAAATATAAGTCGTAAAAGTGCTTTATTGCAGACTGAGGAGAATGCTATCATCACGCAGCTTGAAAGAGGCAGCATAATCCTTGAAATAGCAAAACTGTTTAAGAGAGACCGTCGAACGATGGAGAGAAGCGTTGAAGATTCTGGTGCATCATGTATGATATCAGGTGAGGGCAAGTCCCGAGTAATAACACAAAAAGAAGTATCTCAAATTAGGTGTATTGTCAGAAAATATTCAGGCACAAGATGAATCATCTAGAACTGGCTAGAAAGCATTTGACAATTGACTTCAATGTTGTTCTTTTCACTGACAAGCACTGAGCTACCCTTGAAGGATTGAATGGATTAAGTGCATGCTGTGTTGCAAAGGAAAAGAAGTAACCTGAACAAATAAGCATCAACAAGGTGGCGGAAGGGTTATGTTTTCGGTTGGAATCGTAGGAGACAGGATTGGACTTTGGCATGTATCAGCTTCAATAAAAACGAGTTCCCTGGCTAATATCAAATTTTGGGAAGAAATTTTCAGCCTTGGTTTATGAACACAACTCTCAGCCTACATACAAGAGTTATCTTCATGCAAGGCAATATTCCTATGCACATTGCATATGCAATGGTTCACTACCTGACTAGAATAGGTTTCAGAAATGATAGATTAATGGATTAACAATTGTCTTCTGAAGATTTCAACCCAATCGTATCTCCCCGGACGTTCCTCAAGAGGTAGGTGTATAAAAATGGGCGTCACTTTGCTACCCAAGAAAAATGGGCGATCAACTTATATCTGTGATTCTTGGGCTAGGATCTTATATTTTAGAATAAATTTTTTTTGTTTTCAGAATTACAAGCTGTTAATTGATATTCTTCTATATTTCAAATATTTGAATTTTCATAACTTATTTGAACTTTCTATGTACTATTTAATGATTTAGTCGATACATAATTAGTATATAACCGTGGTTTCTATCTATGCTTGATAATTTGGCACCATAAAAAATGATGTATTTAAAAGAAATACCCTGTATTCTTCACCACTTGCACATTTAAGTTCAATACTAGTAGGTATTGCTTAAGATTGTATGTGATGGTCATATTTGTATTAGAAAAATATCAAAATTCTTCTACTGTAGTAGAATTCAGAAAAGAAAAATATATTTGCATAATTAATTGATATGCAGTGTAGTTGTTGAAGCAAAAGTTTGACACAAGCCCACTTTTATAAAGGATAGTGATGGGGAACGAAAATCACTCGCAAAACACATACAGATTCTTTAGACTAGAATCTAAATCTACTTTTTAATGATTATATCTCAGCCAGTCCATTCTCTAGCCTTCCCAAGATGTGTATAGCATCCAGTAATCTTCCAGGAGCTCTGAACTTTGTTTTTCTGCAGCAGTAGCACCACCACCAACAACCATAAATTTATCCATGCTGTCAGGTTTAACCAAACTGATATGTGAGATTAACATCCCCCAACCATGATTTGAAATCACAACCTACTGATTGGCAGCTCTCTTACCGACTGAGCTAGATTGGCAAGTTGTATGAATCTACCAGAATTTATGTTAAAAATATGCCAGGGATTATTTCATTCTTTTGAATAAATACATTAATGAAATTAGAATTTCTCTACCATGATGTGAAATCATCACCAAGCAATTGATTGCCAGCTCCCTTACCGACTTAACCAAACAGACCAATTTTTCATCATGAAAATTTAACTTACATAAATAAATAGTGTTATTTCATTCTGATAAATAAACAAGTACATTTATTCTGAAGAATGAATAATATTTTTATAACTCTTCATCAATTACATATACGATACAAAAATTATGGGGATCATCATTAGTTGGAATAGAAGTAGGAGCAGAATTTGACCCTGCTGCAGCCAGGCGTACACTCTTTCTTTTTATGTTGAGGAAATTGATGTTTGTCAATAAATTCTGACTTCACTTGTAAAGTATGGATCAGGTGCTGGAGAAGAAAAAAAAGGTTATTGGAATCAGATTTAAACAGAAGAGCCAGCAAGAGGACACATAATAAACGTTAACACTGGTGCCGCAAGCATAAATATGAGTGGAAAGGAAGAGTTCTTTGAGCAAACAATTGCGTAAAACGGCATTCTCCCCCTGCAAACCTTGTTTTCAAGTGGAGACGTCAAAGCTTTTTGGTCCTTTTGCCTGGCCATTTCAAAGCAAGGATGTAAAGAGAGAAGCATGCCTCATAGTCAAGCGATTACCTACACAAGGAAACGTGTGTATGCATATACTGACGCTCACACACGCATCTGCATGAGTACACATAAAGATACATGCACATTTATCAAGAATCACATTTACATTCATATCAACACATACAGGTATATTTGAATTGGTTACAATGATACATATTCAAGAAACTTAGCCTGGTGTGGCATAAGGCTGAAACTATGAGTCACTCAGTGATGATCACACACAAAAGGAATGGCTTGTGAGACTGACTGGCTCTGGGTCTACAGCAGATACAAAAGATGGATAGACAGATAAATAGATAGATAGATTGATAGAAAGATAGAGATATAGATTTGCTCACTTAATATTAGAATTTGTGTGGTTGGGTATTTCAAACATGCTTGTATGTATCTGTATACAGGACTATATTGAATAGAGTGTATTTTGTTAAGGTGAGTTTTGATGTAACACAGTTAAGATATTGCAGTACAAATTAATGTAACTTAGTATAAGCTGATGGAAAAAAAAACAGTATGTTTTTAAATAGAGCAGAAAATTTTGTAATGAATTTACTGCATTAATCAAGGCATGCAAAGTATGCACACATTTATGTGCATAGATGTAAATAAGAATGAAATTTTACATCTATATGCATATGTAGACATGTATTTATAGAACCATATACTATGTGTGCAGAAACATGTATCTCATGATATATAAATCTATAAAATACACACACACACACACACACACATACATACATACATACATATATATATATATATATATATATATATATATATATGTGTGTATACCCCAAGAGAAAAGTTTGCACAGGGATACATACTATCATACGCATGTTTGCATAGATATTACCAAGAAGATTGTTCACATACAAACACATTAATGTATACAGCCATATCTATGAAAAAGACACCTACTTGCACACATGCACATATGCTCATATGTATATTCGTTGAATATATATATAAATATATATATAAATATATATATATACATATATATATATATATATATATATATATATGTATATATATATATATAAAAATACATATATATATATACATATATATATATATATATATATATATATATATATATATATATATATATATATATATACATAAATATTCATGTTTCTGTACAACTACATACAAACACATATAGTAGGCTTTTCATGTTGGTTGCAATGCTTCAGGACAGTCGTGGCAAAAGCTCCTAAATAAAGATCATTCCAAGTGACCACAAGCTACGAAAGCTTTACACTGAACGAATATTTCCCTATCATCTGTTGACTTGACTCAGAAGATCTTTAAAATTGTTGCTCTTCTTATCTCTGTCTAGCTGGGGAGTAGCAAACGTTGTTCCGAAAACAATTGTGGCACATTTTCTCGACTCAAAAAGTTTTACTGACTTCAAGGAATTTCCGTGTGTTGCAACTTGTGATTTTATTGCTTTGGGGTTGGTGTTGGCCAATTGGTAGCCGATCAATATCTGATGACAGTAGCCATCTCCTGGAAGTAAATTGCATGAACATAAGACATAATACTTGTTTTTATGCATATATATAACATATATATATATACATATATATATACATATATATATATATATATATATATATATATATATATATATATATATATTAGTATGTTTATTTCAATAACTATTTGTATGGCAGTGACAAAACAATGAAGTTTACATCATAGAAACTCTTGAGACTTTCTAACTTAGTGTTAGTTAGGCCACTAAAGATCTTTAAGAATGTTGCTCTTTGTATCTAAGTCTAGGTGGGGAGTTGAAAACAATCATACATTAAAAGACTTTGAGTTGAAGTGACACTTGAAAAAAAAAATAAGGATACTTGAATTATAAAAAATCAATTTTGTAATAAAATAGATCTGGTATCCTTAGTTCCAATCCATACATAAATAACACTGTCATTTTTGACGGGTATATGCTATATATATATATATATATATATATATATATATATATATATATATATATATATATATATATATACGGTACTGGATGGGATAATGGAAAGTCTATAGCCACACTGAAGAGATGTAATACATTGAAACAGCTATCTGATGACACAATAATATATATTATATATATATATATATATATATATATATATATATATATATATATATATATATATGTATATGACAAACATTTCCGTGGCATATTTGTTTTTATATTCTGGCAAGACTATTATCTAAGATTAATTTGTGGCAATAGTACATCAAGATTTTTAGTGCATTATTTTCAAAAACTATAATTCATAAACCCTTAGAATAATGCTGCCTAAAGAAGCTCCAATCACCTTTAGAAAATATACCATCATTATCAGTCTTTTAACGTCCATCATGGACATAGACCTTCCCCTGGATTTGCCAGGCCTCTCTATCATGGACGTTGCAGAGTCACTATTCTTTGAATTTGTCTAGTTCAATAAGAGTCTTGGACTCCTGTTTTTTCTTTGATGTATTATATTGTCTTGTTATCTCTCAATGTGAGGTTGAGCATGATTCTTCTACGTGCACGTTGTATGCTTCTCAGTTCAAGGGTTAATCTTCTGATTAGGTTTAATGCTAAACGAACTGAATGAAAAAAGCCAGAGAGTAGGCCTCCACATGAACTTCAGTATAACAAATGTCATGTACAAAAAACATGTTGAGGACTAAGTCACTACAATCAAAATCAAAAACGCAGACTCAAAAAAGTAGACCTCTAAATCTCCCTAGGACTACAAATCTCCCTGAAATCCTCAAAAGAAGGAGAAATCAAGCAAAGAATCACATTACGCTGACAAGCTTTGGCTGGAGCAACGAGTCCTCAAAAGATGGGTCTCCAACCAATGCATCCTCCTGATAGTCACATGTAGAGCTGAAATATGGAACCTAACCAGAACATTGACCTTCAAAATAAGAACTCTGCAATGTGCATATGAGAGAATCATGCTGAACCTCATGTGGAGAGATCATAAGATAACATAGTATATAAGAGAGAAGACAGGAGTCTTAGATATTATAGAAACTATTAGAAATCTCAAATGGCAATGGGCTAGACATCTCGAAAGAATTTCTAGCAACTTCTGGACATTATTTCTCACAACATTGATCCCTAGAGATTATATGCAAACAGGAAGTAAGATGGCGAGTCGAGCTAGACAAATCCAGAAAGTACTGGCTCCAGGATGTCAATGATAGAGAGGTCTGGCTAATCTTGCGGAAGGTCCATGTCCAGTGTGGGTTGCTAAAAGGCTGATGTTGATACTGATGATGACTGTAACTAACTTGTATAATATCAATATTGAAAGATATGAAAACATGTTTTGCTTACCTTTTATGCAAAAAAAAAAATGTCACTATAATCGACATCACAACTGTATCAACAGATATATATATATATATATATATATATGTTTGTGTGTGTGAGTGTAACTATATAATAGCATTGTCACTTTTTTTTGTGTGTAGATGACTATCCATCTACCAAACTGTTATATCTAAAATTATGGAAATACTGCCACTACTGCAATACAATTGTCTCACATAGATATTAGTTGATTGATAAAATTAGAATGTGCTACTGCTACAGAGATGAAATGAATCTAGATTTAAAGCTTGATGTATCGTCAGTCATTGAGGTGGGTAGTTGAAGCAGCTAAAGTCACTACACACACTGCCTGATTGAAAAAAAAATGAAAATATGTCACAAGATATCGTAGATCACTTCAACAAACAAATTAAGAATGGATTGAAAAAGCATGCAATGGATTACGATTGATAAATAATTATTAATTCAGCATTTGATTTCATTAGTTTAATATTTACTATTTTTAACATACTTACTCGAGTACTAAGTGACCTTGAATTGTAACGTCTTGCTGTTACTTGACTCCCATAACCACAAGGTAAATATGGTGCGAAGAGTATAAAGATTGGAATAAATTTTATAACATCTGACTTGGAAACATTGTTTTTATTGTTAAAATATCTGCTTCTTCGAATTCTTCAGATGAGAAAAATGATCATAATTATTATTATACAAAGTAGGTTTTAAAATTTTTTCTCTCAGATCTTTACCTCAGCAAATAATAATAATAATGATGATAATAATAATAATAATGATAATAATAATAATAAGAAGAAGAAGAAGAAGAAGAAGGATCCGCACATGGGATGTATCAGTAGTGAGATACACAGGACTATTTCTTTGATGGACTGAGGAAGAACTCCAGTCAACAGACTAGCAAATAAAAAAGCTTATGACAATGCACAAGGCCTTACACCCCAGAGATGACACTGATAGATTGTATGTGAAGAGGAAACAAGGTGATAGAGGACTCCTCAGCATAGAAAACTGTGTCCAAAGGGCCAAAACAGGACTTGAAAAGTATGTGCAAACAAACAGCAAGAGCGTTATTAAGAGCTCCAAAGTAGCACAACATACAACAAAAAAATAGAAAATGATGGAGCAGCACAGCAACCAAGGAAAGAAAAGTGGAAACAGAAAAGACTATACAGAGAATTTAAAAGACAGATACAGAATGTTGCTGACTATAGATCGTTTTCAAAGGAAACTTGAAGAGGGAAACAGCATGGCCCAAAACAAATGCATCAGGAAGTACTATATCAAAGTGAAAATCAACAGAACACAAATGATCAACAAATGCTGTCTATGCAGGAAAAGGGCTGAGATCATAAACCACATAACTTATTATTGTAGTCGACTAGTCTAGAAGGAGTATAAACACAGACATGATAGGGTAGCAACAGTGATACACTGGGAACTGAGCCAGAGTAGGATTCAACCATGTGGAAAATAGGTACCAACACAAACCAGAGACAGCTCTGAAAAATGGAAGTCACAAATCACTTTGGGACTTTGACATCCAAATGGACCACCCCATACAAGCGAGAAGACCGAACCTAGTAATCATGGACAAGAAAAGAAAAACTAGCCAAATGATAGACATGGCTGTACCTGCTGATGTACTGTCATATATGTTTGGCTTGTGATAATGTGAGGTTGCACCAGACCTTGGTGGATTGGTTAACACTGATTCCAATCAGAGCAACCTCAGAGCTCCTCTGGCTCTTTGCACCCATAGTATTCTGTTATGGTGAGGTAGCATATGGGTGTGCTCAGCGATTGTCATCAGATTATTTCTCATGACCAAGGTCACTATACTTTAAATCTACGTCTACCTTTTCACCACCAGTAATGGCATGTATATTTTGCAGTAGTAAGGTTGAAAGTGAACCTTACATGCAAAATTCCAGGCGTGATTAAATATGAATAAATAGTTTTAGACTTCAATCTAAATGTAGCTATGTAAGTGTTATCATAATGTTTCATACCACTCTTATTTCTCCCAAGTCTTGACTTTGTAAAAGTCAGACTAAAATTTTGTCTTTTAATTTTTGAGGATCAAAGATTCACCCCTTTTTTTTTCCTTTGAATTTAAAATTTCAATGTACAAAGGAGTTAAATATACCGGAAAAATAAAATAATACAAGCAAAGTGCAAACGCTAAAAGTTCTGCACTGAGGTATTAACATGTAAGAATAGAATACAAAAATGTTCTCCAATGATAATGCACAGAGGAAGACTCTCAGCAACAGAAGGAATGGAAATACCTGACTACAAAAAAAGTTGAAGCATTGACCACACAGGACCAATAAGAGATGTCGAATATGATGTGATAAAATGGAAAGAGAGAAAGAAAAGAAAAAAAGAATATCATTACACTCGAGTTAAACAACAGAAATCTGATAGAGGGAATGAACAAAGTAAGATACACAGGTCCATTCCTCAGATGGACAAAGGAAGAATGACTGGCGAACAAGGAAGCTTATGACAATGCACAAGACTCTTCACCCCAGAGATGACACAGACAGACTGTATGTGAAAAGAAAAAAATGGCAGCTGAGTACCCTTCAGCATAGAAGACTGTGTCCAACAGGTCTGAACAGGATTAGAAAAGTATGTGCAAGCAAGAAGTGAATACATTATAAAAAGTGCCTGAAGCAGTGCAACAAACAACAAAAAAAAAAGTAAATGAAGAAGCAGCACAGCAGACAACATGGAAAGAAAAAACTACACCGCAATCCAAAAGACAGACACAAAATACCGCAGGTGAAAGATCATGGACGTGGCTATGCAAAGGAAACCTAAAAAGAGAAATGGAATTGCTCATCAGAGTAGCCCAAATCAAAAGCATCAGGATAAACTATATCAAGGCAAAAATCAACTGAACCTGACCAAACAACAAATGCTGCCTACGTGGAGAAAGTGATAAGACAATAAACCACATAACCATTGAGTAAGTAAAATAAACTAATCAAAAAGGAGTACAAATATAGACATGACAGATTAGCAACAGCTTCAAACTGGAAACTGAGCAAATGACTGGGATTCAACCATGCAGACAAATGGTATCTGCACAAACTGGAAACAGCCCTAGAAAATAGAAGCAACTAATTACTCTGGTACTTTGACATCAAAACTGACCTACCCATCCTATCGAGAAGTCCAAACCTGGTAGTTATGAACAAGGGAAAGAGAACCTGCAAATAAGAGACATGGCTGTACCTGCTGATCACAGAGTAAATACGAAAAAGAGTGAAAAGCCAGGGAACTACCAGGACCTGGCAAGGGAATTGAAGAAGGTGTGGAACATGAAAGTCAGGGTTGTACCAATGATAGTAGGGGTACTCAGAACCCAACTTAAGACACTGAAAATGAGATTTGTGGAGCTGAAGATAAGAGGATTTTGCAAACCACAACATCACTTGTGTCTGCATGAATACTGAGGAGAATACTGGAATATAAGATTTACAATCTCCAGGTACCAGCAATGGCTCAACAGCCAGGATAAAAAAGACACAGTGGAAACGGTACAAACCACAGCACTGCTGTGCTGTGAGTGATTTAGGAGATGAGGGCTTAAGACCTGCAGAAATATTGTCACCCAGCTTTCAGCGATAACCACCAGAGTAAACAAATGGGATTTAATCATACGGAAAAGTGGTACCAGCACAAAGCGGAGACAGCCCGAGAGAATGAAAACTATTGATTACTTAGGGACTTTAACATCCAAACAGACCACCCCATCCAAACGAGAAGACTGGACCTAGTAATCATAGTCAAGAAGAGGAAAACCTGCCAAATAATAGATTTGGCCGTACCTGCAAACCATAGAGTAAAGAGGAAAGAGTGAAAAACTGGAAAAATACCAGGATCTAGTAAGAGAACTAGTAAGCAAAATTGGAAGAACTAGGGATAAAAGGAAGGATTGAGACTGTGAAGACTACTGCACTGCGAGGAACATGCACGAATACTGAGGAAAGTGCTAGAAATAAAAGATCTATGACCTCATCTGTTAGGAGTGGCCTAACAGAGGAAGGAGAAAAAACACCCAGATGGTAGTGGAAGTATGAACCACAGCACTGCTGTGATAGGTGAGGGAGAGATGAGATGTGGGTTGAGGAGACTTACTGTCACTCAGCCTTCAGCTATAAGCACTAGGCAGCTGGTGTGAAACTTTAAACCATAGTACTGCTTTGGACAAAGAGAAAGTTGAGAGGAGGGCTGGAGACTTGAGGAGACTTGAGGAGACTTGAGGAGACTTGAGGAGACTTTCTGTCACTCAACCTCCAGCGGTAACCACCACGCAACTGGTGTGAAATTAATGATGATATTAATGATAATATAAAAGCATTTAAAAATAGATACAGCATTTGGTTTGGTTGATAGTTAGTCTAAGAAAAATATTTTACAATATTCAAAGAATTTCTCGGACAATTGAAGTGCTTCTCATTGTGTATAAATCAGACAAGAGTAGATTTTAACTTGATGTGGCTTCTGCTACTTAACAGGGGCAAGATATGGAAATTCAGATCTAACATCAAAAGGAAAGGAAAAAAACACTACTCCAACATTATAAGCATTGCCAACATTGGAAAGTAAAATTTCTGTTCACCACAATCACTTTCCGATAGTTCACCTGAGGAAGGCCGGTAGGATGGATCAGCCGAAACATCATGTTAACAGTACAAACAACAACAATGTGTTCGATTGTCTAAAGAGTCTTTCAATGTTAATGAACCTCCTCAAAACTATAAACAGTTTCTCACTGTATTTTGAAAATCAGTGAAAAATGAAATTGCAATCTTTTATAGAAATGTGCGTAGTTATGTGCTTCTAAAATTTTCAAAGAATTGACCTGCTAAGTGATGATCATGGATATTATTTTTAATACATCGTACTCAAACGCACGTTTAAAGAGAGAATTTCTTTGGTGGCTGTTGAGAAAGTGATATATATATATATATATATGTATATATATATATATATATATATATATATATATATATATATATATGTATATATATATGTATATATATATGGAACATCTACACATATATGGAACTTAGCCTTTTGGCACAAATTAAGACTTTGCTGGTTTCAAAGTGAAGCAACTGTAATTAGGCTAGGTAACTTCAAACGGCTTTTATTACCCTCTGTAGATAGATTGACTCCTTGCCAATATCTTGATATTTGCTGACTACACAAGAGAACTTGGGTTTAATTTTTTTCTTCTTTTTTTCCATTTCAAAGTATTGGCTGTGGTGGGGGCTGGAGTCTTGGGTGGGTGGGGGTTCTTGAAAAGAAATCGTGAAATATTTACAGGAATATATCTGTTCTCTACTTGACTTCATCTTTTCTCACTGTTGCATTTCTCATGAGGAAGTTGTGATTTGTCACTTTGCCAACTTCTTCATTTTCCCAGTAATACTCACTTGACCTTAGCTCAGCCAAAAGTAGTAGTAAAAAGCTATTACTTCTATTACTGGATATCTGAGTTGACAAAGACATTTAAGATTAAAGAATTAGTCTTCAATAAACCCTCTTGATCTCAAAGCAGAACTTTTTTCTATAAAGTCTGTCTCATGTCAAGGTTGGTAATAAAGGTAATAGCCTTTTCCTGGGCTGGTAAAACAGTTTTCGACTGTCTTCCTTTTCAACCATCAAAGGTATCTAGCAAATGACATAACACAAAGAGTAGTGGTTTCATGCCTTTCCAAAAACAGCTTTAGCAGAAATTCAAACTCAATTCACTGTGCTGGGAACTGAAATGCTACCTCACACTTTAATGAATTGTATTGCGACGGAACCACCTGTTTTTCAAATATGTGTTATGACTGAAAAAATCAAGGAATTTGATGTGGAAAAAGAATTGTTCAAAGTAAAACCTAGTTTCCACTGTCTCCTTCATTTTCACCTTTTTCTTTTATCTCACAAATGGTTCTGCTTGCAATGGATACGGGCAAAAGTTCACACTACATGTGAGAGATTCATCAAATTTGATATGAAAGATTTATGAGCCAATAAGGTGGGCATGAGATGGTCGTACTGTACAATATGTTATGGTTAATCCTTTGATTTAGGAAATCACAAGTACTATATTAGGTTTTGGCAATCATGGCATAGTAGAGATAGAACCTTTGTCAAGACATCTGGTCTAAGGGCATAGTGTAGAAAGGGATAGATTCATGCCTTGTCATAGGAAATAACTTTATCATATCTACTGAGACTATACAAAACTATCTTAGGAGACTCCCTATCATTGTTATTTCAATCAGTATGATTCAGTTGATGCTTTCTCTAATCCTCTTTAGGTCACATTTTATAATCTTTACAGATTTTTTGATAGAAGCCCTTAACCTGTTTACAATCTTCTGAACAAATTTGAAAGACAAATTTTTGTTTAAAGCCTGAAATAATTTTGCAATATGATATACAATACAAAATGTTAAAAGATAAAAGTTCTTGAAGAAAATATTCTGAATATAAAGAAAAAAATTCTGCTGAAGAAAAAGTTGTTGCTTTCAAAGAATGTCAATAAATAAACATCTTACAATTTTATGATGTGCTTTTACAAAGAAAAATGCGAGATTGGCAGAAAAAGGCTGCTTCAATAATTTATATCAAGGCATGTAAACATTGTGTTTCTCCAGCTGCTCCTAAGGAAATAATTGGGAGGAACAATCGTCTCATCAGTCGTAAATGTAGATGAATAGGTGGATGAACCGCAAACAATGGGAGAAGGAAGTGCTCAATAACAGGAAGTCTTTTAAGTTGTGTGAACGTTGGCAGTGTTTGATGAAGGAAGCCTTGAGACCTACAAAACTTACCAATCGGATGAACTGTTTTCTTTTCCTGAAAAATGCTTCGTTGGATTTTTCATAATTTCTTCCTTTATTTTATTCTGGTCTTTTTATTTCTGTTTGTTTGTTTCTCTTTTCCTTCCGCTTTTTTTTATTCCGATTACCCCATCCGGATGATCTGGGAATGTAGATGTCTCTCCCGATTTTGCTTTTTATCTATTTTATCGAATATCTTTTTTTTATATGATTTTTCCTTCGTTTTTGTTTTTTTTTGTTTTTTTTTTACATTATTTATCTTATTTTCTCCTTGCTTTTTTTTTCTTCGAAGTTTGCTTTTTTTTAATGCAGTTTTCCTCTTCCCTTTCTTTATGTTTTCTCTTTAGAATTTTACTTGTCTTTTTTTATCCTTTCTTTCTTTTTTTCCTCACTTTGATTCTTTCTTTCTTTCCTTCTTTCTTTCTTGCATTTATACTGATTTCTTTTTTCTTTTTCCTGCCTTTACTTTAGATTTTTTACTCGTCTTTTTTATCCTCTCTTTCTTTTTCTTCACTTGGATTCTTTCTTTCTTTCTTTCATTCTTGCATTACGCTGTTTTTTCCTTTTTCTCTTCCTTGCCTTACTTTGAATTTTTTCCTTTTGTTTTTTCTTTTAACCTACCTTTCCTTTCCTCTCTTTTATTTTTTCTTTCTGTCTTTTCCCATTTTTCTCTTCTTACAATTTGGCTTTCTTTTTTTTTTCCTGCAGTTTTTCCTTCTTTCTTGCTTTTCTTTAGATTTTCACTTATGTCAAAAATCCTCCCTTTTTTCTCCTTCTCTTTGATAGTATCTCTTCTCTTTCCCCATAATTTCTTTCTTTCTTTCTCTTTATTTGTTTTGGTGCCTATTTCGCTTCGGAGATTGATCTTCAAGATTGTTCCTCCCTCGTATATCACACTGTGAAGATCAATAGAAGTTGTAAGCATCTCTCTATTGCCTTAAGTAAACAAATTCCGTGTCTTCTTTCTGTGCCCAGAGGATTTTTGTTTTTCTGTAGCAATTCCAAAAACTTTTATGTATAGGAAACCCTTTTGTCATCTGAGAAATAACATATGATGAGATATCTAAAATACTTTATCCTTTTTCCAGAAGTTGTTCAGACTGGTTCAAAATAATTAAGAACTATAAACAGACAACATACTTTTTATTTATTTCAACACAAAAGTAAGCTGCACTTTAACAAACCATTAGATAGCATGGATTCTCTGCCCAAGTAAGAAATCTTTAGTTTTTTGATTCTCCTTTTTAATTTTTTTATCTAGCCTTTTTTTTTTGCTTATTTATGCTGCTTTTTATTGCAACTCCCAGATCATTATTGTAGGATTGATAAGTAAGCAGCACAGTTCACAAATAAAGAATAAGCTTCTGGTGAGATTAGAACTCACAGCACTAATCTTTGGGAGCCAGTCTTCCAAGGCAGCACCTTGCTGATTAGGTTACAAAAGCCGACCAGTCATTCAAATTTTGTCATATAAACTGCATTGCTTACTTGTCAACAGGCCAACTTGTATGCTTAAATTTTACTCATATAGTGGTAGTTGTAATGTTATTTGAATTTCTTACATAAAGCAGAGTTAATTATTATTAATTCTTAACTAGTATGGTATAAATACAACACAAGCAAGATTAAAGAATGAACTTCAGCAAGACGAAGATCATGTGCAACAACCACATCGAGGATAAAAACACTTAGATCAAAATCGAGGACACAGAACTGGAGGAAGTAGACCACTACATCTACCTAGGACAACGAATCTCCATAAGACCCTCAAAAGAAGAAGAAATCAAGCAAAGAATCACACTAGGATGGCAAGCCTTTGGCAGAGCTAGCTCAACCTTCAAAAATAAGAAGATCCCATTAATCCTAAAGAGAAGGGTGTATAACCAATGCATCCTCCCAATAGTCACTTATGGAGCCGAAACATGGAACCTAACCAAGAGACAGACCCTTAAATTGAGAACCATGCAACGTGCACATGAAAGAATAATGCTGGGCCTCACATGGAGAGACCACAAGACAACACAGTACATTCGAGAAAAGACAAGAGTCAGGGACATCATAGAATCCATTAAAAATCTCAAATGGCAGTGGGCTGGCCATGTTGCAAGAATGGCAGACAACCGATGGACATCACGACTCAGAATATTAGATGGAGAGACGAGCTAGACGAGTTCAGGAAGTACTGGCTCCCTCCAATGACGGACGTTAAAAGACTGATGATGATGATGATGATGATGACGAGTCAAAAACAAATAATAATTGATAATGCCTCATCTCAGATATCTAAATACAATCACAAGTAGTACTACTACTGCATGTAAAGAAAGAACAGGGAACATCAAGAAAAAATGTAGGAGAGTGTGGAAAAAGATGGATGCTACCTCCTGCTGCAAAACAAATTTCAGACCTCTCCTCCAGTATTTTTTATTCCAGATCCATGCTGCTTATTCATCAGTCATGGAATGTAAAATGACCTACGGTGGCGCTAGGTGCAAATTTTTGAATGATTATATTTTAGACTTATTTATTTTGAAAAGTATATTTTTCTAGATTTTTTTAGGGCTCCTCAGGTATATTGCAACCCTCAGATACATTGCAACCCTAGATCTTTGGCACCTTCCACAGTTGCAGGGTCTGTTGGTCCCAAGTGTCAACTCTAAAAATGACCTGTGCATTGTAAATAAAAGTAACAATATGAGGATGAAAGATAAACAAGCAAAAAATCAATAATTAAAATGTTTCATTTGAGGAATTCAGACGACTTGTGGGAATTTATAATGTTCAAGTTCTATCAACAAGGTAATACTGATGAAGAAAAAAAATCATAATATACCTTTCAAACATACGTTCCTTTATGAGAATTTTAAATATGGTTCTTAGTTGAAAAGCAATCGGCAAGGCAATAACACAAAGATTTTAGATCATGTCTTTCAGAATCCAATTTACTGAACATCTATCGTTACATTTATCTAAATGGAAAATTGAGTGCATAAGAGAAATAGCCTACCAACAGAGAAAAGCATTGTAACATTCATGGCTCAGAGTTTTGCATGCCAGATGGCTTTCACTCTACATATAGATTAGACTCTATGAGTTTTTCAAATGTTTTATTTTATTTTATTTTTTTCATCTGATCTCTCTTGCAGCAAGTGATTTTGAATTTCTCACTTTCAGGGTAAGCATGCCAATCTCCTTCAAAACACAGGTGTCAAATGAAATTTCTTTTTCACTTCACTCTAATTACATTTGAGAGTAGCATTGTAAGTAAGAATTTCAGAAAGCACATTTCAGGCACATTCACTCTACAAATCAAATCAAACTTACAACTGAATTCATACAAATATATATATAAATGAAAGCATTGATTATATTAAATGTATATGTGTGCTTATATATATATATATATATATATATATATATATATATATATATATATATATATGTATATATATATATATATATATTAGCAAAATACCAAGCATTGCCCAGTGAAAAATCACTTCAAATACAGCAAGGCAGGAAAACAAGGGATACTTTGGAGATTTCATAAAAAATTAGATAAAGGGTATATTGACTTCATTCATAAAAGAATAAGTACTGAAAATTTTTATTGAAATCTAATGATTAGTTGATTTTGAGGAGATTTTTAAATTCCCTTTGTCTAGGGAGAAATAACTTTTAAAAAAATCATGGTATAGTTTGCCTGTCACTATCAACACACGTTAATTTCATTTTATTGCAAATTAAATTATATTGAACTAAACTTTAATTAATGTGCTTTGATATTTTTGTCTTTTTTATGGTAAAATAGTCTTGCTCAGTATTTTTTACAATTATATTTTCTGTAAGTCTGCATTTTTCTTACTGGTATATGTATGTATGTGTATGTAAGACTTGCAGATATCTATCTACATATATATATATATATATATATATATATATATATATATATATATATATATATATATATATATAACTATATGTATATATGTGCGTGTGTGTGTGTTTGTGTGTGTGTGTGTGTGTGTGTGTGTGTGTGTGTGCGTGCGTGTGTGTGTGTGTGTGTGTGTGTGTGTGTGTGTGTGTATGTATGCACCAGACTGACAGGGATATAGGCCCATGATCAAAGGAGTTTATTGGCCCCTTAACCCATTCCGCCCTATCCTCAATTATGAAGCTAAGTCAAACTGCCCCAACCCTGATACAAATTTTTAAAAGATTTTTTCACATTATTTTTTTTCGATTTTTTTGATTATCTTAAGATGATATTCTAGGATTCCCCAGATATATGCCCTTACTCAACCCAGGGGCCAGGTCTACGGGTCCCATTCATGCCTACCATCTATTCCATGTAGATATCTATAATCTTAATCAGGCATTTCTAAAACTTTATTTTTCAATAGATATAATGTAGAACTAAACCAAGGTATGTAATCATACTTCAATTATACATGAAAATGACGAACAATATAATTATTACTATTACAGTTATCTACATGTATTAAATTATGAAACAAATAATCTTGTTTTGCATCTTATAAAACAATACATTTATTCAGATAAACAGATTCACATATATTTACCAACTACTTAGACAACCTGTTATTTCAAAATAACAAGAGTGCATGTTGCTCTCTGGAAGTGTTTATAATGTTGTTGATGATGCTTTCTTTGTCTTTTTCCAGCTTGCAAGCTACTTCTTTTTCAACTGCAACAAGGATTCCAAATGGCTTTGTTTTGGTATCAATCTGTGTAGACTTGAAAATCTCCAGTTCAAAAATTATTCGTTCACATGTGCTCTGTGTTCATCAGTTTATACTTGCATGCATCTTACAAATTTTAAAAAGCCATTGACCACAGTCTGTGCTGGCAGATGTATATAATGAACAATTCTTAACACTCGATGCAGAAGACTGTTAGTCCATTTCATCACCAAAGTCAATTACCTTCTTCTTTGTATATATTGTTCATGGACCAAATCGTGAACACTTCCAGAATAGCAAATCAGTCTTTGAATTTGTGTTTCTTCAATATTTCATTTCTAATTGTGCTAGCTTATTTCAGGAGTTAGCAAGTTATAGCTTTGTGAGAAAATAACCTTATATTTATTCTGAGTACAGTATGAGTTTCATGTCTCAAAACATAAAGTAAGTTATAAGAAATTTTTAGTGGGTGGGTTGATACGAACTGAAGAAAAAGTTCACCGTAACAATATGCTCTCTAGACCTTAGCTACTCTTAAAAATGTAGTTACTATATATCATAATTATTAGTAATGTAAATTATATCAATTTCTAGTCGATACGAACAGAGTAGAGATTTTAATTTAATTGCTACAATATGCTCTCTAGACCTTACCTTATCAATTCCAGGAGAAAAGTTACCATGGTTATTCCTTCGTGTCAGAGCTGTTGCTGCATTAATTGTGTCTCAGTTCTCATTCTGGTCAGATGCGGCTGTGTTTATGTTTTTACTTTGGAGAATGTAAAAATGTTAAGATAGAGCTGCAGATTCCTTTATAAGTAACAGTAGGAAACAGCTTGATCATGGTGTATCTATGCAGTGTCTTTCTGAAGATTATGATGCAGTAACTACGACCATATATGACTTTAGAAACATCTCATGACTTCAATGTTCTCTTCTTCAAAAAAATCTTCCACTTATTCAGCGTAAAACTGTCTGGTTGGCTGGTTTGGAGATTCTTGTAGAGAAGGAATGGCTTCACTAAGGTTAGATACACATTATAATTTACCATCCCATCAATTCTCACAGTTGGTCCAACATTTTTGGAGAAGAATATCTCCACATACCATGAAACTTCCTCCTCCAAACATAGCAGATTTTTTGCTAACTTTGGTAAAAATATGTAGCCTGTATGATTTAGAACACCCAGTCTGTTGTCAGATCCAACAAAATTGAATTTACTTTCATCACTGAAATGGACTTTAGACTAATTCTCATTCTTCCAAATCATGTGTCCTGTATATTCAAATATAGCCTTCCTATTTTTTTTTTTTTTTTTTTTTTTACTTATGATAGGTTTAGTAGCAGGAGGACAAGCTTCCAATTTCAATTTGTCCAAATGTCAGTTCTCTGTATGTTGGCTCACCTCCTTATTGAGCTCATCTTTGATCTACTCTTATTCCTGCTGCAGTGTTAAGGGAACCTTTCAGGGTATGCCTTTCAATTACTTTATCCTCTCTGAAGCTTTTCTTACATGGTTGACCAGATTTTGTTTCATCAAAATAATTCAATTTTTTAAATTACACTCTTGGACCAGCCTTACACTCTTGAAACTGCAGTGAGAGACATGTCACCAGTCTCAATCTTGATAATTTATGGTCAAATGACTGCATTCAATTTGATGTGTTCCAGGATGTCTGAGAACTGATGTATCAATGGAAACTTTGTTGCTTATTGTTCAGTGAAGTCAGTATTGCCATGTGCCAGTAAAAAATTTCTAGGTTACAAAAAACAAAAACTTCTCTTATTTTGTGGGTCTGTTTTAATACTTTTCATTATGAAGTTGGTTTGAAATTTTTATTGCTCATTTCCTGTGATATGTGGACAGTGACGTACCATTTTTATATTTTTCATAAGTAAAGGATGATACATGGTCGTCTAATCTAAGTTTAAAAGGCGTTTTCGATATTACTATATTACATTTTACTTCTAAGGGTTTCTTTTGGGTTGATATTTTGGCTTGGTATACAATATTTGATTTGAGACATTTGTTTCGCAGAGGGTAACTTCTTTTGTTTTTTTTCAATTGCAGTCTTGTCTATTTATGCTTTCTCAATTGTACAAACAAAAACAGAGAAAACACAGACCAACATATGCTAAAGTATTGAAACTCCATGCTACCTGTGCTTGAATGAGAAATTTGAAATATTTAATTTGAAAAAATAAACAAATATTAAAACAGATTTATTAAACAGAAAGAATGAAATGACATTAAAATGCGATCAGCAATCAAAATTCTTATCCACAATCACAATTTGATAACCTACGAATGGATACACCAACAATTACTAACATAGATATTTTATCCACAAATTCACCTCAAAGAACTACCTAATCAACATAAGATATCTAAGTAAAAATGAAACATTCTTATAAAGAACACACAGAACCGGCAATCACTTACTGATAACACCAACACTCATACTATACCCACTCACATGAAATTCATAACCACCAGCAAAAATACACAAACTACAAATCTAACTAATTAAAAAAAACAACAGGAATCTGAAATATACTCTATCATTTGCCTGAATCAGCCCAGACAGGGCAGAAACATAAACTTGTTTGTGTTGCAAATCCTCCTTCTACTATACATATATATATATATATACATCCTAAAATACAAGCAAATATATATATATATATAAATATATATATTGCTTGTATCTTTGGATACATATGTATATATCTTTTGATATCTAAGTATAGAAGCAAATTCATATACTTATAGTCTAGAAAGCTTTACAGCATTAAACACTTCATGCATTAATTTTTTTTTGTGTCATCTATGCCACTCATTTCCCAATATCTGTCTATGTAATATATATATATATATATATATATATATATATATATATATATATATATATATATGTATGTATATATATATATATGTATGTATATATATATATATGTATATATATATATATGTATATATATATATGTATATATATATATATATATATATATATATATATATATATATATATATATATATATATATATATATGCTGTATCTCTTTTTTTCTGTATGTATGTCTGTTACTTTTTAAATTCATTTATAAGCACTTACTATGTATACCAGTTGACCCCAAAGCTAAGGTTTGATTCAAGTTTTGGCTAATATATGTAGTTCATAGGTCTAACCAGACAAATATAATTCATTAGGGAAATTTATGCTAGTATATACAATAAGTCTACACATATATGCATATACACTAATATATCTATGATTATCTTGATGTATATACCCATGTATATACTCAAATATATTTATATATATATATATATATATATATATATATATATAATTTCTGTTGGATTACATATCAATTTTTCAATAACATGTATACAAATGAAAATTACCTGACTTTATATACAGTGTATTCTTTCTGAACAATGGTAGGCCTTCATAACATGCAGAAAAGCCATCTTTACCATTTCATTTTTTCCAACGAAAAATAATATCTCTCTCCTTATTTAGGTATACAAATGCTCTATTTTCAAACTCCTCTCTTTTTCCCAACCCTACATTTGTGCATTAGTTCCTGGAACTCCAAAACAATATATCTCTACATATACATACACACATATGCATACATGGATAGGCATTCTCACCTATATCTATAAATACATGTGCTTGTATATTTCTGTCATATGTGCACGCATTCAAACCAACACACACACATATATATATATATATATATATATATATGTATATTTGCTCATTCAAACCAACACACAAACATATATATATATTTGCACATATATATTTGTAGTGGTGAGACAGATATACACATATATATATTTACATCTATGTGACATTCAACATTCAATGCCAACACGTAGATATGGTCTATGTCTTTTCATCGTATTGTGCATCAACACCTGAACATATAAATACAATGCCAGAATCCACACACATCTTCTACATCCTCTCTTTTTTTTCTGCTATTATTAACAAAAGCTATATGTTCTGGCTGACATTGTTAAAAACATACAATCAAAAAGACCGGATACCCGTATTCAAAACATTGAAGAATGCTATCCCTTATTCTGCAGAGAGGTTGCTATGCTGTCGTACACAAAACCAAGTGAGGGAGGGGTAGTTGTGACAAAAATCACCAAAACCAATTATGCCAAGGTATGTAAGTATGAATGTATGACAGAAAGAAATGTTTCTCGCCTTCGTCGTTGCCCTACTAACACCCCCGATCCCTTCTGCTAACCAACCGTGCTTATCTCTGTGAGTTTTATTGAACTTTGTGTAAATGCTGATACAACCTTTCAGTCTATGAAATTTATAGCTACTTTCACTCTCTCCTCCCCTTCTCTCTCTCTCTTTCTTTCTTTAGTTTTCTTCTACTCTACCTCTGACAGAAATTGTTCTCTTGTGTTTGTTGTGTTTTTCTATGTTCCATAGCATCCCACTTTCACTTTCACTTTCATTTTCCCTTTCTCTGGCTTGTCATCAATTTCTTGTTCACAAAACATCTTTAATGCACAAACTACTCAAGATTGCTGATGTACATTAATACCTAGATTCTGATTGGGTTTGTCACAAAGGGAACCTATACAAATAATAACGCATGCTAATGAGAACACACTTTCAAAATACAAAAATGGTGTGATAATGATAAGGTGTAGGCAGCACACTTCTTGAATAGAGTGGATGCAGGTATACAGATGAGCTTGAAGAGGCAAGCACTTCCTTAATGATACACTATTGCTTTTCCAAAATAGATAGATACCTATTATCTTTTGATGCACATACATACATACACACTCACACACTCTCTCACACACACTATTGAAAATACTTTCCTATTTGTCTACTAGTCTCTTTTTTATACATGCACATCTATATCTATACATACACATTTATTCTCATAAACATACTCTTACTTATGGACACATATAAACATATTCATGCATACAAATACAGTCATATACATACAAGCCCTCTCTCTATATTTATATGTATGTTGTTTGGAGAAAATTGTCAGAACATTATATACATAAATGTCTATGTTTATATATCTCAGATATTTATAATCAAGTAAATAAATAAATAGATCTGGTCAGTCATTCAATAGATACCATCATGTGATGCCATGTTAGGAGTGATCAATACAAAATTAGAAAAAATCAAATAAGTTTCTTTTCTTGCCTCTTGCTGGATAAGTAAAATTTTGGAATTCATTTGAAAAGCATGGAAAAGCCAGAACACACAAAGGAACCGATATAGCATAAATGCACATTGTGAATTGAATCTCCCACCCAAAACCTTCTTTGGGTGAGGATTTCAAAAAACAAAACAAAACATTTTTTCTACAAATAATAAGGAGTAAATATTAAAGTTTTGAGCCATCTAGCTTCATTTACAGGTTTCATGACAATTCTGGTTGAAAGTTTCTAATAAATACACTTATAAATTTAATTATTCCTCTACATGTGTATTAAGGTATATACGGCTAGAATACATTGCATTGGTGACATTACCTGATTAATGAATAAGACTAAGTATTTACTTATTTTTTGTGAATATAAACTTTCGATCATAAGGAAAATAGTTGTTTTATCTTTGTTTGAAGTGAATAAACTTTTGATCAAAATAAATCATACATTCAATCATTTTTTATGGAAATAAAAGAATACAAAGTTTTAACTTTTTTTACAGAAAAAAAATACCTAGTTTCAATTATAATTTTATCTAATCAAAACAAGGACAAAAACAAGTATTTCTTTACAAAGTTTATTACAAATAAGTGAATACATGGTTTTGTTCACTGATAAGGCAATATCACTGATTCACTATAACACATATGTATATTGGTTGATGCTTGAGCCGGCAATAGAGTTCTGCCATCCTGTTGAACAAGGATCAGGACAGCTGACTGCCTGCAACTTCAAGCATAGATCAAGTGCAGACTCTGACAAAAGACTCTGCCACTCCCTTAGATGATTAATCTGACATTATAACAGCATGTGCAGATTGGAGCCCAGGTCTGAGTCTCCCCTGTCTACTCATGTTTTAACTTAGTATATGCAGCCCTCATCTCCTCATCCACCAGTACAAAGCCAATGATAAACTTTCTCCCATCTAACCGCCTTCTGACCAAAACTTCAACTGTGAATTTCAACAGTGCATGCAAATAGGATGCAGTATGAACTTTTGCCATTAGACTTTTGAAGCAACACCGTTTCTTAGCCAGTATGCAGAAAAGACTTAGAAGGAGATGGTGGTAACTAAGTGTTTGGATAAGTAATCTTTTTCATGATCATTCAAAGTATAGCAGTTTAACAAAGATGTACCATTTAAATACTCTGATAAGTGACTGCTTTCGGACTGCAGGTACTGAGCTTGAGGCCTCATTCTAGAATAAGCTGAGAATAAGTTTAGTAAAATAACCATATATATATATATTTTTGTGTTATCCACAGATAGGTGTTTCGTTGTATTACAAATCTTCAATATGGCTATAGAAAATCCACTATCCCATCCAGTACCACAAGGCAGGATTGAAACCTTAGCTTCAGACCCGGAGGCCGGTATCCTACCGCTGGGAAACGGAACTGGACGGTCAGTAAGGCTGAATTTTAAGCAATATATATTATTTAGCTTCATAAATTCCCCATCCGCCAGAGTGTTCTATTCCTATGGAAGAGCATTGCATAAGCTTACAATGAACGAGTTACCTCACTTAAAGAGTGCTCAACCCTGAATAGAGGAGCGTTTTATATATATATATATATATATATATATATATATATAGTTATTTGGTTATAGACATTGATGCATTTTATACTCATATGAATTTGTATATATGGCACAAAAGTATTTTTATCCTAATGATAAACCATGTCAAGAATCTTGTTAAAAGCATTGTGTTTTCATCTATTAGTTCAGCATGTTTTGCATAAGGCTATTTGTTTATGTCCAAGTCTACCGATTTCTACTGGTTTGAAGTTTGACCATATTCACAGTTTACTAATACGAGAGGGAAAACATGGGGAAAAAAACACTGAGTATGATGGTTAGTTTTGTTTTTTTATAACTGTCAGATTTGACTTTATTTTCCAGATGCAATTTTTTTTACTTATTTTTCATAAAAGCCGTGCAGAGTGTTTGGGAAATGTTTGTCTTGTGTACTTGGGGTTAAAATGACATGGATGGAAAGTGGTTCAGCCATTTTGCTTTATTCTTACATTAATACACACTCACATATATATGCACACTGATACAAAAACAAGCACACACACACACACACACACACACACACATATATACATATATATATATATGTCTGTTTGATATCCACCAACTTCCCTATGCCATGGTGGAGAGGTGGGGATTTCAACATGGCAATAGTTGGAAGATATACATACATACATATATATATATATATATATATATATATAAATATATATTGGTAAACTATAGCAGACAAAGCTAGTATGCAAGGTTAATCCTACCATTGCCTCACATTTGTGGACTTTTGACAGACTCAACTGAGGTTAGCAAATATTTGTTATATATGTATGCATATGTTAGTTATAACCCATGAGAAAATTGATTCACTGATATATTTGAATTTTCATGAAATGATTTTTATGAAAAGAAACTAAATTCTGGTCTGATCAGTTACTCAATAGAAAACTGTCACATGACCAATGTCTTTTAGCAGCATACCACGTTCAGGACTGTTTGTCGCTGCTACCGAATGTACCGTGCCTGTACCGGACTAATTCAGGTGGCAGAAAGAAAATCTGGGCAATGAAAGAAAGAAGTACGGAAGAAAAAGAGCAAGGAAGGAAGGAACAGAAGAGAGAAAGGAATGAAACAATGAGAGAAAGAGGATGTGAAACCATAACTCAAGGCAAATTAATTTGATCATTTAGTTTTTTGTCCTATTTCGTTTCTTCCCTCACAGGATGAATGTGACTTTAATTCAATTCTCGGAAATATCACTGACTGATAAAACGCATTTGTGTATTTTTTTTATCATCCTTGATATTTTGCCATTGTGTGGGTTTTGTAGGCGTGCCTACTTATGGGGAATCAACACTTGACAAGATGAGTGCCAGGTTCATATGAAAGTTAATTTCATCATCAAAACCTTTGAACCATTAGTAAGAAAAAGATTGAAGAAAAATGTGATAAAAAATTTATTTCAGTACACTTTATAGAACCAGAGATATTTTAGAAAATAAATATTGTAAAAAGTTGACAAAATGTAAACAAAATAAGTCAATTTGCATTAGAATCTTTGCCATAGTTTTACATACAGATTTTAAGATTTAACAAAAATAAACTAATTGTTGAATTTTGATAAAATTTTCTGTACTTATTTGATAATTCTTATCTAATTAACTTTTTTAAAAAGAAGTTTCCATTCCAAATTTTTTTTGTATGATTACCGAGGAAACCCTGACCCCCAAATTCATCAGCTGATTGATTATCTCTCTATATATAATGGAGATTTGCTTAACCATTTGTCACAATGTTCCTTCTTGACAATTGTATTTTCTCAAAAAAAAGATTGTTGCAGACATTTCACTCTAGATTCCTTGATTTTGATAGCAGAAAAATGTATTTTAATAGCTCAACAATTAGAATTTTGAAATACTGAATCTTAAAATGTCACTGTATTGAAATCTTTTTTCTTTACATAAATAAAACTAAGCCAGTCAGAATTAATATTCATTTTTTATTCTTTGAATTCACTGCATTTATTCTGATAGCATTTCAATTTAGTATCTCTAGATATACCTATACCACTCTAACACTAAATTTGTCATGTTAAATCTATATTCATATGGAGGCCTACTAAAAGTTTCATATTTTGCTTATATAGCCTCAACATATGTTTGAATGCAATAGTATTTGGATTAATTCATCCATATCTATTGCTTCAAGTAACAAATTGTTTGACCAGATACACATTTCATATTTTTCATACAAAGCCCAAAATTATGTCTGAATTAAATGTTTTTTAAAATAAGGAAATCATAATTCGGCAGTTGAAATTGAACCCTCCCAATCTTTTCACAGAGAGGTCTGGTAAATCTTGGGGAAATTCTATGTCCAACGATGGATACTAAAAGGCTGCTGCTGCTGCTGCTGCTGCTGATGATGATGATGATGATGATAATGCTAATGATGAATCTTTTTTCACCAAGTCTAATCCTCAACATAATTACACGGTTTAACCAAACATTTCATTATATACTCACTGTCCCATTAGGTTCCGATCAGAAGAATCAAGTGATTTGTATAAATTCAATTTCTAGTACCTATAATAGATTTTAAAGGATATACATAGATACCTAATACATTCAAATATCTTAGCATACTTGAAGCAAGTTTTAGACTATTTTAAGAGTCTCTGTTCTCAAAGTGGGTGAATCAATATAATAGGGGGGGGATCATTTCATTGTTATTATTAAGTGATAAATTGAATCCTTCAGTGGTTAATGAATTATTCGTAGCTTCTTTATATAAAATAAAGAGTTTTTCAACTTGTATGTCATGACATTTTTCCTTGAAAATTGCATTGTACTCCACCAGAATGGTTGTAGACTTTAGGATTCTGCTCTAGGTGGTTTTAGACTATGATTTCCATAGAATTCCATGATTTTGGAAGCATAAAATGCATTTAAAGAGCTTTAAAAAAAAAGTAATGTTTAGAATTTTAAAGTATGGAAGCTTAAGACGGCTACTGTTATAATATCATAAGTTTTTTCAATTCAAAATTTAGCAAAAACTGAGAAATTATTTTTTTTTTTTACATTCACAGCTTTTATTGTGATAGAGGTTTGATTTTTCTTTAGCGTTCATATGACAACACATAAAAGGGGAATAAAAAAAGGTTTTTCAACTAAAACTGCTATGTATGTAAACTAGAACCAATTCTTGGCAGTGTTGGGTATGATGGATTAAAAGATTGGAAAAAGGAGCGATCAATGAATATGTTACATCTTTTTCTCAAGAGGAAATTATGTGATCTTTTCCTAAAAATAGGTTTATTTTTACAGTCTGTTTAAGAAAAAATTACTGATTCTTTTGGCTAAAATTAGGAGATACAAATTGTATATAAGATGATCATTTGCATGAGAATATATGGTACAGTTTTATTATGAAGAGCTTCATATTAATTAAAAATTTATTGGCCAGTTAATAAGAGAATAGGGTAGAAAGATGTAAAAGTTGAAAAAAAAAATCATGTTTGTGAATTGGTGATCGTTCCTTGATATCAGGAAGATGCAATATCCATAAGTTTATACTAAGGATAGAAAAATCAGAATATTCTCTGATGTATGCAGTAAATACCAGTGAATTACTAATTTTGTGTATTTCTTCGGTTTTTTTTGTCAATTTGGAGTCATTCTTGGTTGTTTTGTTTTGTGATATACTCAGCAAACTTCAGTACACATCACAGAAAAGCAAGCTGCCATGAAATAATTGTATTAGAATGTTTGGCAAATCAAAAATTAATAAGAATGACTATAAAAACACAGACATAATCTGATATGGTGCTGTGTGCAAACAAATCTGTTGTAATAATGTAAGTTTGATTTAAGAAGTTGAATTCCCATTAGATAACTTCCATTTATTTTTGTAAGAATTAAATTGATGATGTTGACAACATGTGACGAATTAAAAATTCTGCGGTTATTTTTGTTGTATTGACAGCTGCCAAGACTTTCATCGACTCCTGCAAATGACAAGTAAGAGTCTTGTGAAATGATAATCTCTTTCTGCCCAACCACTCACTCTCGATCAACAAGCCTCTTATCAGAGAACAAACATTTTAGCTTAATGCAAAAATTATCACAGAGGTGTGCTCTTTCTTTACAAATAAACATTGCTGCGGACAGACAGCATACAAACTAAGTTTCTAAGGAGAAAAAAAATACATATGCACACACACACACACACACACACACACACATATATATATATATATATATATATATATATATATATATATATTCATACATAAAAAGTATAAAGAGGCATCAATCTTCCATTTAAACATACATTGTAAATAATAACTGACGAACTCTGTCTACCTGATTTTTTGATTAATTTTTGTATATGAACTGGAAAAATCAACCGAAAAATTATATAAACTGAATTTGTCTGTTATTTTCAACAATGCATGTTTAAGTATATATATATATATATATATATATATATATATATATATATATATATATACACACATATAACATTCATATGTATACACAGGCACACCAATATATATATGTATATGCATATGTATATATATATTCATATGTGTGTGTGTGTGTGTGTGTATGCATCTCTGTGTGAAGGTCTCCTTATATATATATAAACTCACAAATATAAACTGCATATAAAGATATATGAATATATGGTTACAAATGCACATATATAGCAGTCCCCCTCTTATTCACCTAGGATGTATCCCCAAATCCCCAGCAGATGCCTGAAGCCACTGATAGTACTAAAATCTTATGTATACATTTTGTATGTATGCATACCCAATTGGATTGAATTCCTCCATGTTGGAGAAGAAAAATGGTCAGTTACTTTTAAATGTCATCAAGTAAGAGCAGTAACAAATATTTTACAAGTAGACAAATTGAACAGCACTACAAAACACACATTCACACACATGTACATGCACATACATGCATATACACACACACGTACACTTGAATAAGCCTGTGTCATCATTCATGCCAGTAGAGGTACCCCACCAATTTTCTAGCAGTTGATCTCCTGGCACTTCACTTCCTCCAGTCAGAATTATGAGCAGACTAATACAATTTATTACAATTTGCAATGGTAGTATTCAAAATCTTTTGTAATTACAATACTGTATTAGTTCAATTAGTATACATTTGTCTACATCATCTGTATCAATGCACTGTATATTTTATATTGATGCATTGTATTTAACCATCTAATTCATATTTGATTAAGGTATTTAACGTTCTTACTGCTTTAAAGATACAAAATATGCATAACTAGTCAGAGTTGTATTATTGAATTATCATTATGTGACCTCTGTTGATTCAGTAAAATGTATAATCAGGCGCAGATTTGAAACCAAGGATGCTGGAAAATTGGTGGCACTTTATAACCACTCAAAATTATAGACACAATCTTAATTTAACAACAACCATTGTTTTTATATGTTATTGTGCACATTGCTGAAGATCTGAACACTCAAGGCATACAATTGTCTATCTGTCTGGATATTTTGCTTTTATTAAAAGGAAAAAATAAATCTGATACCCTTCACAGACAAAATTACTTTATTAAATGAAACTATTTTTATTGATCAAAGTTTTATCTTTGATCAGGACTGTTATTATGAGGATGTTGCCAATTTCAGATAGGATCTTCACTTCCCTTTCTCCTTTAAAGAGCAATCAATTGAAAAATGGACATTCAATTTAATGTTAGTCTGATTTGTCTGATGGCTTCGATCTGCCAACCAACAAGTGCTCTGTGTTTCTAGTGCACATAGTAACACTACATCAATACTGAATGTTGGCTCTAAATATTCATGTACATCGTCTGAGCAAATACGAGCTCTGCAGTAACATTTCATCTGCAAGATTTATTAAGTTTATAACACACAGCTTTGAATGTAGTTCATGTCTTTACCATTTGAAGATTGTCTGAACTTTACCTCGAAGTTCTGATGAATTGTTAGTTTAGGAGATTTGTATCACAACTATTCCTATGACTGGGAAAGGTTTCCATTGAGTTTTAACGTTGCATTTCAGTTTTCTCAAGAAGGCATGAACCCTGTTACTTTTTGTCTCTTGGAACTTTTAGAGAAAATGCAAGAAAAACTAACTAAGCTGTTTTGTGTTAACAGCCTCTCCTTTTTTTTCACACTCAGTTTTGTCAACATGATAGACATGATAAAAACAAAATGGGGTATTGAGTGGTACTGGAGACTATTTGAACAGTTCAATCATATTCAAAACCATACTTGATATTATTAGAAACCATCAACCAAAACTGTCAGCTAAAACTGTCAACATACATTTCTTCTGTTTTCAAGTTGGTCTGGCTGGCTGGCTGACTGGTTACTTAAGTATCATGCTTACTGGTGACACCAATGGAGCTCGAAGGCTGAAAATTTAAACATTTACTCTTTATTATGCCCAGAAAATGTTTTTTTTGTTTTTTTACTGCCCCACAATAGCTTTCTTTTAAGGAGGGGAAGGGTGACAGTTTGCAATGTAAGGTTTTGTTTTTTGAAAATTCGGACTGTTTTTCAGTGATTACAGCCCAACAAAAGTCGAATTTTTGTTGCTTAATTTTTGGTATATCATCCTCCACTCTAGTCTTTCCTCTCTTCTATGTCGATCTTTTTCTCTTAGGGTTTTCCGAAGCATTGCTCTTTCCATAGCTCTTTAAAAGAATAGATGTTGGAATTTTTAGCCTTTGTACATGTGACATATATATACATATACATACATTGCTAGCCAAGTAGAATCACTTAAAAACTGATGAGACCAATGTTGACAGTTCTGGTTTACTGTTTCTAACAAATATTTATTTCATGATGAAATCTCCTCCCGGATCTATGTTTTTCCATATCAAACATTATACAGTGAGAATTTCAGATCAAAGTTCAGCTAATAACCGTGTCATGCTATGCACTTTTCAATCCACCATCATATAGATCAAAACATTCATACGTACTTGCATAAATACATGCACAAGCACTAACACATACTGAGATGTATACACATATACTTCAAGACAGAAACAAACACAGATATACAAGCATACTCAACACATACACTAACTCACAAATACCTACACACACTTACAAAGACATATGACTCATATATATATACAACTATCTAAATAGTTAGTGTTGGTATATACAGATTTCCCTCGCTATCTGAAGAAGCGTACTTATAAAAATCCCTCATCGGCCAAAGTTGCGTAAGTTGAAAAAGCAATTATCATTAACATATGGGAAAAATTTTGAGCGTTCCCAGATCCCCAAAATGGCGATGACAGTATTTCAGGCTGAATTGATGGAGGAGGAGAGTACGGGAGTTTGGTTAATGTTGGGTGCATCATGCCTCTATAATGACTTGCTTAAGAACTAACAACTTTTTTTAGTTTTTGCCTTAATTCATAAAAACACAAAAGTGGCATTAAAGGGAATTTTCGTAAATTGAAGTTTGATATTGGCATGCAATAAATAACTTGAACCACTCCCAAGTCTCAAAAAAAAGCAATTTGTTCTAAAATTTTCCGTGTTGTTCAAAATCACGGTGTTCAAAGTATTATAATTCAATGTGTTTTTTTTTCTTTTCAGCATATACTTTGTACGGCAATACCTTGACTGTAGTACAACGAAATCCTTGCTGATCACAACTGGACCATTTAAGTAATTCCTGTAATACTTTTGCTTATATGAATATTTTCAAACTCAAGTTCAAGTCAAGAGGCTGGAGTTGACTTTTTTCTACTACAACTGCGACTACAACAACAACAGCAACAATCTTCATCTAATTTAGGTGAGTAAACACTTCACTGTTTTTCAGTCCGACGACATTAAACCAAACGTATGTATAAAAACATTCCCCTACCGTGATTTGAAATCATGACCAAGGCAATCTTAGGTAGTTTTCATACTGACTGAACTAAACTACACATATATGACTTTATTAATTATATATAATATATATATATATATATATATATATATATATTTATATATATATATATATATATATGTATATATATATATACATACATATGTATATGCACATAATATATATATGCTATACAAAGGTTACAGTTATCATCTTCAGTCGAAATAGAAGTAGCAGCCTGGCTTATCTGATCTCACTTTTTTTTCACTCCAGATATACATTAGTTGTAGCTGATCAATACAAGCAGCAAATGGCTTGTTCACAATCAACTATTTAGTTTTGGGATAAACTTTGTCCAACATCTTTGACATCTATCTTAAAGGAATATGAAAAAAATTTACGACATTTTTCTATTTTTTTTTTTTCGCTAAGCTCTCAAACAATAACACATTTCTGTTTTGATTTCTTGAAATTGTCTCAGTTTTGGCCATGACTGAGATGTAGACAACACTTTCCTTTTGAAAAACATAGATTCTAATATATCAAAGGATTTGGGTGTACTTGGTGGTTCTTATGAATATTTTCTCTTGCTACAAGAATCTGTGATTGAGTTTTTCAGTTTCAATGGATAAAAAATAATCTCTTCTACTCCATTGCAGAACTGATAACTGGAATCTGGAAAACAACAGAGTATTGCAGTTACAATCAGTGTTTCTCAAACTTCATGTATATACATATAAGCATGGCTGTATGTTAATATATATGAGGGCAATAGCTTAATAATAATATAAACTAAAAATACATAACATATGACATTAATTAAATCTAACAAACAAACTTAACACAAAGCATTATATACTTGTATTCAATGTAACTTTAAGTGTGTATGTGTGTATACATAATACCTTTACAATGATATAAAATAAGAATTACATACAAATATAAATGAGTGAAATTTTGTGTACATAAAGATGCAAGTGTGTACCTGTTCACATCAATATGATTATACATAGATATATATCTATGTACTGTGTACCAAGGAATGAGAGAGCAATAAGCAACACATGAATATATATATATATATATATAAAATTTTTTACATATATGTGAACATAAGTGACAGCAGTGTGTATACATTAGTGGGAATCAGATTTAGCAATACGCACCTGTATATGAGTGTAAGTTTGTATGAGCATGTTTGTTTGTGTGTGATGTTGGTTAGGTCTGCTGGATGTGGCCCCGAAAAATAAACATGACAGTCTTGAAAAGCTTGTCGCTGGTGATGGAATTGGAGCCAGATTTTAGCCAGCAAAGTGAGAGCTGGATGTTAGCATATGGCAATAAACATATTTAACAAACAGTGATCACTTTGTTTTCATAGAACATTGAGCTAAGAGAGGAAGAATGAGTTAAGAGAAGAGAAAACATAGCCAAAAATTTGAACATATCAAAGGTAAGGGATGACTATTACTTAAAATATATGATCTGAGTTTATTTTCAAACCCTCATTAAACAACACAGGTTCAATAAATTTGGCTTTCAGAGTCTATTTGAAAACCTTGTTAAACAATACATATTCACATAAACATAACTGTAACTGGAGAAAAGTTTACTTCACAGCAAATAAAAATTCTACTCATAAACATAGATGCAAATGGGGTTTTTACTTTACATATAATCTGAGTTTATTTATAAACCGCATAAAATAAAATTTGTTCAGACCTTGTTAAACGAAAACACAAGAAAATGCAAATAACAAGTATAAAAAGAAATAGATCAACAGATAACTTGACTCATTTATGACCAACCCTCAAAAATTCCATTCTCAATGACTTGGATACCTTTGTTAGCTCAAGTACCCCTGCGTTCTTCCACCTGCATCTTCATCGAAGCTTTGAGCATGCTTCAACGCGATATTTGTTTGAAATATGCTATATCAGTGTAGTTCTGAGTCAATATGCACATATTTTCAGTTATTGACTACTCTCTAATAAGAAATTAAATGCTTATATTTTTACCCAAATATATCCATCTTTCTTGTATTTGTCTTTCATGTATTCCTAGCTATATTTCACTGAGGCATATTTTGAAGACCAGGAAATGTACATTAATATTGTATACAGAGTCAGATGAAACATTGAACATTTAATTTTAAATTCTCAAATAACCTTTGAAAACAGCACTTTATTATCAACACCTCATTTTCCTCAAAATACTGACCAATGTTTATTCCGATAAGCTCATACAAAACCCATTTTCCTTGCTTGTGAATTTTTCTAAGGCTTGAAAATGATAAACTACTATTGACTGGATAAAGAACTGAGTAAATATCAAAGTCACTTTCCCTAAAATTGTGCGAAAAATGGCACAGGGAATTTTTGCATCAACCTAATAACTTTCAACTCATTACTCTGTGGTATGCGCTCTTGTATAGTATACAAATCAAAAACCGAGAAATCTTGGTGCGGAGGAACACATGTCAGATTAACCTGGAGTTTATAAACAAGAACCTTTTCTGGCTTAAAATCAGCTCCAGGCACAACTGCATGTTTAGTGCCTTCCATACTCTTTGGGGAGCCCCATTCTATTTCAACTTCAGTAATTTCTTAATGTTTAAGGTCAATTTTCCTTTTGGGCATGACATTCATTCCATAAGATTTCTTTTTTTAATTTCTTCCCCTCAGAATTGTTCTTTGTACTTTAAATTTATTCTCTTCCAGTACTAAAGTAGGGAAAAGGAGAATGTTTACCTTTCACACACAACTGCATTAGATATGTATACAGATACATGTGCCCCCATATAGAAATAAAAACGCACACACAACCTTTCACACATTATATATACACACTCGTACCTTCATGTATACATCAATAAGTATATATACACATGTAAGTACATATACACACATTTGTGCATACATGCTCATATATACATACAGTTATGACTACATGAACACTGTACTGATATACACACATAGGTATATATGTATACAAAATCCTTGGTTGCATTCATGTACACACACATTTTCTGTCATATGTCTATTCACCAACACACATGCATATTCTCTATGATATATCTATGAAAGCATGCACACACACACACGCACACACACACACATATTCTGAGCTGGGTGGAGGACCCATAATGTCATAGGGCTACTTTGCTGCCTCTGATACTGGAAGCCTTGACTATATCAAAGGGAACATGAAATCAAAGGATTGCTGAGGGATTTTAGAGCAAAATGTGCTACCAAGTGTAAGATAACCAGGTTTTGTCCAAAGATCATAGGTGCTTCAGCACATAAAAACCAGAAGCACACATCTAAAAGCATGTAAGAATGGTTGGAATGGAAAAAATTTCAAAACCGTTTAAAACTGGCCAGCAATGAGTCCTAATCTCTATCCCATTGAAAATCTCCGAAGGAAACAGGAATCCGGGGACATGTTTTCAATGCATGCCCTACACTGCAGGAATCATGCAAACATTCAAGAGCTTTCACAAATTCAAAAGGAGGAATTGGAGAAACTACCAGACAGATATTGTTGCCGAAGGACACATGCAACCAAATATATAGAAGGTGTGCAAATACTACTCTCTGGGTTATATTTTTGATTTCTTCTTTGAAATTACTTCTTGTAAGTTAAAAAATAATGTTTTTTGTTCAATTACTTTGGATATTCTATTGATATATCCTGATGATAAAAATTTTGTACAGTTCTAGTCATTTTTGAAGATATTGTATAGAAAAATTCAATGATGCCAGTAATCCTGAGTGGCACTGTAATAGCTTTTGTCGTATACTGTAATTATCAAAATGTCTCATTAATGTCCAGCTCAAGGCATGTTCCTTATACTCCCCCTTTGTTCACTGCACACATTCACTAGATACTCCCTAATCTTTTCAACTTCTATTGAAAACTTGCAGGAAAAATCCCACAAATAAATCTTGAGACAAAATGATTTAGCAACATAAGATGTGATGATTTACACTGATTTACTTTCTTAATCTCCCGATACCTTTTGGCTTACAAATTGTTATAGCAAAACAGGAAACTCAGAAATAAATTTTTGGAGTCGATTGCATTACCAATACTAGATTGTACAGATTTTCTCTCTCAATTCTCTTGACTCATTATGGTTCAATATTCAGGCTAACCTTTTTTTTTCCCCTGTTGGAAAGCCTTCGGATAAATTTCCTGGTTTTAAAATCCAAGTATTTATACAAGAAAAGCTTATTTCTATGTATATCTTTTTTATCAATTTTTGAAATTTTCATTCTTATTTTCAGCTGTCATGCGTTTCATTCTGAAGATGCCATGAAAGTAGTTTTGTTAGGAACCCTCAATCAAAACTGTCAAGATAGATTTCTTCAGTTTTTAAGTTGGTCTGACTGGCTACGTATGTATGTATGTATCACATGATTAGACTGCACTAATGAGGCTAGAGGGATGAAAATTTCAACATAATGTCAATAATTGTTTTTTCGTTTTTTTGAAATTCCACCATAATAGGCTTTTATTTGCAATATATGTTTATGCTTAATCAGTCCCTTAGTTTGTGTCTAGCAGCAGTCATACTTGTTTTTTAAAAAAAATCAGACTTTTTTAGCGATCACTATCAAACAAAAGGCGAGAGAAGTAACTTATTTGTTGATCACCTTTTTCTAAAATTTTTTATTTGATCATCTGCAATACTGCTAAAAGATGTTGGTCATGCGGCAATTTCTATTGAGTGACTAACCAGTTTCTATAACTGTCTCTACGTATTTTTCTTATCAGCTTTTCAAATTTTCATCTTTATTTTCATCCCGTATGCATTTCATTGTGAAGATGCCATAAAGTAGTTTTATTATTTGTAGTTTTGTTATAAGTAGTTCTGTTATCAGTAGTTTTGTTATTAGTAAGCTTGTAAAAATGATTGGAAAATTTGTTCCACTCTTGTTTCTTGTTGATCCACAATGTTTATTGCTTCTGTTGAAAAACATTCGGAATGTGTGAGAAGAATCGCCTCTGTCTGTTCTTTTCAGCAGTGACAAGAATGTCATCTTTGTCTCCCTTGTGAAGAGCACTTACGTGTAAGTGTCTGCAGTTTGAAAGAATCTCGAAAGAAAGTGAAAGCAGACGTACAGACAAGAGGATATAAAGTCTTGTTAACATTCTTGGCTTTTATTTGCGTACCTGCAAGGTTATCTAGCATTGCCCAGATTCAAGCAGTTTCTTGAAATCACTGTTAATCTTTCTTTGTTAATATTATTTTGTCATAACTATTTTTAACATTGTTAGTACTGATTACATTAGATGAAATATATATATATATATATATATATATATATATATATATATATATATATATATATATATATAATATAAAATCATAGATGCTGTATATGCCAGTATGTAAGATAGATATTTGATTCTAAAAAAAAGCTTAATTTTACTCTGGGTCAATTATGCTGATATTATCATTATTATTAGTCAACACCCCCATGACCCTTATGGGGTTCAATTGTGTTGCAGCGAGCATTAGTCCCTCAAATACCCTTGTAAATAATTCGTCTAATGATATGTTCATGAGATAATCATGTGAAATCTCTTCACCTCTGACCAAAGATTGAAATGTAGTATCAGTTCTTAAATATCATCTTATCCATTGATTCTTTTAGAATAGCATACTCATCGACATTGTCCACGGCCTTGTGCCAGACTGTCGACTGAATAATGCTCTGGTATGATTTGATGTGGCCTAATTGATGTGGCTTGGTAGATTAGGCCGAGTCGATACGGAAAACAACGCCAAATTGATGCCAAAGACCTAAAGATATTTGCGAGATAGTTGTTTGAGAACTAAAAAATATAGTTTTGTATTCCTATCAGATTTTATTTTGAAAAATGGTAATTTGGTAGCATTCATTTATTCATAAAAATATTTGTATAAAACTTATATTTACATGAAAATTGAATCTGTTTATCAGCTTAGGAAATATCAATTATGAATTGGTTCATACGTCATACTGAAAAAATCCAATAATTAAGCCAAGTATAGAAATAAAAGATAAGGAAAAATTAATTGGCAGTTTTGAGTCCATATCCCAAGTGAGAATGCTGATTGTGACTAGATGTAATGAATAAGGACAATATGCTCTACTGGACAAGAGATAGGGTTTCATTTAATTCTCTGAATATTATTGGATGAAAGATACACCTTGGAGAAGCTGGGGAGTAGCCAGCTAATAAAAATATTATGATAAAACCAACGAAGATGAAAATCCTATGTACCAACTTCTTGTTCGGACAATCTAATCTCTTCTTATTTTTTGTATTGACAGTATGTTTTAGCTGATTCCTTTGATTGCCTTCTTCAAAATGAATCGGCTGAAATGCTGTATTAATGCCAAAGATGAGGAGAAGAGATTAGATTGTCCAAACAAATGCTTGTATGTTAATGACTCTTCTCAAAATCATAGAAAAAAAAAATCCTAGTTTGAAAGAAACATTGAATATGAATGAAATTTCCTCTAAGAGTCTATCCAATTCAAGGTTTAATGCAAAATTTTATGAATGTCTATATAGTTTCTGAAGTCTTGATTTTATGATTTGATGTTTCAAATTCCTGCAACCAAGACTAACTAAAAGCAGTATTCTCCAGATTATTACCAAAGAAATTTTTCATTTAACTAAAATCTCTTCCAAGTTAGAACTTATGAATTAAGGGAGAGGTAAGAATAGATCAAAATCCCTCATCAAATGACTCAGAGATACATATTCAAAGGACTGGTTTTATGGAGGGGTGACAAAAAAAATGATCCTTAAATCTGAAAGAGAAGGGTAGGAATAGAAATTCAGCTCCAGTGTTCGAGATAGACAGAAAACTCTCAGCAAGTCAACCATAGGAGATTAGAATCGAAACTGATAAGAACTCCTACGTGCTACCAGTGTTAACTTTTGATTTATTCAATTATTATTTCAATAGTTAATATGTACATGTGATGACACAGTATAGGGACCCATTATTATATATTATATAGCTACTGACATAATAACGAGAGCATTCAGAATGAATAGTTAGTTTGATTTTTCTTCAAACGAAAACACACAAAAGATCATATGTCAATCCATACTTCCCAAAAGCTAAAACACAGACGTATCATTTACTCTACCTGAGAAATACCCACTTGAATACAAAGAAAGAATCACCTTTCACTCTTCCAACTCAAACTGTGAACAGTGAATGTAAAATATGCCATAGACAGCATCAATAGAATAAACAATTAAAAAAAACGGGCTGCTGCAGGAATCAAACCTGTGACTATTAGGTGGCTTCTTTAACGTAGCATTGCTCTTACCATTGAGCTAAACAGTCTGCGGATAAGGTGAAGACCAAGACAATGTGGGCATATAGCAGTTATTTACATATTCCCGATAAAGAATTTTCCAATTGTCAGGAATCAATGTAAGAAAGGAAATTTTATTGAAAAATTAGCATGCTAATTTTCTGGCATTTTTTTTTCAATTTGCTTAATGAGGGAGCCCTGAAATATAATTGGCTTGACCCACAACTAAAATTTGTTGCCTAATCCATTTCTCAAAATCTGAGAGTAGAAAAAGTGTTCTTTTATTTTATAAGGTGCCAAATATGCAGGATCCCAGTGCCTAATTATGAATATTTTTTTAGATCATTGACAGAACTATTTCTCATTTAGTCAGGTCAAGAACTTTCCAACAATTGCTTATTAACATATCTGAAACACTTTTGCATATCAATGAACGTGAAGTATATCTGTAGTTAGGTTAATTTTGAAACCTCAAGCTATTGTGTTTGACCAAATCGAATAGGTGTTTGTTCCAGGTATCCTGCTTTATTTTATTCAATTTCTAAAAACGTATCTTTTATCATTTTTTTTCTAAGTAGATAATTGCATTAAGTGCTGCTTGCTTTTATTCTATAATGTTCCTCTTGGAAATAATTCTACAACATTAATAATTAAAAAAAAGAAAAGAAGAAATGCTAGTGATTGCAACTCTCTCTTCAGCATTTAATCATTTTGTCATGAACCAGCACATTTGTAAATGAGTTGTAGCTAATGGCCACAACTAAGAAATTTATCACACAACTATTTTTTTCTAAGTCTAAATGCCTGCTTGCACACGAGAAGCCTCAATGAAGATTGTATATTATTTATGTGAATTGCATTTCACTTGATTGAGATGACTGACTTTTGCACATTATTTTTTTAAGTGATAATGAGCCAGTCATTATGTGCTGAAATTGTTGTCGAGTTGTTTATGCGTGCTTGTCTGGCGGAACATTTTTTTTGGGGGGTGGAGGGCGGGGATTGGAGGCTTTCCATCAGTAATACAAACTTGTGGGTTATTTTCCTTACTGACAATTATCTTCTATTTTCTTTCCTTTTTTTCTCTCTCTCTTTAGTCTTATTTGCAATTATACACTTTAATTTGTTAACACTTTCACTAAGTGATGCATATAAGAGCTATAAAGATGAATGGATTCATCCATTTTTATACTTTCCCTGGAATTGTAAATCATTACTAACAAGCAAACGAGCAAGGGTTAAATAATTTGGGAATCAAAAAATGGGAATGTAGTAAGTTTTTTTTTTTCCAGCTATCTTTCTTTGATCAAAGTTCCTTGGAGATTATAAGATATGCCATATATCTGGTGAAGGCTGGAGAATGTACCAGTTGAGATCTTGTGATTAAAACATTAAAAATGAGAAAATTAGTTTGAGCTCTTCTCAGGATAATCACAATATTCTATCTCAGAACTCCAGACAAAGCTATTTTGTATAAGTAAAATCAATGAAGAAGTTGCTAGACTTTTCGATATGTTGCTGGCCAAAAACTGAAAAAAATGATTACAATGATTGTTTATAATCTCAGCCTCCCATCTCTACACGAAAAAAAATATTAAAAATACTATTGCAACTAATATAAAATATAGCTAAAATCTAAATATTTAGAATGCTTCATCAGCAAAGTTGATATTGATAAATATAGCCAAACCAAATATTTCATGGTCAAATGCTTTTTAAAAAAACTAGATTTGTCAGAAATAAACTTAAAATTAGGATGCTTGAATTATTAAACGGAAATTACTTAATAAATCAGCTTTATACCTCTAACACGAACTACGTCACAAACCCTAACACAAACCCTAAACGCAAACCCTAACACTAACCCAACCCTAAACCTTAGCCCTACAGATAAGATCATCAAAAAGGTGAAAAAACTGACAAGAAAGAATTTCAAAATTTGTCAAGGAAAATAAAGAGCGGTGAAACCTAGAGCAGAATTTAACTCAGAAATTGTAACAATCAACGTTTCTGCTTTTTCAAGGACCATATTTTATCAACACTGACTTCGCATTGAAGAAAACTTTGTCCTGAAATTTAGTATGGAAATGTGTCTTAAAAAATTAATCCTTTATCAAGTGAGTACTGAAAATTTTATCAAATTTCAATGTTTACTTGATTTTTCATTAAACCCTAAAATCTGTAAAATCATGGCAACCGTTTTAATACAAAGCAACTTATCCTTTGTTACTATTTTGTCAGGACATTTCCACAATTCATTTTCTAAACAACCTTTGCTTCTATAAGATGCACAGAAATAATTCTTATCAAATTTTCCTTCAATCTGTTTTCTTACTAATGCTACAAAGATTTTGATTATGGAATCAACTTTTATAAGAGTTTGGCAATTTTTTTTTTGTCAGGTGTCGATACCTTGAAAGCAATTCATTGCAGTGCGTGGCCATGCCTTCAAACATATTAGTCTCGTTGGAAAAATAGATCCATGGGAACCTCCCAGATTTTTCTTTTTCACATTTTCTTTAAAAAATCCTTGAAATGTCTATTCTATGATTCTGCATGCTAACAGGTAGAAATAATGTCCAACAGAGTTAATTTCTAACCTTATATTACCTCGTGTGAACTCAAACCCAGACAATTAAAAGATAGAAAATTACATACCTTTTCAAATAAACAACATACTGAGTCAAATGAATGTTTTTTTCCGTACAATTCTGGCACAAGGAATTCAGAAAAAGTAGGTATCATTGAGATTCAAACACATCTTGATTCTATTTAAGTACAAAACAGCAAAAAAGGGGAAAAAATGTTGAGATATTGCATTTCATGTTTTCATGCCTTACACTAGATATCAACTATTTGTTCTGTAATCTGTTTTTCTTTCTCAATACGCAAAGTATGTATTTTATGATTCAGCTTCTAAACAGGCTGTTATAATGTCTCATAGGGTTTAACCCTACATTAAACCTGGGGCAAAACCAAACCCGGACAACAGAAAACAGAAAATCATACAACTTTTGTAGTAAAAACCACATAAAAAAATGCATATATTTTTCCATTCAATTCTGATGCAAACAATTCAGTAAAATAGTTATTGTTAAGATTCAAACTCCTCTTTACAAAAAGCGCAAAGAATGTTGAGAATCTGATGATATGTTTTGATGTATACAAATGAATAAAAAAACAAATAAAATTAATTCACCTTGAGTTATTATTCCATGTCTTCTTTCTCCCCCAATTCTTGCTCCTCTCTCTTCTTCCCTCTTTCCTTCTTTTCCCCTTCCTTCCTTCTTTCTTTCCTTGGCTTGGTATCAGCTATGGCCCTGTATCCATACATAAATAATCCCGTATCTCTTTATAGGTATATGCTAGTGTTCATATAATCATAGTTTGACCTGACCTCACACCCTGAAGAGAGTAAAAGAAAATAACCTAGTAGGCAAAGTTTAACTTTTTTCAATGTAAAATCTTACAAATCTTATTCACTACTTTTATATCACATTATTCCATGAATTATTGAGACCAGTATCCTCATCCTTATTGTTTTGATCCTTGAAAAGAATCCTTAGTTTTATTCATATTTTCTCTTCTACTTCTTAAACATTTTAATTAAAATAGTGGTGAAAGTTATCAAAAATCGAAGAAATATGAGCTAGAGAAGAAATTCTGTTCAAATTTCTTTCAATATCACTCCACGTGACATACATTGAGGAAGAACAGAAAGCACACAGCAATCAAAACAACAAAAATAGGGAAAATAATTTTTGGAATTTCGAACTTGAAATTTTAGATGATTCTTGAAGGGCTGAAAAGTAGATCAGCTGAAATGTTGTGATTGTAACAATAAAGATAACAAAATAAGTTTAAACAGTTTGTCGTATAAAGACTGAAGATTTCTGTGACAGGTGAGAGGATTAAATTCATCAAACTTGGAATGAGTTCTAAGTCATTCTCACCAACAAAGTTGATAATGAAATTGGATTTGTTCCCAAACATCGGGAAACCATAAAAGTCTTCCTTTTTTTTGGAAGCCTCAAAACTTTTTTCCTTTAAACCTTAATGAATTAAAACCCAAAACTTCACTCTCTAACTTGAGGCTAACAAGCTTTCTGAATGCAGAGATTAGAATATTGAACAACTGAATTCATTGCCTTTGTTCAAACTGTTTTATCATGGAGCAATACCAATCACACTGAATATGCTCAAAGGTGGTAGTGCTAATTTTATATAGACAAAAGAATTTGGAAACTTCCTTTTATCTCAATGTTCAATGTTTAAATTCTGGTGTCAGAATTCAATAAATACACATACATATATATATATATATTTTTATATATACATATATATATATATATACATATATATATATATATATATATATATATATATATATATATATATATATATATATATATATATATATATATATATGATTATTGGAAAATGTCATCAATCAAATTAAATATTGAAAGTTGTTCTAATTTAAATTCTTAGAAATAACCAAAATAGGAGACTTATCTTTTCATCAGAATTTGAATGAAACTGAAATCTCAACAATTTGAAAAGCATTATAGAAATTCCCAACATCTAAAGAAAGGTTATGACAGCTTTCCCTTACGGATCCTTTTTAATTTGTAAAAATTAGATTTCTCTTATTTTCATTGCGTATAATTTTCACAGAAAACAAAGCCTTTGATATTAATCTCTTTAAAACATTCATCTTCAATCAAATAAGAAAAGGGTTAACACTTTCGTATCTTATTTTAATATTATTTCAGGAGACAAACATTACAAACTGACTTGTATTGATCTAATAAATTGATTTTGTAAATTTCAGAAAGTTACAATGATGATATTACTGTAATCCATCATTCGAAAAAAAAAAATCACTCCTGTATTCACCTCCACAAAAAAAAATGTGAAAACAAGATTTAAAACAAAATGAATTTGAAATATAAAAAGGATTTTAAGAGAAATAGATTTAAGTTTATTTTGTTTCTTAAGAATTAGATATGAATGAAATGGAGACTTCTTGGTTAGTTTGAAGATATTTGTGGCTTTACATCAAGGATTATCCTATAATACTTGTGATTGTTTTTTTTTTTTGTGAAATCAATCAATGTGTGACTGCACTTAGTTTCCAAAGCTGATTTTTACTTTTTAAACTTTTTATGTTAATTCTAATGAAAAGAAACACCAGTTTCTTATTAATGCTTCTCGTTGGTGGTGTGGCTAATGTTGAAATGGTGGTGGAGGTACAAACCACAGCACTGCTGTGATAGGTGAGAGAGAGATTAGATGAGAGGAGAGGAGGGCTGGAGACCTGAGGAGACTTACTTTCCCACAGCCTTTGCTCCTTTTTTGTGTTGAGCAGCATTCACACTTGTTAGGTTTTGAAAAAAGAATTGTACTTTTCAGTGATCACGCAGAACAAAAGACTAGAGAGGTAACTTATTGACTGATCACCCCTTTTCCAATTTTGTGATTGATCATCCTCAATATGTTGGTTTATCATTATATTCATATTCTATTTTTCTAAGCATTCTGTAAGAGTGAGCACTGATCTCAAATACTTCATGGTTTTGAGTCCTAGCTCATATTCTATTTCTTTATTCATTTCATTGGGAAATAATAACTTCTCAGGCAATGTCTACGAGGATAAGAATCAGGTATTTTGTCAAAAATAGTTTTTTTTATGCATTTCGATGGTGATCCCCCCACATACACACACACATTACAGATAAGATTCTTGCAGTTATGGTTCAAGAAAGAAACGTGGAGTAAAATTTGTTGCTACATAATCCTGTACCAAGAAAATAAATTAGTCAATTCAAAAATTTTGAATCTGACATAGCAAGATCTATATAACTACACAAATCATTAAAAAGCAGTTCTTTTGAGCAAATAAGAATTAGTAACCATGAAAATGATTCTAGTAATAATCAACTGAGGGAAAATAAGAAAAGAGAATTCAAAGGACAAGTAGAAACCATTTCAGATGAACACAGAGAGAAATGGAATTTTTTACTGCTGTCCAAAACAACTGTATCAGAACCATTTGTTTAAAGTCCAAATGAACAAACCTCAGAGTAATAGCAAATGTTATCTTTGTGGTGAAAGAGTTAAAACTGTAAACCACATCATAAGTGAATGCAGCAAACCATCCAAAAGAGGACATAAAAAAAAGGCATCATAAAAGTGATATACTGTGGATTGTGCAAACAACTTGGATTTGATCATGAAAGCACAAACCAGGGATTGTCCAAGAAAAAAGAAGAGTAAAAAAAACTCAGGGACTAACATCCAGACCAACAGCCCGATCCAGGCAAAAAAAAAACTGGATCTGGTACAATAGTGGGCTTATAGTTTATGTCACCTAGGGAAGTAATTCTTCATGTTGCTATCTTCCCAGGATATCTAGAATTTTGGTGATCTTTTTGTACTAATTCTATTCATTATTCTTCATGATTCTCCCATATTATTGAACATAATGGCATAAAACTGTATTCACAAATAATTCTCTTTATCTTTCGTTTTTTCAGTAACTTTAAAGAAACTATACAAAAAAACAGATACTCCTGTAAATGTCATTTTCAGGGGAAGTAATTGCTCATGGATCAAAAAAAATTTCATCGAAATTAATTGAAAATTTTTAGCCACCCTTCAATGCCAGTCCCTCTGACTCCATGGAAGTTGTGAAGAAGAAAAAGGAAGTCTACTTGCTCAATTTATTGTTTATCAATCCCCAGCGATGACCTTTGATACAAATAATTTTAATATTAATAATAATCACAATATCAGGATAATACTACTACTACTACTACTACTACTACAACTACTACTACTACCACTACTATACTACCGAGCTTGGCTCCAAAACCGTACCGGATTATCCATTTTGCCAGACCAACAAAGGTGATGTAATAGTAATTCAATAATCAACCTCTGACCAACTAATTATGCACATCTGATATCCTTAGAACATTAGGACTGTTAGAAACTTTCACCCTCTATTTTTTTGCCATTGAAAGGGGGAAGATTTCAGACAGTAGATGAGATTAAGGAGAACACTACAAGGCAGCTGATGGTGATCCCAAAAAGGACTCTGCAGACAGTTTTGAAAATTGGAAGGTAAGCTGGGATAAGTGTATCAAGTCTCAATGGTAGTATTTTGAAGGGTATTAAAGTGCCATTGCCTTAGGCAGGCTGGATATTTTATAGACAGACCTTGTAGATACAAATATGATTTTTCAATCTATTTTGTAGCTGAGATAATTGTATATTTTCCACTGGCACCAGTAGTTGCTGTTCAGGCTCACGTGAAAAGCCCGGGTTTTGAATGCTTTTCAAGGTATACCAATCCTTTGCATTTAGAAGTTTGGCATATTGATCGGTATTGACATAATATATATATATATACACACATATGTTTATATATATAAATATGTTTATATACATATATATACATACATACATATATATATATATATATATATATATAGATGTATATATATATAAACAAGTATTCAAATATGCCTGCACAAATATATATATGCATAGGTATGGGTGTGTGCAGATAGAGAGAAAGGGAAAGAGAAAATTCATAAACACCTTCACACTAGCACATGTTCAAATAAGTAAATAAGATTTATTCAGTTCTAATCCCATAAATAATGGTTTTATATGATGGGTTCATTTGTGTTTGTATGTGTGCGTGCGTATTGCATGCATGTGCACGTTTATGTGTGAATATGCGTATGTGTGTGTTTATGTGTTTGTGTGCATGCATGCATTTGTGCGTGTGTGTGTGTATGTGCATGTGTGCATGCAATTCAGGGGAAGAACAAAGTTTATTTCCTGGATTTCCCCCTCTTCCCCGTTTCTTCTTTTATTTGTGGACAACCACATCACTTAGCGGATATTATCCCGGGTTCCTAAAAAGCACTGCTTGAGTGTTAAGTTCCACACTTATTCACACGTTTGCCACATCTCAAACGTGCAGAAAAAAATCTGTCACACACCCGAGTAGACTTATATAGACAGCCGAGAGTCAGACATGCAGAAAACTGTCCCCTCCCTCTTGTCCATTCTCCCTTTCCGATCTTCACATTTACAAAATCGACGTGAGCGTCTTTCTGCTAGCAGAATATGGTCAGCAATGCATGTGCGCACAAAATTATTATTTGATGTGTTCACTGAAGTAATCATGGCAGTAAATTTGCATCCAAAAGAAAAAAAAAAGAGAGTTTTAGTTTAAATCAGGGCAGGAATATGTGTCTTGAGCTTTTATTGTGATAATGGTTGTTAAATGTAGATATATGTATGCATGGTTACATACATGGCATTCATGAGAACCTTTTTTTTTTCCTTTTCTTGAAAAGCCATTCTTTGTGCATATCCAGCGGATAGAAAAAATTATCTAGAGCTGTGGTCTCTTAACCGGAATATGGGGGGCATGCCCCCTTGTGGCATGTGTGAAATTTCCAAGATGGGGTGAGAGCCCACCGGAAAAAAGTGAGGATTTTTCTAATCATTTTTGGAATTGCTGCAAGTAGTGCTTGCATAATATTGTAATGATAGTGATCTTAAACCTTTTTTTTTTTTTGCATATTTGCAGTTCTCATTTCAAACTAATCAATTGTTTGGAGTAGTGAAGAGGGCGTAGAGGCAATGTCCAACTACCAAAGGGGGGGCATGGGGGTGAAAAGATTGGGAACCACTGATCTAGAATAAAGAACAAGTCACGAGTCTTAATTTCATTTTCACACTTACTGCACATCAATGACTTATCTATGTATTTTGGTAAAAATTTAGTCTCTTATTTTTATTTCATAATCTGTCTGGCTTATTCATCAGCTGATTTTACTATTTGTACTCATATAAATCCTGTAAAACATTATAAGAAATCATTGTCAGAGGCAGTTATTATTTTAGATATTTACTAAACTTGGCTAATTCTAGCTCAAGATAAAATCGGTGGAAATTGGATAGGTGTTGTGTCAATGCTTCAAGTGAAAAAGGCTTATCGGCTTGAAATATCAGCATTCACAATTGTGGATTTACCATAAACAACAAACTTTAAAACAAATGGTTATCAAAGGCATTTGAGGGACAACTTCTCACAGCAGCTCATTCAAGCCCCGTAACTATCCATATCAAGCTTTAGTAAAACATTGGGTGCAACAGTCAACCAAAAGTTTCAACCACACAGTCTGGCTATATATGTATGTATTATGCATACAGTCCATACCAATGGAGCTAGAGTGCTGGAAACTTGAACACTTTCTCTTCGTTTTGTCTAGGAAAAACTTTTTTTCTAAAAATTTACCCTCATAGGTTTTTAGTGTGGGATTCAATTTGCAATGTAAGTTCTTGCTAAGTCAGCCATTTAGTTCGTGTTCAGCAGGATTCACATTAGTTTTCTGAAAATTCAAACTTTCTTAGTTATCACAAGCTTAACAAAAGTCAAGAGAAGTAATTTATTCATTGATCACCCCTTTTTCTAATTTTCTAATTGGTCACCCTCTACAAATCTTGCTGCCAAAAGCCATTTGTCATGTAACAGTATCTATTGAATAATCAGACTTGTTCTTTTGTTTGTTCCTTATTTTTCTCATTTCTGTATGAATGTAATGTATCCATTGTAGCTTTCAATATCTTATTTAACACAGTAAGTAATGTTGACTGTCTCCATTCTTCAAAGATCAAAAGTAAAATGACAAACATAGGTTTTAAAAACAGGAATACAAACCCACTAGTAATAATGACAATAATGTAATAATTCTTATCACTTGTTGTACAATGTGCTGAATTGAGTATGATTGTAAAGAAGTCAAACTATTCAATGATGAATAGAGATTAGTGCAAACAATGGTAAAATCTTAAATGCCCACAGAAGTTTGAATCTTCATGACTAATGCTCTTTATGTAAGGCACAACCAAAACTGCTTCTGATAATTGGATACTTCTTCCATCCCTGTGGACTTTGTATTTTGAGATAAAATAAAAGACAATTTCTTTGTCCACAATTTTTGTTATCAATTCACTTGAGTAACAGATTTTAGATTAAAAAAAACATTTCATGACGGTAGACTTTGTGAAGAATCGTGTTTAATTTTTGAATTTATGAAACCTGTATTAGATTATTCTCCATTCTATATAGAATATATACAATTGATTTATCCTGAGCAAGATGTTGCTTACATATATGTTGCTATATACTGCCAATGACAATGCTCAAACAATCCAATTATAGTATGTATACCAAAATAGGAATGATAAACAGGATCTATATTCCATATTATTTATAATAATCTTAATGTAAGGATATGTAATGAAAACCAAAAGGAGGAGCCCAATTCATAGACAGAGAAATGATCAGAAAAGAATGACATATATACATACTAGCTAAATCTATATGACAAGTATCTGTTTTATTAACTCTATAACCTACTATGTGTCTTGATTGTATATTTTTCAGCATAGTAAATAATAAATGTTTGAGGTCAAGTTAAATCTGGATTCCAAATGTCCTTTTTTGTTAGTTAGGTAGATTCTCTCCAACTTCCCTTGATCAATATAACACAACTTAGAAAAAAAAAATTACTTAATGACCACTGCAACTAAATAAAGTTTAGTTTATTTCAAGTACCAATTTATTTAATCCTGATTCAATTACTGGTGATATCATTATGAATTACAAACAGAACTGTAAAATACTTATGTAAATTTACTCATTTCTGTTTGTCTGCATTAGATTTGCTATGTTCAGGAAATTTTTGTGGTTACAAATATGATCCCAGAAAAGGTCTTCAACATGATGGTTCTTGAAAACCCTTCTCCCAAAAAAGGTTTCTAGCGGTTGGTTTAATTTACAATATAAGTTTGTATTAAATTGGTACATTATTTTGTGTCTGGTCATGTTCATGCTTGTCAAAAATATTTGTTATTACTTTAATTTATCAAAGGTCTGTCCGACTGTTTCAGCAAACCTCAAGAACAGCCACTCCTATTGCCCCAATATTTTCTGTATTTTCTAATGGGACCCTGGAGCATACTTTTTGCATGTTAGTCTTTGAAAATTTTTTAAAAATGTAGGGTTTGCATTCCTGCCCTCCCCAATAATAATGTTCTGATATCAATGTGTCTATACTATCTAATTTTCATAAAAAGTCTGATTCCACTCACATGCATATGACTTTTAAGTAGCCAAAATGGTGAATTATAACCAAAGTTACAGAATCAAGCTAAATCCGAGAAAAAAAGTTTTGGTCTAAAGTAAAAAGTGTCAAGAAATATTTGCATTCAAGTTTTTTTTTTCCAAGGATAAGATCTTTTGGGCAATCATTTTAGTTCATTTTCTAAATATGAATTGAATTTTTAAAAGACTCAAAAATTTTGAGCAAGGCGCAAAGATTGGTTTTGTCCGAAATTTAGAGATGAAGTACTGCCATTCTTCCATGCATTTTCTAGACAAGTATTCAAAACTTTATTGTTTTTTCAAAGTTTTGCTCTTTTCAAGTGTGTATTACATGAGATGCTGTTTGTATAATGTCTATGTTTTCGACTTGGGTGGACGGCAAACTCTTGGTAAAAAATGAGAAAATTTATATTAAATCAATTGTAGTATCTCAGGAAAGGGATAAAAACAATGATAATACATTTTATTTTTATTCATCTTGATATGATTCCTCTAGGTGTGTTATCAGCACTCTTAGATGGGTGACATTTCCTGTTATGAAAGTAAATCACGGCAAAACACTGTGTAAATTAGGGAAAATGCCCTTAATAACCAATGCATACCCTTGATAGTCACTTATGGAGCTGAAACATGGAACATAACCAAAAGACAGACCAACAAACTGAGAAGCATGCAATGCACGAATGAGAGAATCATGCTCAATCTTACATGGAAAGACCACAAAACATCACAATATATCAGGGAGAAAATGGGAGTCTGAGACATCATAGAAACTATTAAAAAACTTAAATGGCAATGGGCAGGCCACGTTGCAAGAATGAAAGACAACCGATGGACATTACAACTCACAACATGGATCCCTAGAGATCACAAACAAAACCGAGGCCAACAGAATACAAGATGGAGAGATGAACTAGACAAATTTAGAAAGTACTGGCTCCGCGACGCCCATGATAGAGAATTGTGGCAAATCATGGGGAAGGTCTATGTCCAATGACGGATATTAAAAGACTGATGATGATGTTGATGAGAAAGAGTTTGCAAGGTAGGTACAGCTACGGTTTGAAGTCATTGGATTGAACTGAAAATATAAAAATACTATAAAATGAAGGCAAAATGTGATATAATCAGAAGACAAAACTGAATAGCAATTGTTGCTGAGGTGTCAAGAGCAAGGGTTTTGTATGAAGTTTAATAGAGCACAAACTGAAAGGATGATTTAGAGAGAATATGCATCTACTGAATGACTGGATCCTGTTAAGGTTGACACCAAAAGTAACTGCTTTTTGCTGCAACTGCCTGCACAGGTAAGTTAGTTATGGAAGTGAATCTGATTTACTCAAGTGCTCACTCACCCACTCTCTTTGTCGTCAGCCACTGTGACCTACCACTGATGAGATATTTTGATCCGGATAGGGCAGAGTAAAGAGAGAAGCGGATTCATGTTTTTCCCAAGAGTGTCAATGGGAACCGAGTGTATGCAGGCTCGGCTTAAATTGGAACTTGGTTCATCGATTCCATTTGCATAGCTGTTGTGCCACATTATTCATATGAACACGCATGCACGCACACACATACATGCTTGCACAAACACAAACACACATATACACACACACGGGCAAGTAATTCCCACTGAAACCATTTATTTCCGCAATATTACTCACGTGTATTGAATATATAAAGAAGAAAAAGAACAGACACTGTTCAAAAACTGTGACGTTGTAAATACAATTTTTGGCGGCGTTTGACAACATCGTAAACATTTGTTTCTGTAATAAAACTATTTCTCTCCGATTGAATTTTCAAATTGATCCCCGTTGCTACGTTCGAAATAGAATGAATAATCATTGCATCAAAAATAAAATGGAAAACACTGTAAGAAATACAATGGAATTCATTGCAAAATGATAAAGTTATAAATTCATGTAGATGTGTATATATGAATAATAAACACTGTATTGTCTACTTTATTCCTTTCTTTCTTTTCTTTTTTCTTTTTTGCAATTTCTCATTTATTTCTCTCGAGAATCAATTTTTAAGAATAAGTAATATACTTAATACACATATGGAATGTATACATAAATTAAAAACACTGTATAGTCTGCTTTCTTTCTTTCTTTCTTTCTTTCTTTCTTTCTTTCTTTCTTTCCATCCTTCTTTCTTGTACTTTCTCCTATTCATTTATTTTCAGAATTATTTCTCTATCTACTTCTTTCTTTCTTTCTTTCTCCTCATAATTTATCTCAAGAAGTGATTTTTTTTCAAGTTATTGATATATATAGGGAATGTATACATTGAGAATTGATTTGAAAAAAACACTATGACATAGTGTGATGTAAAACAGAAACAAGAGATAGAACAGCGTTCCCAAAAAGAATGAAAGCTGTCTATTGCTCTTTATCCATACACTCTTTGGGTTTCCTTACAAACATTGTTTCATCTATTTGAATCTGGTCTTGACAATGAAATTTTTGCCATTCTAAGAACTGCCAACATAAACGTCGCAGTAAAAAATCAAGAAAAGAGTCAACTGTGTTTAAATTTGTGCATACCTGAGAATACAGAAAGGTTGAAAATAATCCCCTCAAAATATACCTTATATTCTTGGATATGTTTTTTTTACTAAATTTGCTGTTCAAGTTATACTAAGTTGATTACATGAATACAGCGTCAATAGACACAATGCATATTAACAAACAATAATGCCCGTTGTTTTAACTCAATTCATTACCATATTTTTGTATGCTATGTTGGTAGTATATGGTGCATAAAAATTTTACTCTTATGACCTGAAAACAATGATCAATATGTTGAAGATAAAAGGAATTCATATTCTGATGATTGCTGAATGAGTTCCATTAATGGTCAATTCATAAGAAGGGGATATCTGTAATAATGATGTTATAGCAAAATAATGGACTCAGCTTATATTTGAGTCAGTTGAGTTTCTGAAATTTTATGCCCAATTAAGAACTTGTCATTTACTCATGGTTGACTTATCAAAAAATATATGGTATCTATTAGTTATTAATTGAGTGAATAACAAACATAAGATTAAAAACTAATTTTGTTAAGAGATCTAAATTTATTCACATCAGCCTCAGAATATATATAGAGGTTTCCTCTGTTATTAGAAAGTACAGTGTTCCTAAAAAAAAACTTACGTTAGTCAAAATAGCGTATAGAAAAAGATGCAATTGCCATTAATTTATTTGGGAAAATTTTTTGACCATCCCCAGGCCCCCCCAAAACGGCAATGATCTTAGGCTTAGTCACTGGAGGTTGGGGTGGTTGAAGTTACAAGAGAATGGAGAGCAAAAGAGAGAGGAAGAAGTTGCATGCTGCCTCTATAACAGCTTGCAGTAAAACAAATGCTGAACATTATTTCATTTTACACCTTTTTTTAAAAACAAAAAAAGTGGCCAAAATCAAACTTCTGAAAAATGGAGGATGACTGCATCCTATGAGAAAATGTCACCAAAACTATCAATTAAGGTTTTTTCAGTTAGTATGGCTGGCTAAATACTGGCTGCACCAAAGGAGCTAAAGGGCTGAACATTCAAACATTATTCATTATGTCTAGAAAAATTTTTTCATCCCTTTTTAGCGGGGGGGGGGGAATTTGCTATGTAAGTTTACGCTGAATTGATCACTTAGTTTGTGTCAGCATTCAAGTTTGCTTTTTGAAAATTCAGACTTTTTTTAGTGATCGCTGCCCAATAGGCGAAAAAAGTAACTAATTCATTGATCACTCTTTTTTTCAATTTTTAATTGGTCACCCCCAACATTGCATGCTGCCAAGAGACATTGTTTTGGAGAATACACATTGATGATCACTTTTATGATACGAATTCTTGATTGCAAAACCCCTATCAAGAAGCAATGATCAACAAATATATCTAAACTAATGCCTGTATAGTACATACAATGCACAGTGAGTACTCCACTATGATAACTCTGTAACAGACCAAGATGAGATAAGTACATATCTTAATATACGTATATGCATATTAGCCTTTATATTTAGACATTCATACTCTGTTGACATACGTCATTGCATGTGAGTGCTTAATTACAAATAGAAAAATAAAAATCAGAATATCATCATTCATTGAGAAACAGACGTATTCAAGTGAAAAGCTTTTATAAAAACAGATATTTAGACTTCAATTCATATGATGCATCTATTCAAGAAGCGTCTTGTGCTCAAAGATGTATATGTACATATGTGTGTGTGTACTGTTATATTTACAAATGCACTTACATACTCATATCTTTCCTTTGATTTCTCATATATATTTAGCTACACATGTGCTCCCAGATGTATATGACTATACATACATATGTGTTCATATATATATGACTATATATATGACTATATATATATGATTATATATATATATATATATATATATACATACATGAGTGTGCATATAAAAATACACACACATATGCCTAGATATTAAATAGAAATATATATACAAGCACCAATTGGAGAGAAGTCAACAAAAAGTTAATGCAAAATCAACAGAATAGATCCGTAAGTAAATCATTTTTGGCCATTCAGTTGTCAGATTATTATGTATTAGCTTTTATTTTTCCAAGTGCATGCTGGGAAAAATGGTCAAAATCAATTCACCTTTTCCCACCCCACAAGTCTGATACACTCAATGTCTACCAACCTCTCCTGCCCGTACCCTACCTGTCCTTCAGCTAAAAGCAAAGTCAGAGTCAAAGGTATAATGTGCTAGATGGGCTCAGTGGTTGGGTAAGTGGAATAAAAAAAAAAAATGATTTAAATGCCTTCCTGTCCATTTTGTCCCAGCATGGTCCCACTCAATCTCTGAAAGACTCAAAGAGGAGAATCTTTGAGGCTGGTTTGGATCTATCTGAAAGAAAAAAAATTAAAGTGTATTGCTCCACAAGCAATACTAACAAGAACAATACTAATGCAATTTTCTCATGAAGATCTCTACTTGGGCAGCCAAGGTCAAGTGCAAAATTATGATTTTTGGAAGATTGTGAAGTGTTAGTCTGAGAGGTTATAATAGTGGCACGAATACAACAAAAATTCCATGTTTGAAGCCATACCTTTACCTGGAATTAAAACACATCTTTCCAATATCCACCTGTTCGTATTTGACTTCAAAGAAGACTTCTTATTTGATGATATTTCATAAACTGCTTGAATAAGAATCTAATCCTGATATCAATGGTCTACATGATACGTTTGTTATCCATTACTCCAAAGAGGGGCACTCATTGATATTTTGATCAGTTCAAAACCTAATCAAGTACCACAATATTGTGGCCTTGTGCTAAACTATGCTAAGCTTAGTTAATGCTTTTATGTGTACTCCACATCGTATAATTTTTAGCAAATTCTTTTCGCTGGCCAATTTTCTTGTGCAACTAGGAAACTTCGCTATTATGATCTTGTGCAAGACAAAGCTAACCGTAGTAGATAACAATAGAATGGCACTCACAGTACAGTAATGTTCAGCCAGATAGCCTGGCATACTAATACAACAGTAATGTTTTCAGTGAGTTTGTATACATATATCTATATATCTATATATGTATATATATATCACACAATACAAATCAGGGGGACAACATGATATAATATAATACAATATCCAATGTATGATGGGTTTATTTCATGAAGTGCTCAATATATTCATCATTAAACATTAAGGTAATTTAGAGCAGTGCTTAAAATATAATGGAATATGGATTTGCTACACAAATACCTTTATGTTTCAGCCCTGTTTGGGCTTCTTCAGGTGAATGAATCAGATTATTTTAGATTCCTAAAATTTGGGGGTAGGGATTTGTTTTCTTCTAGGTGGTAGGATTTTCTTTTTATTCTATTTATATGTTTTGCCATTGCTTGCTGTATCTTTTATTTAATTAAATAGGGGTGTATGTCTGTAGGTGGTTATAAATTAGAAATCAGGATGGTATGATGTAGGTGTTTTTGTTATCAATATATTGTTTGTCTATCAGTGTTTTGGGGTATGTTCCCCCTCTGAGAGTATTTTAATCTCACTTGAATCTGTTTCCCAGTGTTAGAGTTCCTTTTTACATGATCTTAGTAGTAAATTTGATTATTTTTGGTTTGGTCTGTATCCTCATGTCTAGGATATTTATGGTGATTGGATTGTTCTTAGACATGAGGATATGATTAGGTGTAAATGTTTAAACTTTGAGCCTTCAAACTTCATTGGTGCAGCCTGTATTCATGGCACATACATACATATACCCCTGAGCAAAAAAAAATGAGCCAAGCATTTTCCATCATATTTTGTGCAATTACTCTTTTGGTTCATTGAATAGAGGCAAAATATGTGACAATAATACACAGCAAATATACTAAGCGTGTAGGTAAGCATATTTGAAATTATTTATAGACTTTTTTGACTAAATCCTGGTGACAAAAAAGTCTACAATCCGTCATCTTCGTGCATTGTTACTGTTGTAACATTATTATTCTGAATTATTCTAAAACTGAGGTGGAGTTGTTTCATAGTTCAACATTTTTGTGAATATATTTCTAGACAGCTACACCAGCATTTTTGTTCAAAAATGTCTTTAAAAAAATTAAAAATTCATACGAATGTTGAAGTCAAAAGCTGTATTGCTGGTCTTTGTCATCAAGAAACTTATATGTAGATATTAAGAAAGTTTTAGAGTGTGAAAACACACAGATTCCATAGTCTACAATTAAGAGAATTAGCCACACATTCCAAGTGACGGCTTCTATGGCATAGAAAGTAGGTTTTGAAAAACTTGCAGTGATAACCAGCTGAGATGACATAAGGCTGAAAATAACTGTTCTGAAGCATAAATAAAATCATTGTTTGAGCAACAGTCTTTGTCTGCTATGTTTTAACCTGGTTAGTTAACATAGAGATCTTACAGATATATACAAAGACCAAACTGATTGGGATAAAATTTGGGAACGTTGACCAGTTATGGGAAGCAATCAACGATGAAAGGAGCAGCATTGTTGCAGCTCACTGTAAACAATTATCAGACAGCTTGCCCAAATGGAAGAAAAACCAGAGGAAGCTATCTCATACTAAAACGTACCTTGTGCAAAAACACTGCATACACTGTTGTATAACATAGTTTAATATTTCATCTATAATTGTTAGAATATTTGCAAAAAAATTGATAAAAAAGTTGTGCTTTCTTTTTTTTATGCCCTGGAGTGTTCATAGTCTGCCAGCCAGCCAAATTCACTCAAAAACCAAAGAAACCTCTGTTGACAGCTTTGGTTGATGGTCACTAATATATGCATGTATTTGTGTATTGTATGTATGTATGTATGTATGTATGTATGTATGTATGTATGTGTACGTGTGTGTATATCTGTATATGAATTAATGTGTGCATGTGTGTGTGTGTGTCTGTGTATGCAGGTATTTAATTACAGTTTTTAACATATTCGTATGTATGTGTGTGCATGTGTGTCTGCATGTTTGTGTGTGAGTGTGTACGAATATATAAGAATCTTGGGAATTTTAACATCAATTTTAATACTTCGATCACTATGTTCAAGAACCTGACCAGTCCTGATTTGTAATGAAGCAAATTACTTCAGGTATTTTTTAAATCTCTTTTCTCAAACTATGGTTTCTTAACCATGAATCTACTAGTCTTCAACATAATGTTGTTACAAGCAAACTACTCTCCTACTTGAATGCCATATATACTGCCCTGTTCTCAGTTAGAGATAGTATTTGTATCAGTGCACAATCTATGCAATTTCTTCTTTTTTTTTTTAAAGGATGTAATGGGAAATGTCACCTGCCCTGTGTTGTTATCACTAAACCAACTCCTTTTATGCTTTGTAGTTTGATGCATACTCTAAGCAGGGAAATTCATAAGAATGCACTTAAGAATAAAAGCTAATTAACAATCCAACTTCCAATGCTTTCATCAGGAAAGAAAATAATACAAAAGGCATTAATTCATATATGAAGAAAAAAGACCCAAAAGGTTTCTTTTTCTTTGCAACTCAAATAAATCATTAGGTAGAAATGTATGTATGAGCAAAAACAAACATCTTCCAGTCTATAATGGAACATTATAGGAAAATGGCTATTGTGAGTGTGTGCATGCTTGTTAGAAGGATGTATAAGTGTTGTATATTCATTGCCTATCTGTGGCTGGATGTTATTTATCAAAGTCATTATTAAACTGTTATAGCTTTGAACAGTAAGGACAATCATTGGGAAAGCAGAAAAGAAAACATGTCCCTTTGTACTTGAAGACTGCATCAATGCTGATTTACATCTTCAACAATGAACAGTAACAAGCATGTGCTTTGCATTGGCATTAAAAAAAAGGATTCATTACAGAACAGATTACATATATATATATATATATATATATATATATATATATATATATATATATACAGAGAGAGAGAGAGAGAGAGAGAGAGAGAGAGAGAGAGAGAGAGAGAGAGAAGTATTTTTATATATAGATGTCTTAATATGCATAAATGCTTATTTGATATATATAACTTGGGGACACTTAAGCCATGAATTGGCCCCCCCAAAAAAACAAAAAACTGATAGAAAATGAGGACTTTCATTTCCTGGAGTGATTTCAAGTGATGTATGAAATGTCTACTGACACATGGAAAACATTGGGTAACTTGAGAGACGAACAGTGCTTTGTATATATATAGATATATATGGTCTGTCCAAAGAGAAACCAAACTTCCAAAACAGCAAGCGAAAGAGATGTTCTGAAGTGCTCTCAGCCAAATTGTTCGGTAGTGGTGATGATGACTAAACTATGAAAAAAAGACTGCATCACGTCACATTGGTCTGTATTTGAGCTACATGTTCTTGAGGAAATGTATGAGTACTGTACTTGACATTTCTTCCCCAATTGGACAATAAAGAATCTTCAAGGTTAACTTCTCTCTGTGAAATCCTATTTCAAATTAGGAAAAACATTTATCGAAACTCATCATTCATGCCTATAGGGAGGATTGTTTGACCTGTAGGCAGTGTTTCAATTTGGGAAGTCCAGCAACCAAAGACAATCCCAATTATAGCCGAATTTCCACATCAATGGATGATGGTCCTGTCAAGGAAGTGCGTGTAGTGATTCATGGAAATCATTGCCTGACTGTGAGTGAAGTGTCTAAAGAGGTCGGAATCTGTTATAGTTCATGCCATAAAATTTTAAAGGAAAATTGGAGATAACATTGGTCCATCTTTGCTCATGGATGAACAAGAACAGAACTCAATCTGCATTATTATAATTTGATGAAGTATTCCAACATTATTTTTATCAAATTTTTTACTTGTTTTTATCATCTTGATTTTATATCTCTGAATTTTTGAGATGAGGTATTATCATTATTTCTATTAATATTCGGACCATCCTCATCTTGGTTGTTTTTCATACTACGTTTCGGCCGTTGCACTATACGGCCTTCATCAGGTATCATCTGGTAGGTGTGGGGAAGTAACAAACCGAACCCTTTATTTATCCGATGGGGGTATATTGACCAAGTGCGGTCAATATACCCCATCTAGATTGAACCTAGAACCATCCTAGTGTGAGACAATACAACAATACTACAAATGCTAATCAGATAAATAAAGGGTTTGGTTCGTTACTTCCCCACACCTACCAGATGATACCTGATGAAGGCCGTAGAGTGCAACGGCTGAAACGTAGTATGAAAAACAACCAAGATGAGGATAGTCCGAATATTAATAGAAATCTTGATTTTAGGTAAGTCTTTTATACAACTCTCAATGAAGTCTCCATGGCTGATTTTCAAAGATAGCTAGGTGTAGACTAGACTTGCACAAGCAATGAGGGTATGAGTTCAATTCTCACTGTAGGCTCACTTTCTTTTCTCAATCACACTGTTATTTGTTGTCATAGAAAGAAATGGACTGAACTGAAAGTTGCATAAAGAGACAACCAAAATTTGGATGAAGAAAAATCTAGTCAAAAATTGATGAAAATAGAAATAGAACTGTGTCACTGTTAGTCAGGAGCTGGGTAATTGAGCGTACACTAATGGAAATTTCTGGATAACATGATAATAGATGATAAAACTTGAGTATACGTCTTCGATATCAAAGCTAAGGAGCAGTCGACACTGAGACTTGGAACATCATCACAGTGAACCAAAAAAGCACATCGAACACCCTCAAATGTGAAGGTGATAATCAACTTTTTTGATTGGAAGGATAAGTTTGTTCCACCCGAGCAGATGGTCAATGAAGATTTTCACTCGGAGGTGCTGAGGGAAATGAGAAATGCAGTGTGAAAGAAGATAGCTGAGACATGGACTACGCTCAGACAACGCATATGCTCACACATCATGATTTATCAGCGAATTTTTGGTGAAGAATGAGACAACTCTCATCTCCCAGCGGTTGTATTCCTCAGATTTGGCCTCTCGCTGACTTTTTTTTTGTTCCCGAAGCTGAAATCCACCCCAAAAGGTTGTCAGTTTTAGTTATTAGGAGATGCAAATTTAAATGCTCGACAAGACCCATATACTATTCTTAAAAACAACTTCCAGAATACATACCAGAACTGGAAGAAATGCTGGGAACTATGTATCAACAGTTCAGAGTACTTCAGTTGTAAGTGATGCAATAAATTTGTTTTTGAAGAAATTTGTTCATATATCTTTTCAATAGACCTTGTATATAGTGATAGTATACATGTAGTTGATGATTGAAATCTGTCAGATTTGACTAAAACAGTCTTTGGCTGATATTACCAAGGCAAGCAAGCTACTAATTGGGGAGTGGTTTACTGAAAGATTCACTCATCTACTATCTTTTCTATCAATCATTGTGGTATGCCACTGACATGACATATTGTCAAGACATCTAGCAATTAGACAAAGTACAAAAGGAAGTGGATTCATAATTTCTCAATGGGTATTTATATGAAGTGAATACCTGGAATATGAACTCGGCTTACCTTGTAGATTTTTTCCATGATTATAAGTGTTTCACTACCTTACACCCCCACCACATACATGCGGGAGAATCAATAACTCTGAAGCCTAGATTTAAATCAATTAGAATCAATGGGAAATGTATAATCTATGTGATAAATATTTACTACTGAGTTAAATGCATTGCCAAGGAGGAGATTACGCTGGAAATATATTTGTTGCAGAAAATGTATGCTGTTTTTCATCATTAGGCTTCAGACTTATATATATATATATATATATATATATATATGTATATATATATATATATATATGTGTGTGTGTGTGTGGGTGTGTATATATGTGTGTATATATATATGAATGTATGTATTTGAGAAATGGACATATTAGGTCCGACAGAATGAATTATAAATTGCGTTATATTTCATAGAAACTTATTTGAAATGATCTCCCATCTTTACAAGGTTAATATTCCACTCAATTTAGATAACGTAAATAGAATAAACAATCAAAGAAAATCCTGATATGTCCATTCCTTAGATACATACCTGTCGTGTTGAAAGGAACAATTAGACCAAGAATAAACCAGATGAGACTGTGGGTTGGAAGCAATTATTTGGCCTTTGCATTCCCCCTGGCTGTTTAGCTCATTGGTAAGAGTATCACTACATTGAAGCAGTTACCCAATTTGTAACAGGTTCGATTCCTGCATTAGTCCCATTTTCTTCAATGGTTTATTCTATTTATGCTATCTAAATTGGATGATATATTAACTGTAATGACGGAAGATCATTTCAAATAAGTTTCTATTTAATATAACACAATCTATAATTCATATAATATATATATATATATATATATATATATATATATGTTTGTAGAATAAATGCCAGTAAATTTGGACAAACATAAACATGCATAAATTCATTATTCGTGCAGATGCTTGTTTATGCGCACACGCACTCACCTGTATCAACACTACATAATGCATGAAAATACATTTTCTTTCCCACATGTACTCACGCACTTCAACACTGAATGATGTATAGAATTACAGATCCTCTCACATACAAAGATATATCTATACACAGATACATATTCTTACACAGATGAACAAATATATATACACGTATATGTTCATGTTTTCATAAGTATTTGCTCCAGTGTACATGGTCTCATTATTATTATTATTATTATGCGTATCACTTCCTGTTGAGCTTTAATATATTCAATACAAAGAATCAGCAAATTGAATCTTAAAATTGAATCACCAATAGATTTGTAAGAAAAGGAAAAATAAATTCTGATATATTTGCCCATTGGAAACATTTATTTCATAACTCTTTCTGCCTACAACATCATTAGAATGATTTTTTTTCCCCTCTATAAACTTAAAATGTTACAGACATTAGGGAAAAAACATTTAATAACATTATATATGTGTGTTTGTGTGCATGTGCATAGATATAGATATTACTATAAAATTACATACACATTTTTACTGAACAAAATTACTTAGATATATGGCTGTCATTGACATATGTACTTGGATATATATATTTATACACAAATATCCATGAATACATACATGGGAATATATACTGATCACAAAATATACAAGAATATGATGATGTTTTAACAAAGTTATATATCTGACCATATCCATCCAAGATATATATGTATATCTATTCAAATATACATGTATGTATATATATATATATATATATATATATATATATATATATATATATATATATGTATGTATATATATTGTAAGATAATTAGATTTGTCAGCGTAATCTTCTCTATAAATTTGCAATGAAAAATATGCTATGTTTTATTCCTGTACTAGATGCATGACCATACCTGTAAAACCTTGACATACTCGCCAGTTATTTTCTATTTCTTTCTTTCTTTCTCTCTCTCTCTCTCTCGCCCTCTCTCTCTCTCTCTCTCTCTCTCTCTCGCCCTCTCTAGTAGTTGTAGCAGTGATTTTAGTATTATTATCAGTTATAGTAGGAAAACAAACTTCAACTTGATGCGCTGTACTAGATAGCTGCTCTTTTTTTGTTTGGACATAGAATGGTGAGGAGTAGAGAGGTTGAACATGGGACAAGGACCTGAGTTTTGCCACATATGAATAAGCTGATCGTATATACGTGTTCCCCAGCAAAATCCGCATCAGTTGCCTGGTGTTGTTTTCTCACTTGGTCATAAAGTTCCATGACATGTCATGTCCATGATTCTCTTTGGTCATGCTATGATTGATATATATATATATATATATATATGTATATATATATATATATATATATATATATATATATATATATATATATATATATATATATATATATATATACTAATTATATGCATTAATTCCCAACCACCAACAGTCCCTTTCTTCCTCATTTTCAATAAAGATTGAGAATCAAAACTTGCTGAAACAAATTTGCAAAATTTGATGTTTAATCATTGATTTTTTTTTCTTACCACCAGAAATATTCACAGCAGAAAATGACCAAAGCTGAGTGGTAGAGTTAAAAAGAGAAGAGATAATGGGCAGTGAATTAAAAATCAAAAAGTCAAAACTTTGTCTATCCATATTGAGTTCAAAAGCAGTTGGGACTAAAATACAACCATGATTATTTTTTCATCTCCACCTCCAACCACCAGAATTAAGTGTGCTTCTGCTATTTGGTGTCTGATTTTAACCTGTCCCTTACTTATTGATTATGGATAGAACATCCAACTCCTAAACCCTTATTAGGACCTTATTACTAACTACTTTTCAAGAGTCCATCTTTACTCTTTCCCCTGTAATAGTTGGTGGGGGGGGGGGAGAATACATTTGTCAAAATATTCCCATCAAAAGACACCTAGTATATATATATATATATATATATATATATATATATATATATATATATATATATATATATATATATATCAATCATAGCATATATATAGCATAGCATATATATATATATATATATATATATATATATATATATATATATATATATATATATATATATATATATATATATATATATATATATAATCCCAGAAACAGTTACTTGGTAATTAACTGATAATCCTAACAAGGGGCAGTCTAAACTTAGTACCATGATAACATAGTATAAGTAAAACAAAGAATTTATCTACATTACATTAACAGATATTAAGAAATAAGTAAGTGAAAGGACAAAAAATCTTTTTAAAAGAGTTTTCAGTGTGTTTAATATTCAAAGTTGTAAAGCTTTCTAGACTATATATATATATATATATATATATATATATATATATATTTTCTCTTGACCTTTTATCTATCTATCTATCTATCTATCTATCTATCTATCTATCTTTCTATCTATATATTTATATATATTTTTTCTCTCTTCACTTCCAATTGTCATTTTCATATATATATATAGATATAAATACTTACACGTGCAGGATAATATGAACATATTAATTATAGAAAATAGTTATTTTCTGGTGGATTGCTTTCGAGAGATGTTTGAAATAACTGGCAAGACTCGGAAAATGCAGGGTAGCTTGAGAGATGAACAGGTTGATCAATCTGTTCAAAATTTCCAAATTTTTGGATAGCATCACGTTTATTTGTAAGCTCACACGTAAATCAAGCATTAGAAGCACACGTTCACAAAAACGTAGGTTCATAAATAAATGAGAATCTCTGCATGTTTATTATAAAATCATTTTTCTCTCTCTCTCTTTATCTCTCTCTCTGTCTTTATCTCTCTCTCTCTCTCCCCATACACACACCATGAAAATGTCCGCACGTAGAAGCTGAAAGATGATTATCTGCTGCCTGCAGTAAATCATATTTCTGATGTCTTGTGAATGAATGGTGCAAAAATATTCTGGCAAATATCTGACCCCAGGGAGCATATGCTTTCCTGGCAATGATGGCATTGCAAGAATTCTATCACTATTTGCATCTGAGTTTAGCTCAGTCACTCAGTGGGATCTGAAAAGTTGCATTTAATAACATTTTTCTATTAGAGATACAGAGAGAGAGAGAGAGAGAGAGAGAGAGAGAGAGAGAGAGAGAGAGAGAGAGAGAGAGAGAGAGAGTGAGAGAGTGAAGAATCATGTATACTAGCTGTTTATATAATCTGAGATATCATAGAAAGAATTTTTCAGACAAACACATTGAAACCTACATTCATTCTATACTCTTAATTCCTGGGATGGTGATCTGAATCGGGGGGGGGGGGTCAAATTTAAAAATTGAAGAAATTAGGTGATACAATTATTCTTGTTTGACCAAGGTCCACCCCTTCACTAGGTGTCTTTTGATGGGAATATTTTGACAAATGTATTCTCCCCCCCCACCACCAACTATTACAGGGGAAAGAGTAAAGATGGACTCTCGAAAAGTAATTAGCAATAAGGTCCTAATAAGGGTTTAGGAGTTGGATGTTCTATCCATAATCAATAAGTAAGGGACAGGTTAAAATCAGACACCAAATAGAAGAAGCACACTTAATTCTGGTGGTTGGAGGTGGAGATGAAAAAATAATCATGGTTGTATTTTAGTCCCAACTGCTTTTGAACTCAATATGGATAGACAAAGTTTTGACTTTTTGATTTTTAATTCACTGCCCATTATCTCTTCTCTTTTTAACTCTACCACTCAGCTTTGGTCATTTTCTGCTGTGAATATTTCTGGTGGTAAGAAAAAAAAATCAATGATTAAACATCAAATTTGCTTCAGCAAGTTTTGATTCTCAATCTTTATTGAAAATGAGGAAGAAAGGGACTGTTGGTGGTTGGGAATTAATGCAAGCTTTACTAAGATAAGAGTTATTAATGTACAATTTTAATGGACTGCTAATGATTTTATAACCAAAAACCATAACAAATGTTTTTTTTTTAGAGAGATGCATTGGAAATGTAGAAGCAATGGATTTTCAGGGGTTGGTCGAGCTTATATTACTTGATTTTAGAATCCTCAGTGTTAAATGACAGTTGCTTAATGTCTAGATGGATATCTTGAATGGAGGTAGGGATTATTGCTTCATGGGGTCATCAGGTGGATACCTTCCTTCACTGATGTTTCAATGATGAACCCACAACTCCACAGGACTCATCAGAGACAACTGTTGACCCAGGTGTGACCCCCTTTTTTTTTCACCCCCCCCCACTCCAGCCGTATGATGTTCTTGCAGACCAGTTGGGGTTCTTTCTCTTGAGCCACAGTCAGTTAATGATTCACTCAGCCGCTGACACTGATGTGATGGTTTTCTGGAACGCTCTTCCTCGGACTCTCATCTGTTTCAGCAGCCTGGTGGTTGATGTGGCCACAAAGCCTCAGAAGTTGACCCCCACTGAGCACACATGTGTCCTCCAACCCTGTTGTACTGCCTCCACTGCTTTGTCAGAGTACTCGAGTCTCTGGCATTCAAATGCTTTGTCCACTGCAACCACCTACAGTATGGTTAGCTTCATGAAGTATAGTTGCTTCTGCAAGGTTGACCACAAAATCAGGTCTGGCCTAAAATAAGGAGAGCTTCTGGTCCAGGTCAAATGGTTTTCCCTGTCTTGGTCTCTGACCGATAGCTTTGATTCTCTATCCGCTGATGCATGTTCTAGGAATCGACCATCAGATATGAAAGCAATGGTATTTTTATGTCAGATGCTGGTGGAGGGATAGTGGCCTCGGACCAAACTTATTTTACCGCTAGGTTAGGACATGGCTTAGTGTTGCTGGTTTGGTTCAGGTTTTCGGGAGTAGGAAGTATGTCATGGGTGGCTCTAATAATGTTGCTAATTCTTCCCTCTTTCATTTCTTAAGGATCCTTTCAGGTGAGTTTATGATGCTCCAGGTTTTCTCAGTTTGCCCATTGGCCCTGCTTAGTCCTTTTATATAATGCCTCGCTTCCTTCTCTGCATGGGTGTTGTTTTGCGCCATGTGGGTTAACCTGTCAAAGGTCCAAAGCCACCTCTTCCATGCTGCACCTGGTTTACAAAGTCTTGATGCCTGAGAGCATATTTTTTTCTTATACAGCTCCAGATAGTGTCCACTTTCTCCCAGTAGCCAGTCTGGACGCTTCTGCTCAAATCACGGTGTCTCTCTTACCTCTGGTGACTAAGAATGATCTAAGAAGACAATGTCACATAGGTTGTGATCTTTGCCCCGACGAAATAAACCCATCCGCTGAATTTCCGAACCCTTAGTATACAATTGTTGCTTACAACTGGGAAAATTGGCTAGATATGACCAGAAATGACATTTGGTGACCTCAGCATTGCATATGTCTTTGCCATGGGAGAATGTACCTTTATACCCAATTTCTGTTTCATTGGTGCTAAATTGTAGATAAAACTATCAAGATTGTTTCAAGATAACCAGATGGCTTCTGGTGACCTTGAATAACCTCAGAAGTCAATGTCACATAGTTTGCAATCTTTGCCATGAGACAATGTACCCATACACTAAATTTCAGCATCTTTGATGCAAAATTGTGGCCCACGAAATGTGCAAAAAAATTACCTTGACGGACCTCCAAGAACAATCTCACATAGCTTATGTTTTAAGTTGAACTCTCCTTAGTCTATATGCAGAATATTAGGTTGATAGGCCACGCAGTTTTTGCGGAGAAGAGGCACATATAAACAAATAAACAAAAAACAAACAAACAAAAGGCTCAGATATTAGCATAGATATATCTAACTTTATAATTTGAGAAATCCCCGTGTGTTCGTGCACTGAAATAACTCGACAATAGGCCATTGGAGAAATATTGATATTCAGCAGATATGTTGGCCCATGCATTGGACACTGCTGTGTCAAGATTGAAGTCGTTTGAGTTACTGGTTTACAATATGAACGAGATGCTAGATTTTCAATGAAAAGTCGTATGGATATAGTTTTATGCACGAATACGTCATCAGTATTCATAAGCATGTGTTTATAGATTTAAAATGTCTGATGAGAAAGAGAGAGAGAGAGAGAGAGAGAGAGTGAAGTTGAGAGAGGAAGATAGAGGGAGGAAGAAAATGAATCAGAATTTTTTATGCTGAATATTTCGGTAAAAAAAGATTATGTCACCTACGTAACCAGCATCTATTAATCGATTTAGAATGTTAGAGAGGGAGAGAGAGAGAATAATTTTTTCTGTGGAATTTTTCATTTTTTTAAACGAGATTGAATTGAATTATAGTTATATGACGTAACAGAATTTTAAAAAAAATGTTTTGATTGTTGCTATTAACGACATCATAAACGAATCCCTTTTTTTCTTATTTCATTAAGACCATTTTGAGGAATTACATTCTCCTAATTTTTACTTATTCAACCGTCGTTTTTCTTAAAAATTTCTTTGAAAAGAAGTTACGAGAAATATCTTTTCATTGTAGATCTAAATTTAGATATAAAATATCTAAATTGACAGCTCTGAAGAGAATCCACGGAAGTACTTCGAAGTCATAGTTTCGAATAACGAATGTGAAATTATTACTTCACACCTGAATAATGGCAGACTGCAACAATTGTACAAAATAATCTCGACCAGTAAAAAAAAAGACGATTTTTCCTGCTGAGTATTAAAAAAAAATATCAAATTATTGAGGGTACATTTTTTCTGACTTAAAAAGGAATTGTTGCATTATTTCAACTAAATTCAGGCATATTCGAAATGCAAAATTTATTAAGCAATAACTTAAGAAAACTTATTGTTGCCAAATCTATCACTGACATAGAAGTTCTCAAAGTATATTAGTAATCGACTAGTATATCTTGAACACAAAACAGTGACCACATATCACCGTCACAAACTATAGAAACTACAGCTTGGAAAAGATAAAGCTATTAAAAACATAAATATTCCCAATACAAGAGAATTATAGATTTTGCACTATTCGAAATATTGCTGCTGATTAAAATATTTTCGTTTGCAAACAAGAATTTTCTTCTTTTTCTATAGAAAAATCTTTACAAATTTAAACAATAAAAATGTAATAATCTATAAGATTCCTGTATTATAAATACTCCAGTAAAGTGTAAGTCGTCATCAACTTCTTAGTGTTGTCCGTCGTTTGGCAAAGATCTTCCCCTGGATTTGCTGGACCTCTCTGTCATGGGCTTCGCAGAGCCAATACTTTCTGAACATGTCTGGTGCATTACTCCATCTTATATTTTGTCAGCCCCAGTTCTGCATGCGATCTCTGGAGTATCACGTTGTGAGACGTGATGTCCAGCAGTTGTCTATCATTCTTACACCATGACCAGCCCATTGCCATTTGAGTTTTTAAAAGGATTCTATGATATATCTGACCTGTTTTTCCTCTAATATATTGTGCTGTCTTATGATCTCGTATGAGCTTGAGTATTATTCTCTCATGTGCTCGTAGCATGGTTCTCAGTTTGAGTGTCAATCTTTTATTTAGGACCCATGTTTCAGCTCAGTAGGTGACTATCGGAAGGATACATTGGTTGTAGAACCTTCTTTGTACCACAAGCGGGCAGTAATCAAAAACTGTATGAGTCAATAGTATATTGATTTGTAGAGATTATAAGTATAAATGATATACAAGATATAACCATTCAATTTTTTGGATGATTGAATTCCTTCCTGTTATTTATGTTGTCAACAAGACTTTTTTGGTCGGTACATTCTACGCCCTTCTTTGGATACACTAACCAAATGTGATGGTGGTGAACCGAAATCCAGGCCTAACACAGAAATGAAAGGAAAACATCCTATGTTAAAATCGTAGTAACTATTGGAGAGAAAAAGATACTGTTTGCAACCATCATATTCGGATCATGCACCCGATGAAGGCCGTAGAATGGTTCGACCGAAACACTATGCTAACAACATTAACCAGAAAAAAATGTTCAATCATCCGAAAGAAAAAAATTTGAATGTTTTAATGAGCCCTTTCTCAAAACTAAAGACGAGACATATACACCATCAAACTTGAAAGAAAAATCAATAGAGCCGATTCATGCAGCTCGTTGAAACCTTTTTTCTGGCCAAAACGCTCATCAACCTTTGACCAGATAGCCGAATGAAATTTCTTCTCCCTGTATCGACTATGAGTAGATTGTTACTTGCCATTCAAGTTTTGTTTAAGGTTCTGTTTCCCCTTTTCACAAATGGGAAATATCACATATACGTAATTATGAATTTGTCTTTCTTATCTGACACATTATGAGTTTCAAGTGATTTCCACTTTGGCAACTCTCTCTGTCATTTCTTCTTTTTATTTATTTAAAATCAATTTGAATAAGTGTATTCCTTTTTTAAAAAAGTGGCAAAATATAAAATGCCACTCGCTATAGCATTTATTGACTTCGAGAAGGTATTCGACTCTGCAGAAATTCCCATGGTCATGGTCAAGGTGTACACCCTGTTTACGTCAGAGTACTGCAACATATATACAATCACAGAAACTCCTTCATCAGACAAAATAAAGTCTCTGGACCCTTTCAGCTCCAAAAATGAGTGAGACAAAGTGATATCAGCTCCCCAAAACTCTTCACAGCCTGCCTCGAGATGATCTTCCGTAACCTGGATTGGGAGAATAGAGGAATCAAAATAGACGGCGAATATCTGAGCAACCTCAGAATCGCAGACGACATTGTCCTTTTTGTAGAGAACCTACATGACCTCCAACTAATACTAAATAAACTGAACGAAGAAAGCAAAAAAGTCGGCCTACATATGAACTTCAGTAAAACAAAAGTCATGTGCAATAATCACATCGAGAATGTAAACATAACCGTCAAAATTGAAGATGCAAGACTTGGGAAGGTAGACCACCTACCTAGGACAACGAATCTCCATGAGATCCTTAAAAGAAGAGGAAATCAAGCAAAGAATAACTTTAGGATGGCAAGCCTTCGGCAGGGCAAGCTCAACTTTCGAAAACCAGGCGATCCCAATAATCCTAAAAATGCATACAACCAATGAATTCTCCCGATAGTTACTTATGGAGTTGAAACATGGAACCTAATCAAGAGAGACACCCACAAACTGAGAAACAAGCAATGAGAGAATCATGCCCAACCTTACACAGAGAGATCACAAGACAGCTCAGTATATCAGAGAGGAAACGGAAGTCTGAGACATCATGGAATTTATTTAAATACATAAATGGCAATGCGCAGGCTAGTTTACAAGAATGTCAGACAATCGATGGACATCACGACTCACAACATGGACCCCTAGAGACCATATGCAAAACCAAGGCTAACCGAGTACAAAATGGAGAGATGAACAATACAAATTCAGAGAATACTGGCTCTACAACGCCCATGATACTGAAGTGTGGTGAATCCTAGGGAAGGCCCACGTCCAACGACAGACGGTAAATGACTGATGATGATGATGATTCCTTTAAAAGATTGGAGTCAATGATTTATTGAAAAAAGTACAAAAGAACACTAAATATATCAACGGGTTTGCTTGGTCACTCAATAGAAATCCTTGTATGGCCAGAGTCTTTTGCAGCATGCTGCACCGGGGTGATCAATTAAAAGATTGGAAAGAGAGAATGATCAATGAATAAGTTATTCCTCTCGCCTTTTGTTGGGAAGTAATCACTAAAATGTCTGAATTTGATGTAAAAAGGATGAATGCCACCAGACACAAACTAAGGGACAATTAAGCATAAATTCAAACTAAAAAATTGAATACCAATTTTCTAGACATAATGTTCGTATTTTCAGCCCTGTAGCCCCATTGGTGCATCATGTACGCGTGATATACACATAGAAAGCCAGCTAGTCCAACATAAAAACTGAAGAAACCTATGTTCACAGTTTGGGTGACAGTTTTAGTTGACAGTTTCTAATTAAAGCAGTAGTGAATTCAAAACAGAAGACAAATCTCTTACACTAATATCTTTGAATTGTATTGCAATGGTGGCAACATTAAATAAAAATAACAACAGCATAACATTCAAAGATAACCTGAATGAATACCAGAGAACGCATTAGCTGAAAAGTTGTACTCAAAAGAATTACAATGAAGATAGCTGTCAAAATAATATATGGAATAAGACCACTTAATACTTTTAACATGTGTGTATTACAAAGACTAGCCAGTTGATAGATCTATCTATCCATCTATCTATCTATCTATCTATCTATCTATCTATCTATCTATCTATCTATCTATCTATCTACGTGTTGCTATCGAAAGGTTCTGAGTGTTTAAACGGATTGTTCAATCTGTCTCTGTCAAGTTACTCAGGGTACCCTGTCTCCCTTCAAATACAGAGTCGCTCATTAATGAGTACACCCTATCAGTTTTAAAAAAATGGGAAGTCAGTTTTTTTCTAAATCGAAACAGATATTACCTGGAATTACCTATGACCTAAGTCTTCAGCACCGAAACTTTGTTGCTAAAAAATGAATACGTTGCAACCCACAAATAAGTACACCCTTATGGAAAAGAATATTTTTAGCAACTGAGTTTCAATGCTGTAGAGTTTGTTTATAAATGATACCTGATATAATCCGTTTACATTGCGTAATGTTCCACCAGAAATAGTAAATCCTGCTATGTTCGATTGAGGGAGAAAAAGAATTTAAAAAAAAAAAGTAGTAAGTATGTACTCATTTTTGGGCGATACTGTATAAATCAAAATCACTCCACGAAAAAACGAAGAACCACGTTTATATATATATATACTTTCTCTCTTTGAGGAAGCCATTTCCCGTCTTGTGTTCCCCAAACTTTTTGGTAGCGTCTTGTATCTCTTATGGCTCATATCGATGGCCGACAAGTCCTAGACGATGTTTTCAATAAATAAACCTCGATTCAATCCTATAAAGGTTTTATTTGTTTGTCAATATTCAATGGCTGTTTGAATCTTACAAACAGGGTATATTTTTACCTCTTACTCGATTTAATGAGACCAACTACAAGTATTCAAAGAGAAAATGCTATGCACGCATTAATAATAAGTTTCTAGAGATTTGGTCGCCGGCCTTTCCTACCTTTCAAACACCAGCCGATGGATTGTAGTCGTGTGTGTCGTCGGCTGTTCCACAGAAACGTCTATTTTTGTCTGTTATCAAATCGAAACCTTATTTGTCGATTTAGCGCAAGGTTATTTTTTCCTCGTATATACACATACGTACGTTCTTTGATGTACACATACATACTTTAATGTATATGTGAGTGTGTGTGCGTAAACGTCTGTAATGTACAATCACAAACGAGTTTGGTTAACGTTGGCCCACAAATAACCGCTTAGTCTTTACAAATCAACAGATTTGAAAAGAAATAATAAATAGAAAAAAAGGCGTACACAAGAAAAAGATTAGATGTAAAAGTTGTTGCTATGGATGAGGTAATGAAACTGGAAAATATTGCTTTCTTTGATGTCTTTTCTCTGGAGACGGTGTAAAAAAAAGTTGCTGGCGTGGATGCGGGTTCTGGTTTCCTTACAGTCGTCGGCCAAAACTTTCGTTGGATGATGATGACGATGATGGCCATGATCTGGAAGAGAAAAATATATGATGATAGTGATGATATTGGGGGTGGGAAATACCCTGAAAATGGGATTAAAAGAACTGGGGATAAGAGAAAGGATTGAGTCTATACTGACCACTGCACTACCAGGGATCTGCACGGACACTGAGGAGAGTACTGGAAATAAGAGGTTGTAGTCCAAGCTGTTTGCAATGGCCTGACGGCCAAGAGAGGGGCATGGTGGAGAGAGTACAAACCACAGCGCTGCCATGATAGGTGAAGACGATATGAGAGGAGGGCTGGAGACGTGAGGTTATTTTTCACCTTCCATCATTGTGCAAAAAGAAATGATGTCCTTAATTTGTTCATATTTCATAAATGATCAAATTATGATAGGAACTTTTAAAAAATCACAGAAATATTTTCCATCATCATCATCAGTCTTTCAAGGTCTGTTGTTGGACATAGACCTTCCCCAGGATTCGCCACACTTCTCTATCATGGGCGTCGCGGAGCCAGTACGTTCTGAATTTGTCTACCTCGTCCCTCCATCAAATATTCTGCTAGCCTCGGTTGCACATGTGATCTCGAGGGATCCATGTCATGAGTCACGATGTCCATCAGTTGTCCGCCATTCTTGCAACTTCGCCAGTCCACTGCCATTTGAGATTTTTAATGAATGAATTCTAACCTGACCCTTGTCTTTTCCAAGGTGTGCTGTGCTGTCTTGTGGTCTCTCCATGTGAGGCCCAGCATAATTCTCTCATGTGCACGTTTCATGGTTCTCAATTTGCAGATGTCTCTTGGTTAGGTTCCATGTTTCAGCTCCATAAGTGACGATTCGGAGGATGCATTGTTTATACACCCTTCTTTTTAGGATTAATGGGATCTTATTTTTGAAGGTTGAGCTTTGATTTGAAGTTTGTGAATTTGATTTCGTAATTTTAAATAAAAACTAGTCAGAAATCTTTTGCTGGGATTTATTAACGCAGTTGAACTTTTTATAATAATTGGTTCTCTTAGAACCATTTCAAAAATTTCCTAAATCAAGACCGGAGAAGGTGGAAATTCAACGATGAGTTGAGTCTGTCCACACCGTGCCAGCAAGAATACTGTGGAAGGGATGCAGAAGCGAGGATATTTGCTGTCACTTGATCATCAGGAATAGTTACTAAGCACCTGGCAGCAACATGCAAAAGCATAAAAAATAGTTATTAACTTGAAATAATGGAAGCTTATTCGTTAAAACGAAAAGATGAAAAAAAAAAGTTAGGTAATAATATTTCAGAAGGACGAGACGGCAACATTCTACAGAAATTTTGGAGCAAGGGTTAGAAAGCTATATTAGCAAACCATTATTACAATCTGCAGAGCTCCTAAATAGTATTGAATGTAAGAAATGTATCAGTCCTAACGCTTTCGACCGTTCTCCGGTCATTATCAAGAACGTTATGCATAGATGTTATTTGTCTAACATTCAGAAAAAAATATGTACTATTATTTAAAACTAAACCAGCCGGTTATACGTATCTATATCTTCATATACACTACGACAGCCTTCCCCAGAGCCCGATAACTAGAATTACTGATAATGGCACCCGAGAAAAATACAGTTATCAGTTGTACGTCCTGTCTCTCATGTGCTATCAATTATTGAAAGGTCGGAAATGTTTACATCATGTTAATTTTGAGGAAAGAATCAACCACCTGGCTGCAGTGGTATTGAACAAACTGTATTGGGTGAAGAGCATTGGGTACTTGAGTGACAAAACGAATTCATATTTCACGAGGCCAAAAAATGAGAAGAGAACTACGACAATGAAAATAGTTAATCTTAAGGAGAAATTTTTGACGGGTATCTAAAAACCAAGATCAAACATTCACTGACACGCACGCCCCCTCCACACACATATACATATTTATTTATATATATACTGATAAAAATATGCATGCATATGGTGCCGACCTTTCAAATGTATTATTATGATTTCATCACAACAGAATGTATTCAACTGTCAGATATTCCAAAAAATCTGACTTTACATCAGGGAGTTTTCTTATTTTGACCCTTTTTATTCTGTTTGATTAATCCATTACCCTATCTTTCCATTTGTATTTGGAAAGTTTCACAGACTCATACACATGACAGGCATCCCCTAGCACTAAGCACTCTAGGCATATATACATACATGTATGAATATGTAAGTACTGTAGTTTACATAGAGATTCCCTAACTCCCGGGGATAAAAAAAATATATATATGACCTCTCATGAAAACTTCCGTCAACCATAAAGATTTGTATCCCGAATCCGATCCTAGAGAACCTTCTAGTTTAATGATTTAGATTCAAGAATCCAATTAATCATTATCCAAAAGTGGCTAAATCTAACTATCTCAAATCTCTGTCTCCATATCTCTCTCTCTCCCTCTCTCTCTTTCATGTATAGGTGTGGTTGTAGGTATGTATGTGTGCGTGGGTGTAAAATCCGACCTTTGCCTATCCATTCAGGTCGGAACATATTTGATTATATTGAGTTAACAATGATTATATAAACGTAATGAATAATTGTGTCATTTTGAAATGCGTGACAAGATATTCTGTTAAAGGTTACAGATCAAACGATTCATATTTTATGAAAGAATTATCCGTTGGCGAACAACAGCTGAGAAACAAATTACCGCAGTCATTTTTCGGGTCTCATAACACTTTAACGATCAAGTTCTTGCTCAGTCTCTGTTTAAACAATAGTAAAGGAACTTATAATAATTTTCTTACAGAAACAAGTAATATTGTCACTGTGCAGATTTTGTTTACTGACAAAATGTATACTAATTCATTTTTCTCTTTGCATCATTATCATATCAGTAACCTTTTAGCGTCCGTCGTTAAACATAGACCTTCTCCAAGATTCACCACATCTCCCTATCATGAGCCTCACGAAGCCAATACTTTCTGTACATGTCCAGTTTGTCCCGCTATCTGGTTAATCGACATCCTAGCAAAAGGACCAGTCTGTTGACATTTCAGTTTTCAAATGATTTTCATGATATCCCTGACCCCTGTTTGTTTTTCTAATATAATGTGCTGTATGGGGATGAGCATGACTCTCCCACAGACACGTTGCATGGTTCTTAGTTTGAGTACCAATCTTTTGGTTAGGTTCCATGTTTCAGCTCCATAGATGACTATCGGGAGGATGTATTGGTTATAGGCACTTTTTTTTTTAGAATGAATGGGATTTTCTTGTTTTTGGAAGCATCGTTTGTGCTATGGAGAGCTTGCAAATGAGTGACTTCGCTTGAAATCTTCTTCTTTTGAGGATTTCATGGAGATTCGTTGTTTTAGGTAGATATAATGTTCCACTCTCTTTGGCTCTGAGTTTCCAGTGGGGATCGTTGTGTATTTGTTCTCAACATGTTTGTAAACATTGACATTTGCTTTACCAAGTACCAAATTTCTTGCTAATAGTGCTTAAACGTCTTCAAATTCTCCAGGATGTGCGTTTTTTGCATTCATTTCTTTAAACAAAAATACAAGTTTGTTTTGTGAATGAGATATTTTTGTGGTTGTCCAAGTGTTGCCAAGTATATATTTTTTTTTATAGCAATGAGAGTTCTCCATACTTTTTGGATTGAAATAAAATGTATGACTCAAATCTGTAGAGTAACAAATATCTGTGTTATGTCAAATTAATTTCTCCTTACATGGAACAAACAAGCTGTCATCAGTTTCGTCTTTTGATCTCCAGCTGAAAACCACTGACTGAGCAAAGGGTTAGTGTGCCTTAGAATTTAATCAAATGTTCTTGTATGAATCCGACTGAAAAGTCACGTGTTCTATTGTAGACAACACAATATTGCCATTTTTCAGTTAACTGATTTTTCCCTCCAATTTATTCGATCAAAATCTACGATAGCTGGAAGTCTAACCAATTCGAAAAAAATTATTAGTAAGTTTAATAAAAGTAAACATTTCATTCTCTTTAAAAACTTGTTTTGGGGTCTTGGTTATTTTATTTGATAATTGGGCGTTAAATGGATCTATATACAATATTTTTAGCAATACACGTAATTGGAAATGGAAAACTTCAGCCGATTTAGCCATTTTCAAAGACAGTTTCAGCAATAAAAATATATCTCGTAAAATGCCCTCTCTGAAAAGCTGTCCCTGTGCAAGTTTTCGTCCGATTCGAACACTATTACCTGAAAAATAAATTATAAATTACGTTTCCTTTTCATCACTTGATGCTTAAGTAAATCATGATATCATGGGTTGGATTTATCAAACAAATAAACTGTAAGAATAATGTTTTAAAATGGGACAACAAATACTATGATAACATCATATATGATAAAATGAGTAGATAACAAAATTACCATAGTACATAAACGTATTAACATACATAGGAAATAAATTATGAATCTAAAAAGGTTCAATGCTTTTGTATCTTCTGGAAGCAAACTTACGCAAGATATTAATTCAAGAAGCAGGCTTAGAGGGTAGAAAGGGTACATTTAACCCCAACCCAATTAACAGGAGAATTTATTACAAGCCATTGTTGGTGAGTCTTGGTCGGGGCAAAAGTGATATGTTAATTAACTAAAATAACTCAAAGTCAATTAAACTTGATATGACAATATTTTAGGATGCTCAAATGTCTGTTCTAAATGGTTTTGAACTTCTCATTGAAATATATAATAGACTATTATATTGATTAATTAGTATTGGTCACCCATATGATTATAAATGTGCATTATCAGGATAAAAGAAGTAGTTATGAATCGAAATTCGCAACTCTTGAGATAAAATTTATTCATGCAAGTTTCGGCACTTTTGATGTTGTGCATTGAAAATCCAGTAGAGATTTTCAGTGGACAGTTATAAACAAAATAAGACTTCTGTATATATAATTAATAATTACTCTTGTTTTTTCATTGCCCTGAAAAACGTTTTTGGTTAAATACCTATAGATGCAAATACTCGTGAAGTTCTGTTATGATTTGCATTATCATGTCATCCGTGTAAAAGACAATCGTAGGTCAGTCGACATGGTGTAGGGCTAAAGTTTGAAAGGCCTGAGGTTTCATCTTAGACGCAGATCTAAATGAGCGTTACTTTAAAATTGCACAGAAAAGTCACAGTGATCTTAGACTTCAGCCTTTAGACAACCTTTTCCCTACTGCAACCAGACAAACGATATATAACCAGCGTGCCTCGCGCTATCAAATGTCGATTTGTCACGATTAGATTAAAAGACGGGAATGCATAGATGGATAGGATCTTGATACACAGAGTAAGAGAATAGAATTAAAAAAATAACCAATGCTTCTACACCTTTTGTAGGATATTATAAGTAAAAATACTGATTCTGAAGCGAATTCAGTCGTTTGAAATTAATTTCAGTTTTGGACAGGAAAGGTGGGGAATATACTACATGCAAGCAAGGTGTGCTACTGAATTTACAGATCAAATCTTGAAACGAACATAAATATGATGGCTCTTGGTCATGTGAGCGAAGTTTTGTTACTATGATCCATCTGATTTCTCTCCTCCGAGAGACTGCATTTTGAGAAGAGATATTATCATTCTAAGAAATGTTCAGACTACTGAAATCGTTCTTTGCATTGCTTTTGTTTTAAGCACGAAATTTCAGCTTATTCATTCAATAGTTTTCTTCGGAGGGGTCTCTCTGATTTACCAAAACCTTGACGGGTAGAAGAGAAATGTTGCTAATATATTCCGAACAATTCGGCTCATTCGCAACTACGATAGCCACACAGACGATATCATTCTCAACAACCCACGTACAACGAGACATGCGGAGATTGCTAGGGTTTGGGCACCGGTTTTCAAGGTCTGACATGCTTGTGTTCTTGAAAGCATTTCAATCGGCAATGAGAGTCACTTGGTAGGTCGGATCCTTGGCCAGATGAAATCAAATCGTGGAGGGGCAATACTGGACTTGATTGTCAGGAACTGATATCTTGTCCTGCATGACATTTCAGTTGGTAAAGAGACCCTCAGTATGTCTAATCTCTTCCATTGTGGATTTGGCTTAGCAAACTTAGTGAACAGAAAAAAACAAAAAAAACAAAACAAAACAAACAGACTACAAAGCAACGAAGGAGAAGGAAAAGGTGATTTCAGGCTAAAGCAAGGATCCCTTTCCTCGAGCGATCATGAGATCCGCTGTGTTCATCGGGCAAAAATAAAATCCAAGAAGCTTTTTTTTCTTTTTTTTTTTCTCTAAAAATGAAAGCAGTGTAACTAGAGTCGTTTAATGAGGTATTGCTGAAGCACACAAAAGATCTGGCCTGCAATAAAATGCCAGAGGACGAAATAGCTCAATGGTGGAGCATTAGAATGAAAGGCTCGATGTACGAGAGGCTATCTCCAGGAGCATCGGGGAAACAGAATAAACATGACGAATCGATTTCCAGACTCTTTTGCCATCAACAGTAAAAGCACAGAACAGAGTTCTGACGTAGTAGCTCTCGCCCTCTCTCTCTCTCTCTCTCTCTCTCGTATATAAGTACACACAAATACACCCCCCCCCACACACACACACATATATATATATATATATATATATATATATATGTGTGTGTGTGTGTGTGTGTGTGTGTGTGTATCGAAGATGTAAATAAACTTCGAAATATTTGCAACATGGAGAATACTTTCAAATTATTATTATCATTAAGAAATAATAATGTTTTAAGGGCATTTTCAATCTCAAGAGCATTGTTTCTTTCTCCTCACCATTCGAACTGATTGCCCAGAAGACCGGATCTAATGATAATGGACAAGGAGGGAAAAGGGGCATCAAGATGATTCAATGTTTCAGTAAAACACAGAGTATCAAAATAAAACTAAAAACTGTATAAGTATCAAGACCTTACCGAAGAACTGAAAAAAGTGTTGAACATGAAATTGGCCATAGTTCTGATCGTAGTGCTGGGGACAATCCTTGAGAGCCAAGCAAAAAGGATTTAGAAACTGGAAACCCAAGGGAGAATCGTGTCCATCCAGACAACGGCACTCCTGAAAGTATTGAAGAGACATGCTACCACTTGTGTCTTGTGTAACTTATCTTTTACAACTGATGTGATTGAGCATATCTGGGCGATCGTCGATACGGCCTTTCCTCAGAATGAAGATCAGCGAAACTGAATAACTAAAGAAAAAATATCAAATACTGGAGAAGAAATGTAACGTGAGAGTGAGAAGTGCGTTCATAATACTTGGCGCACTAGGAACCGTACAAAATATCCGAAATGCTAGATTAGAGGAATTGGAAATTCTGGGAACTGTTGGGAGAGTCTACATCACGACAATGGTGTGATCGGAAAAAGCGAAGCTGAGTCGTTTCATATCAAATCACCTGGTGCTCCCAAGGTCACCTCATATTCCACTGAAAAAAAAAGCCACGGGTGCTCCAATACTAAACTTATTGACTAATTTAAAATATTAGGTCTGTATCTCTAATAGATTTGAAATTTAAAATCTGTGAAATTTGGCTCAATTTTATGCAATTTGCCGAACGAGCCTGTCCGACAATTACAACTCCTCTGATATGACACGTACAGCTTTTAAACCAGACAGGAAACCCTTTCCATGTCAGTGCACCAGACTCGGTTGTCGCAGACGAAGATGGGACAATTCTTCAAATAAATTTAACTATTCCGGGATGAAAGTGAAAGAGAGGAAAAATCTGGGAAGATATCAAGACCTAACTGGAGAGCAGTAAAAATTGTGGATCATGAAAGTGTCCATAATCATTGGAGTGCTTGGAATTACTGTCACCTGGCTTTCAAAGGATGATTATCAGATACAATTGCTATAGTAGTAGCAGTCACAATCTATTGCTGAGTCGTTACCAATAACTTACGGTAAAAGAAGACCGAATTGATGAACAATTCTTTTTAGTTTAGTTAGTTTTGCGTGTTACAGTGCTGCTGGGACTGGAGAAGACGACACGAGAGGAGGGCTAGAGTCCAAAGAAGACTTACTATCACTCAGCCTCTAGCAATAACCGCCTGGCAGCTTGTATGCAACCGTAATCCGAAGCACTGCTGAGGACCGTGAGAAAATGAAGAAGAGGGCTGGAAACTTGGGGACACTTGCTGTCACTCAGTCTAAAGCGGTGACCACCAGGCAATAGATGTGAACTGCAAATAATGATAATACTCACGACCTCCACATCAGTCATGGCCTATCAGCCAGAATCGAGAGGGCATGCGTAAGTAAAGCTGGAGAAGGTCAGAACAGTACAAAACACAGTGCTGCTTTGATATGTAGGGACGCTGAGAGGAAGGCTACTAACTGTCACAGCCTTCAGCAATGACCATCAGGTAACTTGAGTGAATTTACAAACCACAGCACTGCTGAGGGCATTGACAATGCTGTGAGGAGACAGATGAGCAGGCCACAAGCAAGACAACAGGACACATACAAGATGACAAAAAGGGAAGAAATACACCAGGGGGGACTAGCCAAACAAACAAGACTAGATAGATAAAGACAAAAGGTTGCCCAATACACATGGGACCACACTTTCCAAAGCAATGTAAGAAAATTTTACCAAAACCTCAAAGGAAAAAAAAAGATAAAGCATACGCCACAAAGGCAAAGAACTTTTGGAACAACGTATGAGATGCCCCTAAAAGATAATGGATCCCCAGAATGGCTAGATAATATCAAAACAGTAATCAATACATGGAAAAAAAATCATATCGAATATAGCCACACGGAAAAAAACTTCTGGAATAGTCAATTGGAAAGCACCTGGACCTGATGGGATCCACTGATATTGGTTAAAGAAATTCGCCACACTAAATGTCAGATTGATCTACTCACTTCAAAGTTACCTTGATGAAGACGAAGTCCCATACTGGATGATCATTAACAGAACTCCTTCATCCAAAAGATACTGAAAAAGTACAACTATAGACCAACCATGTGCCTACCACTGATTTGGAAAATTCTAGCCGGACACATAGAAGAGAGAATATATATTTCCACGGTAAGAGGAAAAGAAAGAGTGCAGGAAAGGAACTAAAGGAGCGTATGACTTACTCTACATTGACCAGATGATTCGGAAGAAAAACGTTGCAATGGAATGGACAGATTACAAAAACATACGATATGATCCCAAATAGGTGGATACCCGAAAGCCTCAAGATATTCAAAGTCAGCAAAACAACAGTGAGATTCATATCCAAACCTAAAAAAAAGCTGGAAAGCAGATTTGTCAACTGCAGGAAAAAACTTGGCAGGTAAGTATAAAGATGCGAATTTTCCAGAGGGGTTCTGTCTCCACTACTATCGGTGATAAAGTGATACCACGGAACAGACTATCGTAAAACATCAAAGGATACCAATTCTCCAAAAATAGGGAAAAGTCAACCACCTCATGTACATAGACGGCATAATGCTTTTTGCAGAGAACAGGAAAAGTCCGAAATGTTGTTCAACGAGACTAAAGAATACAGCAATGACATTGGTGTAATAGACAACAAAAAATTGCTAACGAGGGGGTAGCAAAAAAAATGCAACAAGGGAGTAAAAATGGGCACAGAAACTACACGGAGAATTCGAAAGACAGAATATATCATGGACGAACGATCATACAAATGGCTATGCAAAAAGAAATCTGAAGAGAGAAATAGAACTTTGCAGAAGCCCGAACAAATGAATGAGGACAAGCTAAGACAAGGCATAGATCGACAACGACCCAAACGTGGAGAAAGGGATGAGTGTGAAGCAGTGAATGTAGTAAAGTAGCCCAGAAGGAGTACAAGAATAAACACGATAGCGAGAGTATGGAGAAGTGGGCTGGAGACCCGAGGAGACTTACTATCACTCAGTCTCCAGCTCTGACCACTTGGCAACTTGTGTGAAAATTAATAATAATAATAATAATAATAATCAGATTGCGAGACTTATAAGTCAAGACTTAGAAGATTTAAGGGAGACGTATGATCCCCAAGGTTGTTAATTTCACCCAGACGAAACTTAGTGCTAATTTTTAGGCCTGAATTTAGGAGGGGATGGTCATACCACCAAATAGATATATCTGTGCAGCAGAATGGCCTATCCATGTAAGGTCGTACCATGGGTTGTAAGAACTGGTGGAACTCTGAGAAAGCCACTGAGCTCATTGCCCTCAACGAACCCACCAAGGTCTGGTGCTACCTTAAAAGAACCAAAAAGAGCTGGTGGGGCTCTTCGGTTATTTCTGAACCACATCGGTCTTAACCAACCCACCAAGGTCTGGCGCTACCTCAAAGAACCAAAAACCCCTATCATGACAGTACAACCAAACCATTTTACCGCAAAAAACGGGGCACAAATTCAAGATTTGTGTGTCGTAACCGGCAGGTGTTCCCTTGTTAGCCACCAGGAGGGACCCGGTCGTCATCCTATGACTGCTGGCCAAAACTCCGGCTCGTGTACCCTTAATGGCCTTCAGGAGGGACACAGTCGTCACATAGCTACTGTTGGCCAAGACTCATATACCACTAACGACACCCAGGGAAGGCGCGGTCCTCTCGGAGTGACTGCTATAAAAAACAAGAGAAAGAGATGGACAAGGGAGGAGAATAGGCTAGTTATGTATTGTTACTTTAAAAGCAAGCCTTCAGTGCGATCTTATAGGGAGCGTATGCTCCAAATATGGAGGGAAAAATCTGATGTGGAAGTATCGAACCAACGCCTTGCAGACCAAGTAAAGCAAATTCAAAAGAAGAAATGGCTGTCTGAGACTGAACTACTAGAGATTCGCATTAATGTAGAGAGAGGTTCAGGTGACACATCTGAAGAATGCCCCCCCCCCAGCACAATTAGTACCAATAACAAAACTAGAATAACTCCCCATGAGACCCCCACAGTAAGCTATGTATCAGAGGGTGATGACGAGGCACCAACGGAAGAAGAGAACACCAAAATACAAGCTTTGAAAGAGATCATGCGAGGAGAGAAAACAACACTCCCCTCCCTAAGAGACAAAGACAGAAAGAAAGTCGGAGAAGTGACCGAGCAGGTCAACTGCCTCTTACAGCACATAGAAACAAACACCCTCCTAGAACTTAACAACCTAATTTACGCAGGGGCGAAAATGGTAGCACAAAGCTTTACAACACAAGATAGGAACCCGAGCAATAATAGGGAAGGGAAACCCAACTGGGAGAGAAGGTTACAAAGGCAGATCTCCCTACTACAGAGAGATGAAGTACTGCTTAGAAATACACCACACACAGACAGACCACGAGTAAGACTTTATAACAAATACAAGGTAACGCAAAAAGGCATCGCAACTCTAGTCGAAGAGTTACACCAGAAAAGACTAGCCAAAGAGGCAAGACTAAAAAGATACAGACTAAGAACGGCCCAATACACACAAAACCGCACATTCCAAAACAATGAGAAAAAGTTTTACCGAGATTTAAATGGGGAAAGAAGGCAGGACATGAAACCAGATGCCACAGAGGCCAAGAACTATTGGAATAGCATATGGGGGCACCCAAAAAGACATAACGTAACACCGCAATGGTTAGGAAACATGAGAAAAGAACTAGGAGATATAGACAAGGGAGAACCAATAGTACTGAATGAAACCACATTGAAACATACTCTTAGGAAAGTAGCCAACTGGAAAGCACCAGGTCCCGACGGGATCCATGGGTATTGGTTCAAAAAGTTCACCACGTTACACGGCAGACTCACCCACCTACTCCAAAATTGTCTGAATGAAGGCAAAGCACCAGAATGGATGACTAAAGGCAGAACCACCCTCATCCAAAAAGACCCGGGAAAGGGGAACATAGCAAGCAACTATAGACCAATCACTTGCCTACCACTTATGTGGAAAATCCTGACCGGGCAAATAGCAGAGAGAATATACATGTCAATGGATAGAAGGGGGCTACTACCAGAAGAACAGAAAGGGTGTAGGATAGGAACCAAAGGGGCAAACGATTTACTCTACATAGACCAGATGATCTTAAAAGAAGTAAGGAAAAGGAGAAAGAATATCGCAATGGGATGGATAGATTACAAAAAGGCATACGATATGATTCCACATAGCTGGATACTCGAATGCCTTAGAATGTTCAAAATTAGCGAACCGGTGGTTAAATTCATTGGTAATTCAATGGAAGACTGGAAAGTAGATTTGACAGCCGCAGGGGACAAACTAGCCGAGGTAGGGATAAAAAGGGGGATCTTCCAAGGAGACTCGTTGTCCCCACTATTATTTGTTCTAACAATGATACCGCTTAACAGAATCCTGAAAAACAGCAAAGGATACCACTTCTCTAAAACAAAAGGAAAGGTCAACCACTTAATGTACATGGACGATATTAAATTGTTTGCGAAAAACAGGGGAGAGCTTGAGACTCTGTTAAACGAAGTAAGGGAATATAGTGAGGACATAGGAATGGAGTTTGGGATAGAAAAATGCGCAATCATGGTAATGCACAAAGGAAGGCTTTCAATGACTGAGGGAATTGAACTTCCGGACAACAACAAGATTAGGGCATTGACTGCACAAGACCGATACAAGTACCTAGGTGTCCTTGAATGTGACACGATAAAACGGGAAGAGATGAAGGAGAAAATTAAGAGGGAATACCTTAGAAGGATAAGGAAAATATTAGAAACCAAATTAAATAGCAGAAATCTAATAAAAGGAATGAACACCAGGGCTGTGTCAGTAGTTAGGTATACAGGACCATTCCTAGGATGGACAAAGGAAGAGCTCCAATCAATGGATAGGCGAACAAGGAAACTTATGACGATGCATAAAGCATTACACCCTAGGGATGATACAGATAGACTATACGTTAAGAGAAAAGAAGGTGGTAGGGGGCTCATCAGCATAGAAGATTGTGTCCAGAGAGCTAAAGTAGTCCTAGATAAATATGTGCAAACAAATAGTGAAGAAATCATAAAGAGCGCGAGGGATAGTGCAACAAACAAAGTAGAAAGCAATGGAACGGTACAGCAAACTAGAAAAGAAAAGTGGGAAGGGAAAAAATTGTACGGCGAGTTTAAAAGACAGATAAAAGATATAGCAGACGAGAAATCATGGACGTGGTTACGAAAGGGAAACCTTAAGAGAGAAACAGAATCGCTCATCATGGCAGCCCAAAACAAAAGCATAAGGACAAACTACATAAAAGCTAAAATCGACAGAACACAGGCAAACAGCAAATGCCGCATGTGCGGTGAAAGAGATGAGACAGTAAACCACATAACTAGTGAATGTAGTCAACTCGCCCAGAAGGAGTATAAGCATAGACACGAACTAAGTAAACAAATGGGATTCAACCATGGGGAAAAGTGGTATCAGCACAAGCCAGAGGCAGTTTTGGAGAATGACAACCACAAACTACTGTGGGACTTTGACATCCAAACTGACCACCTCATCCAGGCAAGAAGGCCGGACTTAGTAATAGTAGACAAAAAAAGGAAGGCCTGCCAAATAGTAGACGTGGCTGTGCCTGCAGACCATAGAGTAAAAAAGAAGGAGGGTGAAAAAAGGGAAAAATACCAGGACCTAGCAAGGGAGTTAAAGAAAATGTGGAACATGAAAACCAGGGTAGTACCAGTCATAGTGGGAGCACTAGGAACTGTCCCCAGAACGCTGAGGGAGAGACTGGAGGAGATCGGGATTAGGGGGAGGATAGAGACCGTACAGACCACAGCACTACTGGGAACTGCACGGGTACTGAGGAAGGTGCTAGAGATATAAGTACTGCAACGAATTGTAGCTCTGTCATGATATGCGAAAGAGGGAGGAGACGTTAGCTGAAGACCTGAGGAGACTTATTGTCACTCAGCCCTCAGCGATAACCACTGGGCAACCGGTGTGAAACTGTAAATCGCAGAATTACTGCGACCTGCTAGTACTAGGAGAGGAGGGCTGGAGACTTGAGGAGACTTGCTGTCACTCAAACTCCAGCGGTTACCACCAGGCAACTGGTGTGAGATTCCTAATAATAATAATAATAATAATAATAATAATAATAATAATAATAATAATAATAAATGGTTTCATGTCCTGTGGGTTGTTTTTGTGGTGCTTCTTCTTCGTAAAGAGTTATGTGGTCAATGTTTAAGCATATTGTTCAAAGAGGTGATCGAACGTCCTGTTTCCTTAAGGGACATCCGTGGGCGTGTGCGGACAATTGATGCAGAAAGACAGATTTTCCCTTGTGACATAGACGTACATAAGCATAAATACCGCGCGTAATTCATCTGGTGACAAGCAGATTAATGGCGGATTTCGCCATTATTTTTCTTAACGGCCCGACTCACTGAAGACACGTGACAAGAAAGCCAAATATGGGAGTCACTGCAATAAAGGATTTATCATCAAGAACAAGAGAAAATGCTTGTCCAGAACTTATTATTTTTTCTGTCATTTTAGGCATGCGGTATCTTCATCACTCTGACCACCACACGTTGATGTTATCAATGGATATAGCAGCCATTTCATTGCTACAGACGGTGTGTATGAAGAAATTATTGGTAGGAGAATTGCCCCCGCTTTTCTCTGGCTACCACTGTGGTGCGCCAGTAAGGAGACCATAATAAAGATAACTGGTAATAAGACAAAGCAGAGAGAGACATGTATTCATGCAATTACCCAGGTCATCTGTGCAAAATGATATAAACAGCCAACTGAATTTCGAATTTGGATTGCTGATTCCACTCTCCGTGACGCCACTTCGACCTTCGAGACATGGGCACTGTATTCAGCGGAATATTGCTGGCACAGGAATGTGTAATAATTGATTGGACTAAAATGTATCAAAATACACGGGTGATATTGATTCGCTAAGAGCGATCCAGTAGAATTCCTAGTGTTGGTGTCACCCGGGGTGGTAACTCAGGGTGTCATCCCCATGGTTGCCAACTCAAATCTTTTCACGGTAAATTGACCTTAAAAAATGTACCCCCAAAAATCCCCGCTAAAAACGCACTGAAAAAAACAAAACAAAAAAAAAAATAACACTGTTAACCTTTGTATGGTTATTTTTGATATTTGAGAATGGCTAGATTAGTCTAAAATAGCTCGGAAATTATTAAAGATTGGCTAAAATTGCGGAAAATTAGCGCTAAAAGTAGCCGTAAATATTGAATTTTCGTGCCGCCAAAACATCAGTGTCATCCATCTGATGGTGTAACCTAAGGTGGGCTGCCTTCCATCGGTACACCCCCGTCTGTGTGCAAGTGAAACTATCTAAATCTTTTGCATTTGTGACCATTTCTTTCTTCTTTTTTTTTTTCGCAATCACATTATTCAAGTTTTTCTTACCCAGCCAAATATATGATGTCATCTCAACATTAACTGACCCAGGAAAATTATATCTTGAAAGATATACCAAATAATACTTAATTTTGCAACGCATCCAGAGATTATCAGTGACTCTTGCAAGTGTGTGGAGGAAGCATAGCCGATATAATGACATACTTTTCACTTTCGTCCCAGATTTCTGGACCAAATGTCAATATTTACTTGAAATAGTCACAGCACAGTTTGGTAAGCACCGGTTAGCTCTCCAGCATTGACTGATCCGGTTTCTATTAAAATAGCTTAATTGTTCTTACTAAGCTTAGCTCAGTACACCAGAGAGCTAAAAGTGGAGTATAGGGTTGAAGAGATAATTTTGCTCAAATCTTCGATGTAATGAAGTCCTACGTGCCTTGAAAATCACATCTTTCATCTGGGCACGAACACTAACTAATGTCACTGGTGGTAAACACAAACGCAACAAGTAGGCTATAAACTGATATTAACTAAGCTTAGTCTGATATATATATATATATATATATATATATATATATATATATAGAACTCTAGAAAGATTTACAACTTTGAACACTAAACATTAAAAAAACTTCAAAATTCTTATCGTGTCACTTCAGTCACTTATTTCCCCGATATCTGTTAATGTGATTCATGTTATTTTCTTCGTTGTTTTTTCCCCTGTTTCACATATACTTAGTTATTATGGTACAATGTATAAATATTTATCTTATCGGGATCATCAGTTGTTTACCATGTTACCGTTTCAGGGATTTTGAAAACAACAGTTATATAAACATGGCACCCAAGTAGTGCTGATCAAAAACACCTCCTCCCTTTCTTACTATATAGCTTATGTCATTCATATTGCTTTTTTTCTATAGAGTATCATGTGTATTGTATATTGATATTATTTTATACTACATATCATTTATATTTTATTATTTTCACATAGGTTTTCCAAAAAACGTATTTAACGATGTGGGATCAGTTAGTATAACAACGGATGTGACTCAGTGTTCGTGTCATTACTATTGAGTGTTCACCAATGTGAATATTAAATGTGTTGTGTCGGTTTTAATCTCAGACGGTATGCAAACCAACTTGTGATATCATCTTTGAGAATAGTGACTACATAGAAAAAATTCTTCCAGCTGATTTTCTATCAACTTATTCAATGGAAAAATTTGACAATTTTTTCCACAAACCTTAAAATCAATGTTTCCACGTCGTATACCATCAAGCTTCCATTAAATGTTTTTTTAATTATCAAATGTATCCTTATATACATGGTTGAAACGAGAAGAAACCACTTTCAAGTGGGTGGTAACACTTCAATAGGCGATTCCATTAATATACTTGGACAATATGTTATATGGCATTCCATGTTCGATCTTCCACCTAACCCATCTACCTATCAGTTAGAAAAATGGACCAGAGCCAATTTTCCCCCCTTTCCCTGGTTCCAGTCAACACATTGACAAATTTCTTTTGGTTACCCAATTCTCCTAACATTAATATAGATTGATTTATTTTAATATACACTATTCATTTATTCTATTTTTTTTAACTCTCGGTAACATATTCATATATATATGTATATATATATGATGATGATGATGATGAAAT
>OY735214.1:39063274-39345774 GCA_963457665.1 Thysanoteuthis rhombus | reverse complement strand
CATCAGTCTTTTAGCGTCTGTCGTTGGACATAGACCTTCCCCAGGATTTGCCACACTTGTCTATCATGGGCGTCACGGAGCCAGTACTTCCTGAATTTGTCTAGCTCGTCTCTCCATCTAACATTTTGCCGGCCTCGGTTGCGTATGTGGTCTCGGGGGATCCATGTTGTGAGTCACAATGTCCATCGATTGTCTGCCATTCTTTCCACATGGCCAGCCCACCACCATTTGAGATTTTTTATGGATTCTATGATGTCCCTAACTCTTGTCTTTTCCTGGATGTACTGTGCTGTTTTGTGGTCTCTCCATGTGAGGCCCAGCATTATTCTTTCATGTGCACGTTGCATGGTTCTCAGCTTACGGGTCTGTCTCTTGGTTAGGTTCCATGTTTCAGCTCCATAAGTGACTATTGGGGGGATGCATTGGTTATACACCCTTCTCTTTAGGATTAATGGGATCTCCATTAGGAATCTCAAATGGCAATAGGCTGGCCATGTTGACAGAATGGCAGACAACCGATGGACATTACGACTCACGACATGGATTCCCAGAGATCAAATGCGCAACCGAGGCTGGTAGAGTATTAGATAGAGAGATAAGCTGGACAGATTCAGAAAGTACTGGCTCTACGACGCCTGCCATGGAGAGGCGTGGCGATATCAGAGCAGCTTGTGAAGCGATGGTTATCAAGCTCATCTGAGCTTAGTAGATATCAATGTATACAAGATTTTGTGCTTGAAAGATTGATAATCCCACGCAAATTGAAACAGAAAACTATCATGTTAAATAAAGATGATGTATTAATTACATTTTTCGTTACTTGATTTAGAAAAGTCGATGTTCTATGCTTCTTTTGTTGATGTATAGTGTCTTAGTTTATTTTTCGTGCAGGGATATATGCGATTGTGAATGATACTAAATTCATGATTCAATTTTGCTTGGTATCTAATAATTAGGCAGAAATTACGAATAACGGATGACTCAGAAAGAAATTAAGAAAAATGACAACTTGGCCGCAAAAAAAAAAATGGATGAAAAAAAAAGAAAATGAACGTTTAATTCCGATCATAAAACAGACGAGAAAGCGGTCGGTTGTTTTGAGTCTTCTCAGTGATTATGAAGAAGTATGAAGATGAAGCTGAAAGAATCGCAAGGTGAATTTTGAAAAATAGTCATCCGGGTTCCCTTAACAAATACCATTTTTCACGTGGTGTAAACAGAGGATCTGAGTAATCGAGCAGACACCAAAGGCCTCGGAAATTTCTGGAGCCTGCCTGCCCGACCCGCCAGCAAATCTTGTAAAGATAGATGGGGAAAGTTAAACCTACACCCACAACGGAGAACTTCGCTTATTGTCATTTATTTCTTCTGGGCGCTCGATCTGCCAAAAGAAATCTGGAATTTTTTTTCTTTTTTTGAACTTCTAAAAGGCTCATTTCCATCATTAGGCAAAACGGAAGCTGTTTTGAATTTATTCCCATCGAATTTATCCAAATGTTATTCATTTTTATTTTTATTCATAAAGCCCGCCCTTATATATAAAGAGACAAAGAAAGGTGGATATTGTAAAGAAAGTAAATGTTTTGATCTATTCCTTAGTTTTATGAACTGTAGCAATTTCATTTTTTTTCTTTAAAAATCACCAAATTGTTAGTTAGAAAAGATGCAAAATTTAACACCGTATATATCAAAACACATATACACATGCAAATGGTCGCTTCGCTATGTAGTAGAAGTTGGCAAAATCGTGTTGCCTCAACAACTGTAAAGAGTAGATCCTCACTGGGTGAGCTGAAGGTAGTAAATACCAATACACCTATATTTGCACATATATGCAAGCATATTTACACCTGTGTAGCTGCACAAACTCACATAGAAAGCTGCAGACATACATAGACAGCTTTCTACGATGGTAGCTTTCAGAACAGTCTGATTTATTTTCTTTCTTGTAAGCGTGCGCTATTGCAATTATTGTACATACTAGACTATAAGACGAATGTTTTATGATAGGATTTGGAAGACTACCGCTCACTGTAACTCATCCAAGTGCTAAAATGTCTATATCGTGATTCGGTAGACGGCTCCCTAGTCATAAAACCAGTGCATTGGAGGTAGTGGAATATTTGCATACTTTTTATTTGTTTAAATGCCTGTCTTATTCATTGGTATGTATGCTATTCAAGACTGACGTTTGAAAAATTTCGTACTTGTTTCTGATATTCATATATAATCAAGTCAACTACAAAGATTCTCATCAATATATCGGCATATTAAGACGCAATGCAATCATAAAGTAAAGTCGGAACAAAGTATAATTTCAATTTACGACCATTCTTTAAACATGGCGTCAGCTTATCAAAATTCTCAACGAACAACAGCTAAATAGAATCTTCAAGATTCGAGAATCAACTGATATCAAAGACACAAGCAAACTTCACAAGCAAATAAACAATGAGACGGGGACAACATGGAATGGGTTAAAGTACAGACCTAATAATATGTAGAGACCTGTTTGTCTAAATCATATCTTAACCGTAATTGCTTCTGCGGCTTCTTCTTTAGGGATTAAAAATTGGAGGCTAATATTTTCGATATAAACTAATCTATAGTCATTTTTTCAGGGACTACTCCTTGCTGCTGGTACCATGTAACCCTTTATAATCTGTTACATGTTACTTGGACAGGAAATGAGCATTGACTAGTAACTCATATAGTCCAAAGAAATGCAATGAAGGATCCAGCAATGATGATCACTTGACTGGATAATTTGAATCGGACTTTATCAAAATGTTTTCTAATTTCCAAATCTTTAAATGTCCTTATAATCAAGAAATTCTATTCCGACGGTAAAGGATTACTGCAACTTTTGTATTATGTATATAATAAATGAATCTATACGTACATAAAAGTTGTCAGTTTAGCTCAGTTGGCAAGGGAGCCGCCTTCCAATCATATCGTCGCGCTTTCAGATAACAGAAGGGGGATGTTGATTTCATACACAGGTTTGGTTCAACGTAACATGATAGACAAATTTTTAAGAATTTTTTTCCCTTAAATTTGGTTATGATAGTTTTTCTTCTTGTTCTTGTTACGGTGGAAAAACAAAATTAACTCCGACTTGGACTGGAGTTCGATACCCCATCCTCCCAAAAAACCAGGAAAAGCAAACACTCTGAATGAATATGTCAGTCACAGGGAAAGAAAAACGATAACAAAATCATGTTCCTCAGTTTCCAATCTGGAATTCGGTTGATACTATTGTTGAATAAGATATTATACTATATGAAAATCTCGTAAAACTAAGAATATGATCCGTACATAAATCATAAATTTATTTCATGTGTTAGGATTTACATTTTCACTTTGGCAGCCAAGACAAAGTCTTGAACATGAATATCATGTGATTTTTCTACTTATCAATGCTTACCGTCACGAGCCACACTTCGTTCTGAATACATTTATCGGGGCAAGGATCGAACCCACAATCTTAGTATTGGACTGTGAGACTAGTTTGCTAACTATCACTTTACAGCCATGTACTTTTCTCGCTAACGTTTACCCAGAAAAAGATAAGTAGACTGTAGACCTAAGATAAGCAATGCTCATTATATTGGGGCATTCAGTGAAGGTCGAAATCAATAATGATGATTTGTGAGAGTAGCCTTCTAACCATCACCTTATGGTAAGTGCTCAACCACGGGAAAAGTGGAATTTCCCCGAGAATTCGCCACAATTCTCTATCATGGGCGCCGCGGGGCCAGTATTTTCTGAATTTGACTAGTTCATCTCTCCATCTTGTTTTTGTAGGCCTCGGTTCCTTCTGCTTAGAAATAAAAGAGCTACATAGGTATTTGAACAACTACATAATTTCACATAATTTCATAATTCAACTACATGTTTTCTCCCTCAAAACAATTCGTAACAAGGTACGGGGTGTTTCTTCTAGAATGTTGAAAGGTTCAGGGAGATTTGATTTTTGGAAAAATACAGAAAATTAGTACCATCTTTGAATTAGTACCATTATTATTAAGGAAATATTATAAATAATCACCACTATTAATGAATAATCCAAAAAATTGGAACAGTCACTAAATCATTATGAATAATCACCATAATCATTGTTGAGAACTACTAGTACATTGAACTTCTAACGTGAAAAGCACGTGAAACATTGATTGCAAAACAAAATCCCAAGTGGAGAGTTTGACTCTTCATGGATTTATATTGCATCTTTTGAGTGTTGCTCAGAATTGAAGGAAAAATGTATCTGCACTATTTTATATAGGCCATAAGTTCAAGAGACAAACATTTATTATTTTGGGAAAATCCATCAATAGAAATCTGGTGGTGATAGGGGGAAGTTCTTCGTTCTAGAAAGTTTTGTAACAATTCATGATTCATGTCTTTCTGGCACCATGTTTCCTCTTCTTTACCAAGTCCATCCTAAACACATTTTCATTGTGAACTTGGACAATCTGTCCAAAACGCGTTTGATTAAATCAGTCCCGGTTTCACTCTCTCGTTCACGCTCCCTCCCCTTCTCCTCCCTCTCTCTTTCTTTCACACACACATATGTGCACACACAGGCACACTCTCTTTGTGTTAATTTCTAACTTTCTCTTTGCGTTTACTTTCTCTTTGTTTTTCTTTATGTTACTCTCTCTATCTCTCCCTCCCTCTCTCTCTCTCTCTGTTTCACCGTTACTCTCTAACTCCTTGTGTTACTTTCTTACTTTCACTTTGTTTCTCTTAGTATTATTTTCTATCTTTCTCTTTGTTTCCCTTTTACTCTTTCTCTCTTTCTGTGTCAAAAAAACACACTCTCTCCCTCCCTCCCTCTCTCTCACTATTTCACTGTTGTTGTCTCTCTTTGAGTTACTTTCTTACTTTCCTCTTGTTTCTCGTTGTTGCTTCTTTCTATCTTTCTCTTTGTCCAACTTTCTTTGTTCCCCTTTGTTTTACTCTCTCTCTCTCTCTCTCTCTCCGACATTGAATTGGCACACTAGTAAGTCAGATCAGCCAACTCACGTGGCACATTAATCCTTGTACACAGAAATTTGTCATTGGTACCCGAGAGATAAAAATCTGATTCTTCCATTCAGACTGTAATTCGTCTCTTCACAAGAAAGAGAAGTGGGAAGAGGACAACGAAGAAGAAGAAGAACAAGAAGAAAGGAGGTGGGAGGACCAACAACATCTTTGTAGCGTCAAGAGATTTGCAAAGCAAACAAGAAAAGAGAAGCTAGTGAATGATCAATCTTAGTTCTGCAATCGGCTCACACAGAACACGGATATGAATGCGAAGGACATGAATTACTCAAGTGACAGACAAAAAGGAATGACTCTATTCGCACCGAAATTAACACAACAAAGGCGTGGGAGATGCAATAAATATTATAAAGAATTGCATCAGTCTAAAATCTTGTTTGCTTTTCAAATAATTCATTGATTATCGAACACTACGAATGGAGAAGTGCCTCCAAAATATTCAAATATATTCCAAATTGGCGACGTGAGAATGAATGAATGTATACACACACAAACGCACGCACACACACATACACACATATATATATATATATATATATACCCACATACATATACATCCCCCAAACACATACACACACACACAAATATATACATATATACGTATACGTATGTATATATATATATTTGTTTATGTGTGTGTGTGATATACGTGAAATGTATGCATGTATGAATGTGTGTATCATATACATGTGTGAATTACCTATATTGTTGAAGCCGTCTATACATATTTATAATAAATTCATTTGGGCATCTTTCAATAATAGAGATTTGCTCCATCTCTCTCTATCACGAACTTTCTCTCTGGAAATTGCGTTTTACCTATGAAAAAAAAACGGACGTAGGCATTAGATATTTCACTCTAGATGGTCCTAGACTATAATTTACCAAGAGTTGTCTGATTTTGCAAGAAAATAAAACGCATTCTTAAAACTGAGCAAAAAGTAACGTTTAGAATTTTAAAGTGTGGGAGGCTAAACTTGGATCGCACTGAAAATCAACATTTGGAATCCTGATTCTTGTCTATAATGCCGGCCATAGGAATCAATAGGATATATGAAAATGCTTCAGCTACAAAGCCTTTTTTACATTATTTTCATCTCTTGACGGTTACACTTCCCCCTTTTTTTCAACATTACGTTCCCTTTTTTCAGTATTAGCTTCTCATTCTTTTAACATTAGCCTCTTTTTTCTTCTAGCATTAGACCCCCTTTTTTAACATTAGCCCCCTCTTTACATTATCCCCCACCCTTTTTTTACAGTGTAAAGAGAGAGCGGCATTAAATCTCTTTTCAAATACAAATAAAATCAAACACTATGATTTCCTTGTATCTATTCATTTTTTCTATTTTGCACGGCAATTTATCCTATCCTCAAATGCAAGTGTTTAGTCTCGTAGTGATATATCCTCATCTCAAAAATTCAGACAGAAAATATACAAATTTATGTACATATTAATGTATGTAAGTACACATACGTAAATATTTATGTCTCCAAGAACTATCTCCAATTGTTTATGCATAATGATGAGTCACAAGTGTGAGAGACCCTTCCAAATTTTATCTGGGCTCGAGCATCAGTTTCTGGCTCTCTAGGGGAATACGTTACTATTTCAGCCACAAGGTAGACCACATTTATGGACATGTATGTAACTTTATAAACGATTTTTACTTTGCATATCTTTGTACGGCACAATGGTAACTGGGGGCAGAGATATTGTGTCACACCAATCTTCCCCGTGGCTAGAGTCTGCCTGTCTATAAAGTTAGTATTCGAACACGGTTTTCTGACATCTGTTAGAAATATTTGAGACTATTTCAACCAGGATACAGGCCACAATATAATTATCATACATGCATATTCATTCATACGAAAAGAAACTCACCATTTTAGAGAAATTATCCTGCATATAGATATACGTAGAGATATTTGTACAGTTATTGCTCATATTATCCTTCCGTTTAAGTTCGGAAGTTTTACAGAAAGAAATATACTTTTCAGGGTCAAAGATCCAAGAATGAAAAACAGGGATTTTTTCTGCTCTCTCTCTCTCTCTCTCTCTCTCTCTCTCTCTCTCTCATATATATATATATATATATATATATATATATATATATATACCAGGCGGGATTGCCGGCCAGGGGAAATAGTTTAAGATATGACCAAACAGGAAAAATATATTTTTGAAAATATTTGTTCTCACAACACCACACAACCAATGAGAAAACGATTATTCATACTACATACACATGAAAAAGTAGCTGTAACGGAAGAAATATTTTGATGCACAAAAAAAGAACAAATGATGTCGTTGCTTAGTTTTAACAGAGATTCTGGATATGTTATATAAGTGTTTCTCGCATTAGGTACCAGGATCCTACCAATATAGAGCTGTCCATAGGAAAAGCATAGAGAACCCAGGTAAATGCCTGTAATTTTGAGATTGTTCTTATACCTTGTTACGATTTCCAAAGATGACCTCAGGTAACCTCTATTGGCCCCAACCATCAACCTCATACTGCCTATAACTTTAACGTGTTAAAATGTATCCATGTGCAAAATTTTTGCACCCTAGGTGCAATATTGTGGCCAACAACTTGAAAAAACTGCTAGAATTGTCCAAATGGTGTCAAAATCATATTTTAAAATATTTTGGTCGTGAACTAATCAACCACTATGCCAAATATCAGTCTCATGAGTGCAAAACTGTGGCCAACAACAGAATAACCCACAGTGACCTCAAATGACTTCTAAGGTCAATATCGCATTGCCTACGATCTTTTTACCCCTTTGTCGAGTTCCAGTTACATAGGTGCAAAATTTTTGCCAAAAACTTGGAAAATCGATTAGAAATTATCATAATTGACCTCAGTTTACCTTGTATGACCTCCAAGGTCATCCTGGAATAACTTTTTATCTCCAATATAATAAGATGTACCCATATCCTCAAATTCAACATCGTTGGTTCGAAAATGGGACATAATTGACTCCATATTGCATATGACGTTCGCCATGAAAGGATGTGCTGCAATGCCCAATCTCAGTTTCAAAAGATTATTTCAAAATTACTTCTCACATAGAGTGCAATCTTTGCCGGGAGAAAACATATCTATACGCTAGATTTCTGCATCCTGAGTGCGAAATTTTTGCTCACAACTTGGCTAAAAATCATCACTGAGGTCAATCTCAAATATTTTCCAAGTTGACTTCTTCACAGTCTACATGCCGAATAGTAGATCAGCTTCTTCCTTTTTGTGGACAAGGGGCACGAATAAAAAACAGACAAACATATTGCTCAAACATTAATTTGCATATATATATATTTGTGCTCGCCGGTGTGTGTCTATATGCGCGTAAATATGTGTGAATGTGTATGTTTGTATGACATATAAATATGATATATACGAACAAAGAGTAAAAAAGAAATATATTCTAGATGGGCTACCCGACGTTGCCCGTAAAAAAACCCTAAATCTAGCAACACTCGAACGCAATTGATATTAAATAGAGATTTTATTAAATTAAATAATCACCTGCAGCCCCTGCCCTCTGTTGGGCTAGCACACATTCTCATGCAGACTCAACCAGACCAGATTGACTTGCGTATCCCTTTCTAAAACATAAAAAAAAAAACTGAGAATTCATGTGCTCACTTTTCGCGTCAAAGAGGACTATAGGATTTAAATCATGTTTTATTGTTCAGTTTGGGTTTGGGTTTGGGTTCGAGGCAGGTTTAGAGTTTTTGCTCTAAGGCAAATGTTTTATTGTCAGGTTAGAGTTGGATTCCTCAAAAGATACTGCCAAATTGGTGTAAGAATTGAGAGAAAGAGAAATTCACATCTACAGTCCCTGATGCCGGATGGAAAGTAAGGGAGTGATTAAGCATTTTAGCTACATCGTAAGAAAAACCACCTCTTTCAAACCATTGAATATTTCCTTTCTCATTACAGACAAATTTCCAGAAGTTTTGAGTGTCTAATAAATTGGAGCTGATAAATGAAAAAATCAAATCTTCTTTGGGTTTGAACTCGACCCGCCGATTGTATTTACCTCGTTTCTAAAGACTGGCGCATTGTTACTCTCACTGTTTTCTCTGGCAGTATATTTTCTATGTGAGCATGATCAGTGTGCTGTAGGTAAATTACATGTAGGTGATTTCTAATATGCCTTGTTTTTCCTCTGTGATGCGTAGTCCTCGACTTACAAGAGGATAAAAACAGATGAGCATATACTTCACAATCATATACATATATGTGTGTATGTCTATAAAGCTTTACAACTTCAAATACTAAACACACTAAAAAAATTGTCACAACATTTTTCTATCACTTCAGTCATTTATTTCTCAATATCTATAAATGTGATTTATGTAATTTTCACCAGTTCTTTTGAATCTTTTACTTATACTTTGTATACATTCATATACATATACCTACTATATATATTTATATGCAAAGGATCTCCACACTTGCACAAGAAGAGAGATACATACATATATCCCTACCTCTATCTATATCAATCCATCTCTTATCCATTTCAAGCGATTCGTTTCAAAGATCCCACTTATAAATTTAAGTGTGTATATACGGATATACTTCTGTATGTATATTTTGTATTTCTCCGAAATTTCTGGAAAAATCAATAGCCATAAGTGGGCAGGCATGCATATAAAAATGAATAATTTCATATCCACCCATTTTATTGAACTACACATGGATTGATTTTCCAATGTAATCAACATTGTCACCAAATTCTATACTCGGAAGAGACAGATGTGTTTTATTTACGCCATGAAAAAAAAAACACTCATAGAGAGAGACAGCTAGAATGGGAGGCGGACTGAAGACAAATTCAAGGAATAAATTCACCCAAAACTAATAATGTCATAATGGTCTCATAAAAGTAGAAGATGGGATAAAGATTGATAATCTCTTTCCAACCAACTTGGTTTGTTTTGATCCACTATTTCTTCTGGTAAGCCATTTTATCTCGACGTTTCTGTCACTGGAATTTTTTGGATAAAAGTTTTTAACGTTCTTTTCTCGTCTTACTTTCCTTCTGAGAGAGAGAGAGAGAGAGAGAGAGAGAGAGAGAGAGAGAGAGAGAGCAAGAGAGGGAGAGGGAGGGAGGCAACTGTTAGAGATAAAGAGGGAAGGAACGCGAGAGAGAAACGTCCTTAGCTGAACTCGTCCTTACATTATCCATACATGAAAATCCTTAGATCGATGGATAAGAGCTCCCCAACGAATTACCATCTACATGACGTGTACAAGCATGCAACAACAAAGGACTCCACTCTATATATATATATATATATATATATATATATATATATATATATATATATATATATATATATATACGTACATAGAAGTCGCTTTTACGGGGAAGAGTCGCCTCGATTTCAAATTACCGTGTTTAGTGGCATAAAGGACGTTTGAAGGACGCCAGACACTGGCATATCGTTGAAAAAAATAGATTGAACGAACCAAGCGAAAATTTTGGCTGAGGTACTTAGTATTCCCTTCGCTCTCATGTCCTTGGAAACGGCATAAATCCACCTCTTCCAATAGATCAGACTTGGTATTACTCCCAAAACAACCAGTCGAATGTTACTTGAAAGAGGACAGGCACCATAAAGTAACCCAAGTAAACCTAGAAGGTGAGAGTGCTTAAATCGTATTCAATTTACATGTAAAGATTTCTTGACGTATCTGTAGACAGGATCAGGTTACTTGGGCATTTTTTTTTCAAATCTGTAATGTTCTGATTTCCTCTCTGTAATAAAATACGTGAATATTTAGTAATCCAAAGAACTAAGAGAATCCCGTTTTTCCAACTATGTAGTTTCACTAATTAAAAGCATATTTTCTTAGTTATATTTTTTCAAAAAATCAGTGATCCAAGTACCCACTTCAGACAGTTCAACGATTTACATATGATTGGACAAAACATAGTTGTTTTGACCATCTATAAAGTTTTAAAAATACATTTCTGAGCACCTTTGGAATATTCATACTTTAATATAAAGATATTAACTCCAGGTACTTGGAAAGAAGAAACTATATTCATCCTATAATCCCTAGCATATAATTGTTAATATGACGGGGTTAGGGATTGACACAAAGGAACATAAGGCTAATTAAATAGGAAATTTATTTTTTATAGTTCGAATGTCGTAATTTTAATTACTTTTTTGGCCCAACACAACTCAATCAGTTTCTAAGGTTGATCAGACATAAAATCTCAAGACAAAATGTTATGCAAGAAAATACGCCACAGATATCGTGCGGTATGAAGAGAAGTCATAGGAAGTAACTTATTTTACAGAAAATATAACTTATTTCATCACTATAAAAGTTGAATAGTATTCTATGAAACAGAAATGGGGAAAAAGACTGGCCAAATTTGACAAATCTGGCATCTTTAAAACAACACTTACACAATCTTTTTTCTTTTCCTTTAGTTCCAAACGTCAAGCGTTTCTGTGAAGTATTATCCATTGTTATGTCACAACGGCCTATCTCATTTTATTACAACCCTTGGATTGTTCTATTAGCTACATTGATTTCTTTCATATGGACGAATCCATTATGACTTTTAGGTTATAACAGGGATTGGACAAAACAGACAACCAACCAATTATACAATTAAGCACATCAATTTGAATATATGGCTTTTATATAGATAGATTGAAAGACACAATTACTTTTCATTTTCATAGGATAAATGGGGGATTGATCTTAAGGATAGACCCCTTACACTTATCAGTGATACACCGTACCCCTCCCAGCCTACACAGTGAATGATATATATGTATGATCAGATGCCTTTCTGGTAAGGAAAATATGCAAGGGTTATGTGTTTGCTATTTTATTTTCTGTAATTTGTCATTTGTTATTATTTGTTTTGTCTCTGATGTCCACGCCATAACTGTCGAATCACAGACAAATATATTACAACAATATTTTAGAGATATCGTGTGGACAGTCATGGGTGAATACATGTGTGAAAATAAAACGGGAAAATATCTCTCAATCAGAAAATAATCCCTAAATCTGCACCGCCCAGAAATCTCCCTGACCCCTTTTCTAATCATTCCACATGATTTTGGGATCTATCTTTCGGTCAGACGAAAAGACATACGGGTAGCGATATTATGTTATGTGGACATAACTACGCTGCATGGAAGTTAATTGTGCATGGATCCGATTTTGATAATTTTGACGACTTTTTCTGTAACCTATTGTCCACCATTTCACAAAATTTCATTTGATTCATTGAGAACTTTAGGAGTTATTGTGGGGGAGAGATAAGTTATTTTGTTTTTTATGTAGCCTGGGCATATAACTTTGACGTATATGAAGTAATTGTGTATGGATGCACTCAAAATTTTGATCACTTTTTTAATAGCCATTTATCCATCCGTACACAGAACTTCATCGGGAACTTTCAAATGCGTTTTAATAAAATTCGTAGAAAATTTCAGTTTATCTAATAAATCTAATTTAATTGAATTAATTGATACAGAAACATAAGTCTACGTCGTATTTCATGAAAATGGAAATGAAAAGTCTATCAAATATCAATAATAATAATGATAGTACGTCAAATGTGAGACATGACATTTCTTCAAATTCTGTTGCATTAAAATAATAAATTTTCTAAAAGTTTTCAAAAAGATGAGTTGTAGTAAAAAAAAAAATACCGAGTTCGTTCCGGTTATTTGATATTGATAAGAAGTGTTCTGGCCCAAGTAAGATGGCGGTCCAAAAACACATTGGAACACATTTCTGAATTTTAATCAAACACTAAACGAGTAATAATATCGGCCATGATGCACATCTGAGCTGTTCTGGAGGGACCCCATTTTTAAATTAAAAAAAACCTGTCGATTTTGAGAGGTGTTCATGAGAAAATGCCACAATTAAGTCATGCTACCTAAAATCTTATCTCGAGACATCATAGAAACATATCTAAACCTCGCACTGAAAATGAAATTTGCAACAAATACAGAAAATACGCCGCTAGATTTCTTCAATGCTTATTGATCCAAGGTGTTTGGGCACTTCAAGTAACCCCATTTTACAGTATATATATATATATATATATATATATATATATATATATATATATATATATATATATATATATATATATATATACATTTGTTGAAATAGTTCAATATTTCCCACTGGGACCAGAGATCGGTGCTCAGGGTAAATAAAATCCAGGATTTTGCATGCTGATTTTATAGGAAGGCAGATCCTCTCCTCTTAGATTATTGGCGTGGTAAATCTGTCTCCATTTGACATTGAGTTGCACAAAGCTAAGCTAAGCTAAGCTAAGCTAAGCTAAGTAAATATTGTGTATACAGTTATACGTAAATTCATGAACACAGGCGTGGTATACCTTCTAAGGAATACTTCTCAGTCGGTGCTCGATCACAGGTAAAAACCAGGATTTTGAATGTTTACTCCCTCATATGAAAGATAGATTAGTGCAAAATAATCTAAATTTACCTCCATTTTGCGTTGTACCGTACTAAAGTAAACTTTGTAAATATCAGCTAATACACGTGTAAATACGGTATCTCTCGAGGCCTTGGTAATTTTAAATTGACTATTGAAGAACTCAATAAAGAACCGATTTATCTTTTTCTCACTTCCTTTCCCGTTTCATTTCTCCTTTCGTCTATTCTACCACCTTTTGTTCAGTACAAAGAGAACGTCTTCATGACAAATAAACGAAATCGACTGGAGATAAATATTTATGAATGTCATCAACAGGACCGCCATCCAGTCTTCAACGCCTCAACAAATAAATAAATAAATAAATAAATGAATAAAAATACTAATCAGTGAATTGTTTCTGGGTCTCTACTGCCATCAAATGAGGTACTCTTATCGTTTTTTTTTGTTTTTTTTTGCTAAACGAAGTGATGTTTGTTTTGAGCAAATGCAGTGATGCTATCTTCAAGCCCCCCCCAAAAAATAACCCTAAATTATTTTTGAAATCTTAAGAATGATATATATGTACACGCATTGCTGTGTATTTTCTAAGAAACCAAAAGGTTGTCTGGCCCAATTGTTAACCAAGCGAACACGTCTCTCTTCTAAGATTGATTTCAATATGACTTGCAATATGACTATTCTGAAGTTGAGTATTCGCTGCCAACGCACGGAGATTCAGGAGCCGATTCCACGGTTCATTTGGTAATTGCGTCGGTTCTTTGGGTAGCCACGCCAAAGCTGATGCAAGTTTTTACTGGAAATACTTCATCATGAGGCCGAATAGTTGTTTTACTTTCCCTACACTTATTTGTGAACTTGTACAATCTGTGATTCCAAAACGGTAAAAATATCAAATGGAGATTTGTCTCAAGCTTTCTGTCTGCGTAAAATTACTTGAAGGGTTGGTTCGTTGTTTTCCCTAACGGCACCATTCATTGAGGTTTTTGCTTTGGTTAAAGCCAATATCTCGAACGCTGATTTTCAAAATTAGCAGGCCGTTCCTATTTGTAAGATTAGTGCAGTATATTATTTCTACCCTAATTTCCCACTGTTTGGCTGTGTTGATATAGCACTAACTTGGATTTTCTCCAATTTTCTTCAAAGAAAATTCGTGCACTGCTTTTTTCTTCTTTTCCTCCTGCTTTTTTCCGTGTTTTCTCTTTCATTTTACTGTTTTCATCGTCAGATATATCTCATTCCTGATATTCTTTCGTTTTTCATTCTTTCTTCTCCGTTCCTTTCATTCTTTATTTTTTAAAAAATTTTTTTTCTAAAAATCTGTTTTGGTTTAGTCTTTGTTGTGCTCGATAAATATCTCTCTATATTTCACTTCCAACTTTCTTTCAACGATTTCCTCTTCATCTTGCTTTGCTCATATCTTTCTGCTTTCCTTGCAATTCGTTGTCCGTCAACTTTCTCTCGAACCCCCCTCTCTCTCTCTTCCATTTTTTTTTCATTTATCCCTCTCACTCTTTATTCTATTCTTTCATTCTCTCTTCCATTTTTTTTCTCACTTCAGTTCTTACGTTGTTTTTTTCTCTCTATCTTTTCAAACCTTTTCCTTCTCCCGAATCAATCACTCCAACCCCATTAACAGCACGTGTTTCCTCACCGTTTTTCTCACTCAACGCTAATGCAAACTCAAAAGTTAAATGATGCATACAATAATAAATATGTTACCGACTGAAGACGGATTATTAAGTTCACATCATGAAGGATTTCGGGTCCATTCAGACGTGAACAGTCAGTATGGGCAGAAGGTGGGGAGGAGAAAAAAAAAGTGGACTGAGACATCATAAGTACTCACGCCTACAAGTATCTATGTACACATAAATGCACAAATTAACTGTACATGCACAACACACTCACGCACATTTGTCTCTACGTGTATGTAAACGTGAACATATATTGCTACTACCTTGGGCACCTGGCGTTGCCGAAAAAAATTATAACAATGCAGGGAAACGAAAGATATTTTATACAGATTTCATTAAAATAAACAGAGGGCTGCGCACATCTGCACCCCCTGGTAGGGCCTGCACGCACTCTTTGATAAACCTGTGCAGACCCAGTAGCACCCTCGGGGATTCTTAAACATAAAAAAATGAGAATCTATGTATTCACTTTTCTTTGCACGTCAAAGTGTACCATCGGATCTAAATAGTGCGCATGTTTTATAGTCGTGTTTGGGTTGGGGTCAGGGGTTGGGTTTTTGCTCGAAGAAAAACATGTCTTACTCTCGGGTAAGGGTCAGATTCCGTGAAAATTGTGCCAAAATTGTGTAAGTACTGAGAGACAACGGAAAATCATGGTCCAGCTAAGCATCATAAAAACTTCTTTTTTTTTAAAACTCAAAACAGACAATTTTTTAGTATAATGTCTATAAGGGTAATTTGGACCCCCATAGACGAATTTTTAGCCCTTGGAATGCTGTTACTTTGGTAGTTATGATATTTATACACGATAACAAATAAATAAAAGTTCAAGCATTCGCTAACTATATTGTAATCTTGGAAATATACGCATCCAACCACTAAAACTATGTTTTTTTTTTCTCAAAACTGACACATTTAGCATCATAGCATTATAGCTACATGGTAAATGGGAATCTCCTCTAAAACCTCTACAATCTGATAATTTAATAGTAGGTTTGAAAGTTTAATAAAATGAAAGCATATGAAATAAAAAATTTCTCGTTCAGAGTTTGAAATTGGTCCGCCGATTCCATTTTCTGTGTCTCGACTCGTGTTGCCATTTCAGATGCACTGACTTGAAAAATATAAATGTTCAAATAATTTTGTGGGAATTGCAGTTTCTACGCCAAATAGACCTGTAGGGATATCAGGGCGTCAGCGCCATTGATGTTAATGATGGAGTCAAGTTAGCCTTATTGAAAATATTTTAGCCCTAGGAATGAAGTGGTTATGGTCAACTATAACACTTAAACACGATAACAAGCGAAAAACATTCGCTGACTTTATAGTTATTTTGTACAGACTCCTAACAATATTTTTTCTTTCTCAAAACTGACTAATTTAGCATTATAGTTGCATTGTAAATAGAATGCCCCCAGAAACCATTGGACATTTTTCTTCAAAACTGACAAATTTGGCATAATAGTCACTTTCTAAATAGAACATCCCACTCTGACTGAGTTTTTGAAGAGGTAAGAATCTGCAAAAGTCAAGCGAAGATTTCCACGGACCACTATAAGCAGTTTCTCAATGTGATCGTCGTTTGTTGAGTTGGAAAGGAAGAAGCACCTAACTCACTTCACTTACGCCCATTCTAACACGCGTAGCTTAAATACTAACCAACGTTGCAGGGTGCAGTTATTTTTTTCTCCTGAAGTCAGAGTCATTGCCACGCAATATAACAGTGGTGACTATGCTGAAACGTGTCATCAGTGCACCGTTTTAAAAGTTCGGTTTCTTTTTAGACAGCCCTTGTCTAAACAACTGTTTTCAAGGGAATAATCTACTCTTTTTCAATCGATTAACGGCAAATCAATTTTCTTAATCTGTGGGTTAGGTTAAAGCCTTATTTCACATATTGGGAAAGGGATTTCAAGAGATTTCAATACATTAAGGCACAATTTCCAAAAGGAAGTGAAATCCGTCATCAAGATATAAACAAAGCAACCATATTCGATACAACCATATATGCTGGGTCATTTAGATAAAAAAAACAATGAAAAAGCGAAGATATAAGACATCACATCGAGGTGGTAAAGAATGAAGGCCCGAATCTCATTGTTTTCTAATAAATCTGTAGCAATGTGATTAAAGATCAACAACGGATGAAATCTGTTTTCTATTTTTTTTCCTCTGGTATTCTTACAATTTGAATATATATATATATATATATATATATATATATATATATATATATATATATATATATATATATATATATATATATATATATATATATATATATATATATATATATATATATATATATATATATATATATATATATATATCTAGTTAATCCCTGTGAAAACTATTCATGGATACACTGGTTTCCCCCCGCTATCTGAAGGTAGTGTTCCGATGGAAGCCTTCTGTAAAGCGAAATGGCGTAAAGAGAAGAAGTAACTACCATTAATTTATATGAGGAAAGTTTTTGAGCGTTCCTAGACCTCGAAATGGTTAGGATGATATGTTAAACTGAGTCACCCGAGGTCGTACTGGGATAAGGTACAGGAGACTGGCGTGTAGACGAGAGGAAGAGGGTTGTGCACTGCCTCTATAATGACTCGCTGGCTTAAAAAGTGGCCTAAAAAGAGAAAAAAAATCATCTATCGAAAATCGTATACACTGGTAATCCCTTTTCCGTATTTGAATTGTATGACGTGTTTTATTTAGAAAAGAAACAGAGAAAACACGTTTCAGCGGAAGACTCCATTACTCAACATAATAGGTAGGAAATATTTTTCCATCAGTAAACTTGTTACCTTCAAGTAGAAGAGTCCATGATTACGGACGCAGAACCAAGAAAGTGCAGGATATCAGAAGATATGTACTTGCAATTAATAATGTGTGTGCGCACGTGGGTACATGTGTACGTGTGTGAAGCAAATTCAAGCTCAATTTCCAAAATGTTTAGATATCAAAATCAACTTTATTCATTTGAAAAGAACGTTTTCATTAACTTTGGATATGAAATTAGATAAATTATCCCCCAGTAGTCTCTATATGCTAGATTTGGTATCTATTCAGCATGTTCACTCGATTCAAAACTTGGAACAAAACCATTTATTTCTGTGAACTTTTTATTGAAAAAAAAACAACATGGAACTTAACCAAGAGACAGACCCGTAAATTGAGAACCATGCAACATGCACATGAAAGAATAATGCTGGGCCTCACATGGAGAGACCATAAAACAGCACAGCACATCCGGGAAAAGACAAGAGTTAGAGACCTCATAGAATCCGTAAAAATCTCAAATGGCGGTGGGCTGGCCATGTTGCAAGAATGGCTGACAATCGATAGACATCACGACTCACAACATGGATTCCCCCAGACCACATGCGCAACCGAGGCCGGCAAAATGTCAGATGGAGAGACGAGCTAGACAAGTTCAGGAAGTACTGGCTCCGTGACGCCCATGATAGAGAAGTGTGGCAAATCCTGGGGAAGGTCTATGTCCAACGACGGATGCTAAAAGACTGATGATGATGATGATGATTCAGTCACAGACATCAAGAAAAAAGACCCATTCCCCCTTTTTCCAATACTATGCGGAGATACTGTCCTGGAGACGGATCATCGGTCTCTAGGCTGTTTTATTTTTGCTTAGTCCATAAGCTGAGATTCAATCTCAACCAAGAGTGACTCCCGGACCGACAGATGCACCCATTCACTACAGAGGTTGAAAAAGATGGTCTGAGTCTCGAATTCGCACGTAACAGAGGAACAGAGGAAGGGAGGGAAATAAAGGAAGGAATGAAAGAGAGACGGGTAAAGAAACGGAGACATGCTAATAAAATTCAGCTCAATTATTTTCATAATCTGCTTATGCATTAATCTAACTATATAACAGCCGCTATAACTTGATGTGGTTTAACTGTAGAAAAAGAGGATTCTTTCTTCGGCCTCATTGGCGGAACGGCCTTCGGAGATTCAAGTTGAGAAATTTATCTGCACGCCTTGAGTCGCGAGAGAGTCACTTGCAACCTCAGCCTTCTGCCGTCAGCGAATTCGTGTAAGGCTAAACTCTCAGACCGAAAACATATAAATAACACTAGCATGATTCGTTCAGCAACCCGTCACAACCAATAATAAGCAAACACTCACGAAATATTTACCGATGAATAAAAATTCATGAACACGCTGATTGCTTTCAGCTTGTAGCAAGAGCGTTATAGTAGTGAACTCGCACTAAGTAGATTTGTGTCAGAGGGTTTTAAGAACATTTTCTAAGAAGCGGTAAATCTATTAAAAACAGTGGAAAGTTTAAGCAAAACACTTGAACATATTCCAAGAATAGCAGTGGCTTTACGGCATGAAGCAATAAAGCGACTAGATTAGCTTTTCGGAGAGCCAGACAATGTTCTAATATTTTAAAGAATGACAACGAAATAAATCCAAGAGTTTTAAGAGTTTTAAGAATGAGAAATCATCGTTCTGAAATTACTTTAAAGAAACAAACCCGGTATCATTATCATTTCCTAGAACACTTACACCAAATTTGGTGTTTTTGAAAAATGATTTCTCGATGAAGTAAAGAGAAGTAATCGAAATACTTCATATCAGTAGTTTTGTACACCGATCGGGAAACAAGGGTCCAGTTTAGCATTGAAACAACATCATAAAAATCACTTCCTAAATTTCGTGTTTTGGAAAATGATTTCTCCATAAAGTAAAGAAAAGAAACCGAAATATCTCGATGCCTCAGCTCCGTATGACGGACGTAAAGTGAAGGTGTAGTTCAGCATTATAATTACATCGTAAATAGAACTCGCAGCATGATTTCGTGTTTTTTAAAATGATTTCTCATTGAAGAACAGAGAAAGCCAAAATACTAGAGGCTATAAGTTTGTACGACGGTTGGAAAATAAGGGCCTAGTTTAGCATTTCGTAAATAGAAACCCTTCCAAACCAAAGAATGCAACAGTTGGAGATCACACAGATTTTGTTTTTGCATTCTTCAAGTAAGCACAATTTAGGGGTACCTCTGATTCAAACCCACTGGCTACAATGCAACTTTTTTCAGCCACTTAGAGGATGGGGATAAACAAATCAGATTTTCATTATTGTCATTAGTTAAACCGACCACCTCATCCAGGCAAGAAGACCGGACTTGGAACCGCACGGATACTGAGGAAAGTGCTAGAAATACAAAGACTGCAACACTAAATGTTAGCATCGGTCTAACAGAGGAAGGGAAATGAAAGGGGAAATGTGAACCACAGCACTGGCATGAGAGGTGAAGGAGAGAAGAGATGTTGGCTGAAGACCCGAGGAGACTTATTGTCACTCAGCCTTCAGCAATGACCACTGGGCAACCAGTGTGAAACTGTATTACTATGGTCTATGAGAATGAGGAGAAGAGGGATGGAGACTTGAGGAGACTTGCTGTCACTCAACCTCCAGCGGTAACTACTAGGCAACTAGTGCGAGATTGCAGAATAATAATAATAATAATAATAATAATAATAATAATGATAATAATAATAATAATAATAATAATAATAATAATAGAAAATGTTTCATTTTGAAATCAACTTACCAAGAAAATTATATTTTCATTTCAACAGGCATACTAATGGAAAAAAAATAACTGCGTTCAGTTGTGCTCTTTTTACTAGAAAAGAATATCGACAGGTCTATAAATGCTCAAAACTTTTTCGTTCAGACCAAATTCAAATAGGTTGGAAGCGTTCACAAGAAAATGAGGATAGAGAGAGTGGGCGGGGAAGACGAATATCGTTTTTCTTTTCTACGTGATACCACGTTATAGTATTCCTTTTTTAATCAATTCTCAAAATAAAGAAAAGAAGATACAAAAAAATGCAAAAAAAAGGAGCAGACAGTAAAGTGTTGTTTTTTTTTACCAATGAACACACTTTATATAGATACGTATGTATATAACTCATTTCATTTTTCAATGAATTATATTGCATTTCGGACGCCATTTTTCTGTTTTGTTTTCATTCAATGATTAATTATTGTTGTTTCGGACGTTGATTTTTTTATTGTTTTTTTTCTGACGTTGATTATTCATTGTTAGTTTTGAACGTTGATTATTTATTGTTGTTTCGGACGTTAATTATTTATTTTTGTTTATGACGTTTATTATTTATTGTTATCCCGGACTTTTGAACCAAGATTAACTTGAAAAATAAATTTGAAACAAATACTTTATTATAGAAAAAAATGTTGACCAATGTTACCAAATGCTGCAAAAAAGTTATAAACAACGTCACAGGTTATGAACTGAGTCTGTTCTTTTTTAGTTGTACTATATACGCTATGTATGATTATAATTGAATGAACATCGACATACGTCTAACCTTTTAATCAAATATAGATTATACTAAAGAATGTTTTTCGCAGTTATTTCCATCGTGTGTGTTGATGTTGGCAAACATTATATTGTTGCATTAATTTGAACTCCTTCGGGGAATGAGTAGGGATCATACAGCGCTTTTGGAAATGGAGGGGGTGATAAAGTGCTTCCGTATTTTCAGCCCGGAGGTAAAACGGATACTATTGTCAAAGTTTAGAAGTTTGTTTGTTTGTTTTTTTTTGTTTTTTTTTGTTCATGCTCGAGTAAAATCGAAGACACAGATTACATATTTCTTTTTACATTTATTTCCTTCTCCCTATCTCTCTCTCTATATATATATATATATATATGTGTGTGTGTGTGTGTGTGTGTATATATATATATGTGTGTGTGTGTGTATATATGTGTGTGTGTGTGTATATATATATATGTGTGTGTGTGTGTGTATATGTGTGTGTGTATATATATATATATGTGTATATATATATATATATATATATATATAGCTAGCTAGCTAGCATCATCTATTGCGTAAGTCTACAAAGAGGTAATAAAACTCATAGTTTGCTGTATTTTTAAAAAATGAAATACGTTGATTCTAACGTAGCTAGCATTTTTTTTATGAAATCATTTATTCATTCAAATTCATGACATCATTTTTCAACCATCAATTTATTTCCCTGCCTTCCTTCAACCTTAAACCACTCTTCAGGTAAATTGTATGTTCTATGATAAAAGAACGATTCCAATGAATCATTTTTAGGAATTTTTCGTTACTTTGAACTGCTGACCTGACAAGTAGCATTGGGTGGAGCGAAACGATAGACGGTCTTGTGAATAGACCAAATATCCTTCCCAGATCATTTATTGCGATGCAATTACAACCCGAGGACCGTTACTATCGGGAGCTGCGCAAGCTGACAGCACTGTCCGATTCAAAGTTGTGATACAAAGTAACTGAAAGTTAGAATGAAGGTAGAAAGCAAGTAAAAAAAAAACAAGAAATAAAGCAAGATGTGATACTGTGACCCTTTGTTTTCTTATGTTTTCTATGATGTCTCAGACTCCCGGTTTTCCCCTATGTTGTTTGTGGTCTCTCCATGTGATGTTGAGCATGATTCTGTTACGTGCGTCTTGCATGGTTCTCAGTTTGCAGGTCGGTCTCTTGGTTAAGCTTCATGTTTCAGCTCCATAAGCGACTACCGGGAGGATGCATTGGTTCTTCTTGGGACATAGGATTTTCTTGCTCTTGAAGGTTGAACTTGCTCTGCCGAGGGCTTGTCATCCTCAATTGATTCTTCGCTTGATTTCTTCTTCTTTTGAGGATTTCATGGAGATTGGTTGTCCGAGGTAGATGGGGTGGTCTACTTTGTCCACATCTACGTTTTCGGTTTTAATTGTTGCGCATTTATTTCCTTCCTGTTTGTTGTACATGATTTTTGTTTTGCTGAGGTTCAAGTGAAGGTCAAGTTTCTTGCTTTCTTTGTTCAAATCATTTAGCATTAGTTGAAGGTCATGGAGTTCCCTTGTTGAAATAATGATGTTGTCTGCAAATCTGAGGTTACACAGGTATTTGCCATCTATTCTGATTCCTTTGTTATCCCAGTTTAGGTTTCTGAAGATCATCTTGGGGCAGGCTGTGGAGAGTTTGGCGCGCTGATATCACCTTGCTTTACAACATTTTGGAGTTTTAAGGCATTCAGTATTTATGAAGCCCATTAGTAAAGTAAACCAAATTAATAAGTATAAATACATCCAACCTCTGATATCACAATGAAATCATAAAAAAAATTCGATAACAGCGTGCCAATACGCGTGAGCGCTTATATAATCTTATTAGAAATATCAAACGTGATTAAATTTCCCTACTTGAGATGAGATGTAAAATTCGACATACTTCCTGCGAAGAACAATATTAACATTCATCTTCATCGCCTGTTTCCTTTATTCTGGTGATTTACTTATTTACATAATATTGCCCCCCACAGATCCAAACCTGATACATTATTAGCGGCAGAACATTGGTACCAAATTTCAGCAGAATTCGTTCTCTACAGTTCAAATCAAAACGAAGACAGAAAAGTGAAGATAAAAAGATTTGCTACTGACAGATTCTAATCCTCATTTTATTTTGTGAATTTTTTTTGACTATTTACTAAATTTCGTGTAGCATAACGCCAAATAGGACAAACTGGGATAGTAAGACTGGGTTGCAGCAATCTTTCATATGGAATAGCCCTGCATGTTTTGAAAATCAGCATTCAACATTTTTGCTTTTACATGGGATCGAACTCAAGCCGCTGACATCGGTGAAAAGTACCCAACTATCTAACGCACTAAGCATGCTATAAGTATCGATATTTTCTAATCTTAACTCCATGGCCATAAGTGTAAAGAGCTCAGTAATTGTCAAACTCATTTCAGCAGCATTCCAGTTGTAATAGTCAGCTAAACTAATTAACCATTACTCCACGAGGAAGGTATTTATCTATCTTGGCATAGATTGGAACAAGACCAAATGTTTGAGACACTTGATGCGGATCGAAGTCTACAGTTTTCGTCTAAGAGAATAGCTTGCTACCCTTTACCAAATGGCAATGTGCCCTTAGATACTTTTTTTTGGTAATAAGGTGTAGTATTTTTAAGCTTTCGTTTTGCAATTTTTTTCCTTCTCCTTTTCTTTTGTCGATTTTAGGCAGAATTTTCGAACCCATTGCTTTACCGACTACAAATTAGAGTACAGAAAAAACAAAAGGAAACCTCCCGTAGAATGTTGCTCACAGCCAAGTCACAACAACTCGGCTGCTTGAGTTAAACAATCAACTCCGAAAGAGTGAAAAAAAAAAGAAGCAATCATAAACAGAAACAAGAGGCGGCTTATAAAAACTGTTCATACCTTCAGGGCTTTAATTTTGCTTACTTACAAAGTAGATTCCTCGAGGGAAATTCGCTTAGAGGCAATCTTGGACCTCCAGGCTTCAGCTCATGTTTCTTCTTCGATTTTGAGACGCCGCTGGCAGTTGTACTCAGTTTTCGAAACCGAATCAGAATCTTGCTCTGTATTTTTAATCTAATATGTATTCATCGATAAAAATAAAAACAATACTTATCTTATGCATTCTTCTGCCCGATAGAAACGTACGTAACACATGGATACGAATGTAAGCCAAAAGAGACGAAAATAACTCCGAAAAATATGCTCGTAGCTAATTAGTGTTTTGATTAACAAGAAAATGAGATGCAGCTTCTTATTCTTAGTATGCTTATATTTATTTACATCATATCGAAAACCTTATGCCCGTAAGTGACTTTTATCGCTTATTCATAGAAGAGTAAATGACAAGATAATTTGATAGACTACAGAGGAACAATGAAAACCCACAGAATATGAATAGGAACAAAAAGCACAAATAAAACGGGATTTTGCACGAAGAGATAGTTTACTAGTTAATATTAAAATTGAGTAAGCGCATCTACACTTGGGGATGATTTGCAAGCAGATCTCGCCAGACCTATTCACTAATGTAGTGAGTTATATCCCCACCGAGTGCTTTACATTTGTATATTTTGTCTTATGACGGATTAAACTAAGCTTGGAGAAAAATTATTCGGAATACTTTGTGATTTAGATAGTTGAGTATTTCTAGAGGTAGTTCTAGGTATTTAGTCGTCATCATCATCATCATCATCATCATCATCATCATCATCATCATCATCATCATCATCATCATCATCATCATCAGTCTTTTAACGTCTGTCGTTAGACATGCACCATCCTCAGGAATTACCGGACCCATCTATCATGGGCAACGCAGAGCAATACTTTCTGAACTTGACTAGTTCGTCTATCCATCTTGTAATCTGCCGGACCTTTTATTTTGCTTGTGATCTCTGAGGATTCATATTGTGAGTCATGATGTCCATCAGTTGTCTGCCATTCTTACCACATGACTGGCCCATTGCCATTCAAGTTCTTGAGTGGATTCTATGATGTCTTGGACTTCCGTTTTCTTCCAGATAAACTGTGCTGTCTTATGGTCTCTCCATGTAAGGTTGAGCATGATTCTCTCAGGCGTGCGTTGCATACTTCTCATTTTGCGGTTAGGTTCCACGTTTCAGCACGGTGGGTGACTATCAGGGGATATATTGGTTGCTTACCCTTCTTTTTAGGACTAATGGGATTTCCTTGCTCTTGAAGCTTGAGCTTGGTTTGTTCTTTTAAGAATTTTGCGGTCTTTGGTAGATGTAGTGGTCTACTTTCTCTCGTTTTGTGTCTTTGATTTTGATCGTTGTAATTGTTGCACACAGCCTAATTTTGTGGAAGTTCTTTCATGTAAAAGTTGCAGCATTCAACACTTAAAGGGATGATTGTTTAGAGATTAGTTATACTAAGCAAACGATCACTGTAAATCGATGCAAACATACATATGGAAAAAATCCCGTTAAATAACACCTCACTGGATAGATTGATCGTATCTAAATGTTTCAAGTCCTTCTCAAACCCCCAAAACTTTAGGTGGTCGGTATTAGAAGTAGACCGGCTATAGCTTCCAGGAATTTTGTACCGTGCATAAAGCAAGAAGGAGATCGTTTCATCCTAGCAGATACAAAAGACACTGTCGAAGATATTCAGGTCATGAATCAAGTCAATGTAGAAAGCGACCACATCCAAAATAACACCTAGAAGGGACGCAAGATATTATTCTGCACCTAACTGCAACCATTAAGCGTACAGACAGTGTTCACGACCCTTCAAGCTCGAACTGAAAAACACTCATGAACTCCTCACCGAATCAGAAGAGAAAAGCAACGATAACAACATCGGACGAGCTCAACAACGGAAAAAACTCTAATTGGAATAACCAATATGTTTAAGCCAATGAACAAACAAATCTTCGGTAAACTTTCAAAAGAAACCAAGAACCTCATGGAAAAACGCAGACATTTCAAGCCACCGACAACGACAAGAGAAAAAATAGAATTAGCCGAACTTAACAAAAAAATCTCAAAGGAATTGAGGATTACACATCATCGGACATGGAAAAAATTCTTGGAAAAGGAAGAGGTTTCAAAACTATTACCAAAACTCTAAGTACAGGAAGAACGCAAATTACTCGTGTTTTTGAAGAAAATGAATACCTGATAAGCAACAGGAATCAAATGCACCCAAGAATTCAACAACAACCTCTATTCCTTCAAACAATGGACACAGAAAAATGAACAAGATGATCAGTTTGAAGGTTTCCCAGGAATTATTTTGTTGGAGGTAAAGCGAACCATCACACAATAAAAAAAGACACCCCATCAGATAATGTCACCATTTATTTACTAAAAAAAAACTTGTGAACTCATTATTAGGAAACTAATCTATCCATTCAACTTATGCCTAAAGAAGAGTAAAGCCATAAAAGATTGGAACACTGCAACCATAATACTGTAGAGAGGTGAGCCTGAAAGACCTTTACAATTGATGGATAAGCTTATTGAACTGCATTTACATTTTTTTACCATAGTGATCAGCTGAATCACCAGAACGCAAGATGAAAATCAAGCACGGGAACAGGCCGGCTTTAGAAAGCGCTACTCGACCTTTTACCATCGCTATTCCATAAATCAATTTAAGGGGGAGGGGGCAGCAGAATGCAAAATGTTACTCGTTGTGTCATTTTTTTTAACTCAAGGAACTTCAATTCTGTGGAGATCTGCAAAATCATTGATGCTATCGCGAAACAAGGAGTAGACCCAATGGAGTTTTTCAACATAATTACTGTTGCAGCAGTTCATCAGGTTACGTAAAGACCCCGAGCCCTTTCAGCTCGAAGAGGATAAAGACATTGAGCAATATCAAATGCGCTGAGCTAAAGGAAATGGAACATCTACCAAGGACAACGAATCTCCATGAGATCCCAAAAAGAAGAGGAGATCAAGCGAAAAATCATTTTGGGTTGGCAGAATCAAGAAAATCCCATTAGTTCTATAACCAATGTATCCTCTGATAGAAACCTATGGAGCTGAAACATGGAACCTATCCAAAAGATGACCCTCAAACTGAGAACCATGCAACTTACACAAGAGAGAATCATGCTCAACATCACATGGAGAGACCACAAAGCACATTATATTAGAAAATGAACAGGAGTCAGAGATATAAAAAAACCATTAAGAAACTCGAATGACAATAGCCTGGCCATGTTGCTTGAGTGACAGGCAACCACTGGATGTCCCGACTGACAACATGGATATCTGAAGTACATATGCGAAACTAGCCGATAAAAAATAAGATGGCCTGTCAAGCTAGACATTTTCATGAAGTACTGGCTCCGCGATGCCCATGATATAGAGGTCGGGTAAATATTGGGAAAGACCCAATGACTAACATTAAAAGATAGCTGCTGATGTCGCTGATGCTGCTGATGCAAAGTCACATAATAATGTCTATTCCATATCTCCTACCACAACTTCCTACAAGTTTTTTTCCTAACTCTCTGTATTCGTCCTAATTTTCTACTCGGTACTTTTTCTTGACAATGTATTAGTTATGATTTGAAGGTTCTCGGTAAGATAATATTTGTCTGCACGGAAAACAGGACTGGAAAAACGAGTTCGAATTTAGGCTGAGGCTGTTAATAATCCCCTAACACCAACACTAACAGAAAAGTGTGAATCCATATTCCTTCGCTCTATCTCGTCGCCTTTCTTTGACAGGCTCCAATGTTTGATAGAAGAAAAAGTGAGTGAGAGTTGTTATACCCATTGTCAACCTTGACACTGTTAGCATTAGAAGTAGGTAAAGGTTTCAGAACTATTAATAAAACTCTCAAAACTGGAATAATACGAATTACTAGTATTCTTGAGGAAAATGGAGATCTAGCACCAAAGAATTCAACGAAAAATCTGTTCCTTCAAAAGAGGGACACAGAACAATGAACAAGATGACCAGTTGCTTGGGTAGAGGAAATTCAGCTTCATTATTACACATGTTCTTACTAGCATTTTTGTCATTGTTTCCGCCCAGAATTGATTTGAAAATTAAGGAATATATCAGTCAAACAATAAATAGTTCCCGCAATATGTCAGTGTTCGAGCTCAGATAAAAATCAGGATTTTGAATGAATGCTGACTCTCCAGGGTTACAGGCTCTTGCCACATAGAACATTTGCGTAACATATTCTTCCGTCCTCTATTTACACAATTTAGCCTTATGCACACACATATACGACACACACACAAACACACACACACACACACATATATATATATATTAATATAGTATGCGTATATTTATATAATATAGTCATTATTCATATGAATATATATGCATATATATATATATATATATATATATATATGTATATATATATATATATATATATATATATATATGTATATGTATATGTATATAATAGACAATGATCCATGAATATAAGCATAGATTACATTGTAGGAGTTTGAAAGTGAGACAATTTCACAAATACTGACACAGTACTTGCACAAGAGATCGGGCTGTGCCTTTCATACACACAAAATATAAGAAGATCACACAAATATACATCAAACATCTCCCATTCCACAAAGGATATCAATAAAATCACATACAAATACACACCTAATGCATAATTTTACGCATATACACTGCAGTAATCTAAGCAAAGTACATGAAAAAGATGAAGATATTGGTAAAAACTATTTGGAATAGTGTTCCATCCAGCAAATAACTCGAGTCGAACACCTCTAGCATTGTTGCTTTGAGTCTTATACTCTACCAATAAGCTGTTTTTTCACTAATGCATCTCTAGTGTACGGTGAGATTGATGCATTACATGCTTGGTTCGCATTGGCCGTGAATGCTAAGAGAGCAAGTCCCAATAATGCAGGAAATACCACTCACTCTGCTTGAATATCAATAATGTTAAATGTTGGTGGTTTGCAGATGAGGCAGGGGTGAATGTTTCAGATTGAAAAGGTGTCCGAAAATGTATTCAACTGTGGGAAAGTGGTGTGTTAAAAGTCTTCCTTGTATTCCATAGTCTTAACTGAAGAAACTGTAACGTCTGAAGAAGATATGTGCCATCTCTATATTGTTAAGTACTGGGGCTTAAACTGTCAAGATCTTGAGCGTCACTGCATTTGACTCGTCTTTAACGGAGGCGAGTCTCTGATGGCAAAAGAAGTATAGGGTATTCCAACTACGGTGGCTTATATGCTGTCACAGTGATGGATAAGATCTGTGATTTTACGACCAGTAAATGCTTTGCGAGGCGCAGACCATCTCGAAGAATATGCACTTCTTTTCGACAATCGGCGAAATTTCATCACAAATATGAATAACATTCGTATAATAATATTCGTATTTACACTGGGTTTCAAGATTGTTTCTACTCGGGCGCACACACGCCCACACACAATCTATCTATCTATCTATCTATCTATCTATCTATCTATATATATATATATATATATATATATATATATATATATATATATATATATATATATATATATATATATATATATTATTGTGTATTACATCTCTTCAGTGTGGCTATAGACATTATCCCATCCAGTACTGCGAGGCAGAATTGAAACCCTCACATCGGACCGATATCCTACCTCTGGACTTCGGCACTGGGTGGTCAGTATGGCCGAATTTAAGCCATAATCAATTTTTTCGTTGAAACTCCTCATCCACCAGAGTGCTCCATTCCTATGGAAGAGCATTGCATAAGCTTACAATTGATAAGTTTCCTCACCTAAAGATTGCTCAACCCTGAACAGAGGAGCATTAATTATATATATATATATATATATATATATATATATATATATATATATATATTTATACCGTCTTTAGCTGAACTCCCATAATGTAGCTTTCAAGCGAGAATAATAACAAATAAAAAGAAAACGGTATGCTATTTGTAAGCAGATGGTATATGTTGATGAGAAATAATTCAAGAAAAATGAATATCATTTATCTTACAAATGAACAGCAGCAGCAGCAGCAGTCTTCTGTCGGTTGATGTCCTCTATAGATGGTTTATTGAAATTAAAAATTCAAAGTAGTTTACAGAAAAGCGTGGTCCTCTACTTGATGGTTCATTAACAGAGGTAAATGATTGCACAACTGGTGCATGAAAAAATATTCCTTTTTTTTTTAGTTAAAAAAAAATATAATGCAGGGGAAACCTTCAATTGTCGACACAGGTCAAAGTTCGAACTGGCGAAGGTGCGTTTTCTTTAAGCGGAGTCGGTTACTGATAGATATGAAATGGTGATAAGTGCTGACTAATAACAATTGTCAAGAATGCTCTTTCTCTCGATAAGATGAATGTCATGTAATTGTTTTACCTTTTGTTCTATACTTAACACTAACATCCGCGTCAAAGTTTTTGAAAAGGACTTCCATAAGTTAATGCCTTTATTCCCGGGGAGTCCTGCCAGTTTCGTACGATGGAAAATAAAGCACATGAGAGAAATTTATTTTCCGAAAAAAACAACAAAAAAACAAAAACAAAACAAAAAAAATGAACAGGCCTGGTTAGTCGCAAAATAGAAACCGTAATGTGATTCATGTCTTTTGGCAGCATGCAGCGTTGAGGGTAATCAAATAAAAAAAATGGAAAAAAAAGTTTGATAAATGAATTATTTTCTCGGTTTGCCTTCTATCGGGTCACAGAAAAAACATCTGGGCACAAACTAGGGACCGATATACCATAAAACTCATGACCCCCAACCCTCAAAAAACGAATTTTTCGGGTGGGGATGAAAAAAAAATTGGGGGGACATAATGATGTTCAAATTTTCAGCCCTTTAGTTTAATTATTGCGGTGCTCGTGTGATCCTTACACACATACCAATCCAGCTAGATCAACTTCAAAATTGAAGAAACGTATCTTGACAGTTCTGGTGACAGTTTTGGTTGACAGTTACTAATATTTTTTTTCATTTTTTTTAAAGCGCATAGAAAATTTTAACGGCTGCTTACTTATGTATATGATGTTTGATTAATCACTACAGTTTTATCATTTCCCATTTGTTATCAACCCACGCCTTCACTGGATTCGGAGTTCGGCGCTCACAATAAACATCCAGAATTTCAAAGGACCACACATAGAGAGTACCCACAATCTCAGCAAACAGGCATCAGTGTGTAATTTTTATTCGTGCTCTCGTGTCACGGACACAGGGAGATATTTCTAAGCTACTGCACTGTGTCTGTGTTATTATTGCACAAGCAAGTAAGCCGTCGGATAATCATGTTCACTCATCCCAATTCCTTCGTACTGGCCTCTTGTAGTCGGATTGAAAGATGTTTACGCTTTAGAGATCGTCAAAAGGAAGGTGCATACATGCATACTTGCCGATGGCAAGCGAGGGCCATTTCTTTGAGGAAAACCTATCTCTCGTTCCTTATCATGATCATACGGCCTGCGCTACGCATGCGCATAACAGCCCCGACCTGGGAGCTCTCATCTTCGGAACCAACGCGACAATAATTGGGCGTTTCCATAACTAAAAGCTGGGTTTGGAATTAATAAACACTTGCAGGTAGGATTCCGTCTAGGATCGGGAAAACATGAGTTTTGTTTTCGCTGTTAGGTTGATACAGATCCCCAGTACATACTCATAAGTAGGAACAAAAATGAACAAAAACGGATTCTATCAAAACAGTTATCAAGTGGGGGATTACTCAGAAAAAAGTTCGTTCGGCACGTTAATTATTTACACACTTGTGCGTACACACGTAAATACACGAATACATACACATGCACATATGCATGCGTACACGCACATGTACACGCATACGATTGGCTGTGGAAACTAGATTCAGGAAGTTGGGTGGGGAGTAAATAAAATTTGAGAGTTTGCCATTTCAGTGATGATTGGCAAGCCAGCCCAGGCTTATGCCAGTGTAAGGCGTAATGTGATCGAACTTCAGTTAATGTCCAGTGTCAGAAAAAAAAAGCCAAGCTTAGTAAATAACCAGTGATAGAATGATTTAAAGGGATCCCGTTTTCTCCAAACTCTGAGCCATCTAAAACAATATCGAGCACTGAAAGTTACCCAAACAAATGTATCTAAAATTGATCATAGTAAGACGATATTAACAGCTGCCAATAAGCAGTTGCGCATTTGCCCTCAAAAATCTCAAAACTGAACATTTAATTGGTATGATAAGAAAGCTAATTTAGTAAAAATCGTAGGAATTAGATATTCTCAGTTTCGTAATGTAAAATGTCCATTTTGCCAATTCGCTATTCTCATAGGACCAATTTGATTAACATGTTGGTTTCATTCAGCCAATATTGTTTTTCAATCTCGCTAAATAAGTGTCGTGGCCCCAAAGGCTTCCAGTTCAAAATATATCTTACTTATCTAGTTGATAAAACTTGTAAGAGTTCGTTAGTAAAAATGCCAGTATCAAGTAGCCTCGGGGGAATCTTAATCCATGACTGATCCTATTATCGTACGTCCTTATCATCTGGCTCTTCGAGTTACCTTCATTAAACTCTCGACGACTAAAATACGTCTTCATTGGCACCCATGATTCCCGGTGAGCTCTAATGGTAGATTTTCTTGAATTGGGCTCCTTTTACAGTCTATACGGCTTCGTCACTCAAGACTATTCGACATTGACTATTGAGAATTGCTAAGCGAACGTTCTACTATGTTTACTTCAACGACACCGTTTGCAGAATGTAAATGAATTTATCTTAACCAAGAATTACTGATTGACTGTTCTCAAAGTTATCGTGTGACTTAAGCCACTTGTTCGACTCGACGGTCTCTCTGTGAAGATAAAAGCTATCTTCAAGGCGATTTAAAAAATAATTATAATTACCTTTAGCACTGGCATCGATATGTGAGATGGGGCTACAATCTTGACTAAAATATTTAACCTATTGCGTCGACGAGTTGTACCATAATATCGCACGTTCAACACAGATTTTTCTTAATTGCTTTTTGTTCATTTAAGAAAGGTCGCAGATGTTTATTTTCCTTCTCTAGAATCCTCACATTATCTTGTCGACTTCAATTTCGGATCAAATGATAGATTTTTTTGACTTCCTAAATCTTTTGTGTGTTTCATACAGACAGAATGACTACATATACGCTGTTTTAATCTGATTCAATGAATTTTACAACTATGCGTAAGACTTAACATATGTCGTCTTTGCTACAAAACACCTACCGTCGATCTATGCCAGTGATCTGTATTCAAGCCCAGAGTATATAGTAAAATGCTGATTTTCTTAGCTAGCATGCTAGCCCTGTCCACTTGGAAGATTTCTGTTACACACAGTACCTCACTTATATAAGCATAGTAAATATCTACATCAATACGACATTTTGTGAGTACTAGACTGATCGTCAGATAATGATCGTTGATTTGGTTGGGGATCAACGCTTTCCCTTCCGAAGTTTTCCTCTCAAGGAGACATACTATTTCTCTCTGCTATTCCGTTTCTTCTGCTTTGATTCTCAGGCAAGCTCCTCTGCGTTCCCAGCACGATATGAATATTCACTAAACTCAACCCAGTCTGTCAAAAGGCCGCATAAATAAAGCTGTCGTTAGATATAGAACTCGCTGGTAAAGGCCAATGAGACTAGTTTGCTGATAATCGCTCGTTAGCTTTTACTCAGTGTTTGTGCATATCATGGAATTTTATAAGGCGGTGTAAAGCTATTTGGGGAGCTTTCCCCACAAAGGTGGCCATGTCCCAAAAGAAGGACACTGTAGACCAACGGTTCCCAACCTGAGGGTCCACAACAGCTTGTTGGTACATACGACCTTGTCAGTTTCAGATTATTCATTTCTACTTTGGGATCTTATCGTACCAATAAAACATTTTGATTTATTTGTTTTAACGTGTTCTAGAGTTTTATCACCTTTTCCCTTTTGATGTTTGGGTAAAGCAGGCCAGAAGCCAATGGCTATCCACCGAAACCGAATGATATTGGAATTTAAATTTTTTTCTCTCACCACTCACTCTTGCAATGTAATGAACAAGACTGATAATGGAAGATGGTGTGCATCTGCCAGAGTGATGATATTATAGCTGTCAATGTTGAAATGAACAACTTCTCATTTCACTGTTAGCTCTGCTATCGAAACTGTTACCAGGAGAGAGAGAGTTGATAAACAGTGACCCTGGTATTCTTCGCATGTACCCATTGGTAAGTTACGTTTCTTAGGTAACCAATTGAGTCTCTCCTGTATGTATATTAGTGAAAGGATTGTGGTGTATGTGTATACAATTTTTCGAGTGTCAAATTGGCTTTTTGCCTGAACCAAATTTAGAGGCAGAAGTTGCCTACCGGAAAAAAAAAAACTTTCGGGTATACCATGGACTTCTTGGACCCGGTGCAATGCATCGGCCCCAATCCCATTCGGAGTCCTTGGTGTATATATATTTACAAAGATTAGATACATTTGTCACAAAGTCATAAAATGAGACATCCACCGAGCAGGGTTTCCAACATATACATAACTATGCTTAGTTCCATACGATGAAATTCCAAGATTTGTGGGTCAAAATATTGAAAGAATACAAAACAACATCTGCGTGATTGTCTATTTAAAAATTCACAGTTTCTTAGATTTTTAGTTGCGGCAACTTGGGAAAGCTAACTTTCGCTCCACATTACAACGATTACTGCTCAGTTAATGGTGTGTCATTTTAGCACTAGATATTGCAAATGCACATAAGATAATGCTATTTTTCGAAATTGATGTCACTGACATTACTAAACAGTGTTTGGCTTCAAATTCTTGGAAAATATCTATAAAATAATAGTTCCACTGTGTAATACTTATCAGGGTAATCTAGCAAGTCAATGCTGGGGAGAACAACCCATTATATTCTACGGATAAAATTGCAATTCACTCCATTTTCTGATACTATCTGTTGAAAATGCGGTATATTTCCTTTGAAATTGAAATTGTAACAAATTGGTGTCCGGGCATCGTCGAATAACCTTTCATAACAGAGCAAATCTCGTCGCTGCATATATTTGCAAAGGTCCATTAAGATTGTTACAGGATAAGTAGGATAACATCACAAACATCGGAGGGTAGTCAACTTGGACAATTAAATATCCGTAATCGACAGGACCATAAAAGTTTTGAATTTTAATGCAAAAATGACGTGCCATTTACCAAGCACTAATCGTTAAGATTTCTCTTTAGGAATTCTCTTAAAGATAATAGAAATTGTTGTAAAAATCATTCGTAAATGTGCAATTATCCAGATCGAAAGTTTTCTGCTCTCAATATTTTGATCTGCAAATTGACAGCTCTCATCGGATGAAACTGTGAGTCAAGTATAAGAACAATCCTGATAAAAATGAATGAAAGTTACTTTTGATGAATCACAATGCTAACGAAAATGAATGCAAAGGAAATAGCTTGCGATATGAGCTTGCTAACCGTCACACTCTGGTAGACATCATAATTAATGTATATATTTACAAATCTAAGCTTTGAACAGCACAAGGCCGCTAGCGCAGGAGACCCAGTGATGATCGAACACGCTGTAGAAGTAATGATCGTCGAGGTTAGCCAGCTGAACACTGTGCTCCGGTGTATATTTTTTTGCTGACTCTGAAAAATCCCTTTCTTTCTTATTTTCAATGCATTTCTATAATAAAGCCATTTACAATGCATTTATCTCGTCTAGTTTGATAGGAAACTGAAGAACCAAAAAATTAGAGCAACATTCATACGCAATTGAGTTCAAGTCAGGCGAGCGTGAGTAGCAAAAAGTCAAGTGTTCCTGGAGCCAGCTGCTGGAAAAAACATTCACCACGAAGGAACATCGAAAGCAAAGGGGTTTACATGGTTTAAAAGGATCTGTGTGTGTCACTTCAGTTAAGACAGACCCCGGTAGTCCTTGTGAACTCCAATGAAAAACACCCCACCCATTTGCAGAGCTACCACCAACTTGCACAACACGTTGGATCCATAGCTTCAAGGTGGCTCTCCCTCACGGAAACTTGACCGTTTACCCTCTGGAGTTGTGAACTTGATGTCGCGACAGGCGACAGTCTTCTGCAATCCTATGGCAGTGTTTTCTGGTCCAGGTGATTACCATCCCTGTCAGTCATCGCCGGACTCGTTCTTGCATCACCTGTGGACGCTGAGAGTTTTCATGCATCGCCGGTGTCTATCTGGAACGTCTATATTCCTGGTATGCCCTTGCTCCTGATGCCCTAGAATAATATAAAGCGGTTGCCACTTCAGAGATAGTACCCAATCTTTCCAGCCCTAACAGTCTTCCCGCGGCCAAACGAAGTTAAATCCTGTCTGCGTTCAATGGTTGCAATGCATACTTTGCTACAGCTACACTATTCCTTCTATCTATTACGTCGCACATACGTTATCCGGGTGAGACCATTTCTACAAGCGGTGGAGGACAAAACCATCCAATGTACTGCTGTCTCTAATTTTCTGGTATTGCCGTTTGAAATCATTAGTCATACTTTTCATATCATACATATATTAATCATATCCTGTCAGTAACGACGTCATTTATTCCTGACAGCTGAAGTTCACTCTTCAGCATACAGAGCGCTGGAACTTGACAAAATAAAAATCATGATTGCACAATTCAGTGTTTAATCATTAAATATTTACTTGAATTTAGAAATTACCTTTTTACTGTTAAAAATAAGAAAAGTTAAACGATGAATTGTGGGGTAGTGATAAAGTCGTTGGGAAGCGATATAATGCCGAAACTGAGCTCAAATCTAGTCGACGTTAAAAGACAATTATGTTTATATTTCAATTTCCCCTTACAATCAGATTTTACACTATGTATATAATCATCAGTAGGAGGGCATGTAGGTTTTTGGAATAATGCTAGATGGACTAAACGGATAATGCAAGAAAGTTGGTCTACATCAGCAAAACAAAGGTCATGTGCAACAACCAAGTCAGAAATACCTTCAAAAACATTAATCCTAAAAAGAAGAGTACACAACGAATGCATTCTCTCGATAGTCACTTGCGGGGCTGAAACATGGAACCTAATCAATAGACAGACTCACAGACTGAGAAGCATGTGCACATGAAAGAAACGTCACATGGAGAATCACAAGACTACACAGTATATCAGGAAGAAAACAGACATGTCTGAGAATCCACTAGAAAACTCAAATAGCAATGGTGTGGTCATGTTGCAAGAATGGCAGACAACCGATGGACATCGCAACTCACAACATGAATCCCCAGAGATCACATACGCAACTGAGGCTGGCAAAATACAAGATGGAGAGACAGACTAAAATTCAGAAATTACTGGTTCCACGACGCCCATGATAGAAAGATCTGGCGAATCCTAGGGAAGGTTTATGTCCAACAACGGAAGTTAAGAGACTGATGATGATGATAATGATGATGGTATAATCATTAGAATGAATAAAGGTTTGGGCGTATTTTTAAAAAATAAACAACACTCATAATATCACCGGTGACAAAAGCACCTCATGTATAGATTTTTTTAAACTGCAATGTAAGTCGATAATTCTTAGAAGGGGGGAAATTCAATGTCAAGACCAGAATGAATTGGTCATTGGCGCTTATAAGGAATCAAGTGATCTGTAGCCCGAGTGATTAAATAGAGGTTGACAGCGTTTGCATAGATAAAAAGAGAGCTGTTATATTAACAAGAAGGGGGATAGTAAGGGAAATAGAACGAAAAAGAAATGATTTCATAATGACGTCACACTACGTCATATTATTCCTTTATATATATATATATATATATATATATATATATATGTATATGTGTGTGTGGGTGTGTGTGTGTATGCATAACTTTTACCTTGCCAATGAATTATGATGCATTCCCGACGATATTTTCCTTTCCATTTTGATGCAATGATTATCTATTTTCGTTTTGGGCGTTTTAAGGGAGATCAACTTGAAGAATTAATTGGAGACAATTCTTTTTTATATATTTATTACAAAAACAAATGTCGCCAAATGCTGCCAGGAAGTGTTACAACACGTCGCAGGTTTTGTACAGAGTCTATTCTCTTTCGTATCACATTGGTATTGCAGGCTGTACACATTCTAAAACTGACTATCAACTGTTATGTTAAATGTATGTTTCTCGGTTCGAACCTGAACTGCGCTTAAAAAACCCTTCTAGATCAGTAATTTCACCTGCATCCCCTCAGGCCAAGGAGTTCTTCACGAAAATGGACTTAGTGAAGTAGAAGAATATGAAGAACAAGCCTGGCTGCTGTAGTGTCACACTCCACTCCTACTTTCATTCTGATTGAAAATGATTACAGCAACTTTTGTATTCTTTATATGAAATATAAAAAAATACGAAAAATGTATGAAAAGATGTATTTTTCAGTATAAATGATTTTATTCATTTAAATGGAATAATTCCTTACGTATCTGTTAGATGGATGTTAAGTCCAGTCGGTAGAAAACCAACCTAGTTGGTTGAGATTTCAAAAAACGGTAGGGAAATATAAATTTTGTGAATGCATTATTTTATTTGAATGAAATAGGTACTTGCGTATTTCTAACATAACTATTTGTAGATGTATAAGACCTGTCAATTTAGTTCGGAGACACAACTACCAATCATTTGGTTGTATTTTCGGATCATAGAGGGTGATGTCAACCCCCTCCCCACGTCAAATCAAATTTAATGTGGACTGTTCTTGTTGTTCTTGTTACAACAGAAAAACAAAGTCAACTCCAGTGTTGGACTAAAGCTTGTCAAAAAGAAAAACGTGCTGGAGAACAAACGCCGTTTTCAGTCAGGTCTTCGACGGAGACCAAACCTGTTCAGACCAGACCAGACCAGACCGGAACGGACAGACACATTACTTAGTTAGTGACTAAATGGCTGGCCAAATCAAGACTCGTAAGCACTTTCAACTTCCACCAGTTACTCACGGACATATGTGAGATCAGTCAATCAAGACCAGGTATGTAATGACTGTCTGTCACCTCACGTACAAATTAAGTACTTGATACGGAAGCGAGCAAAGCGCACACCATCCTCTTTGTGTGTGTGTGTGTATGCATGTGTGTATGTGTGTGTGCGCGCGTGTGTGAATGTGAGCACACATGTATGTCACTAAGCGAGCATACCCTCATGACACAGAGATATAGAGAAAAGGAAAGAAACAAACTCCTTTGCTCTCCTCCTCGCACATAATGATTTTGATTTGGAAGCTTTTCAATTTGTGGAATCTTTTGGTCTCTGCAATCGTTTGATACTTGTTACGATCGTGGCTGCCGGTCCCTTTAAGATCGGCTTGCTAGCCATTCCACTTGTAAGCCAATAACAATTATAAATTAGCTAAATTTGATAGATATGACCTGCAGAGGTCTGGTTATATATTGCATCTAATTGAAGAAGACTGGCTGACGCTTCTTTACTTTTCCTAAGTTTAGACTCGTATATACTTTCCAAACTACTATCCTGTTATTTGATTATTTCCAGCAATTATGAGAAAATAAATAACAATGAAATGAATAAATGAACAAATTAAACCTTCGTTTGTAGGGATATTTACCAAGATTAGCTTAGTTTGGTACAAGGACATAGGTTTGAGGTATACACGAGCTTGCTAACCATCATGTTCAAACTTTCAGAAGTATTGCAAAAGTAAACATAAAGGTGCTCTGCATGAAGGTTATTGCTCTTATCAAATGTATTGGTCACAGAACTGCTTCTTACTTCGGTAACTATTAAAGATAGAAGCATACAGTTTTCACCATTCAATTACACGTGTTTTGAAGATTCATTTAATTTTGAAAAACAACTCGACGTGGCCTGACCCGGTCTGTTCGTTCCGCTTTTTGAAGCTTGATAACTCGGAAACTGATGAAGATAGAGAAATTGGGTTTTCGTTTTTCATTAGCCAATTATTTCAAGGTCTATTTGGGTTTTAGGAATAAGAGAATTGAAGTGTTTTTCTAGGGTGAATCATTTTTGGTAATCCCTGCTTATGCGAGTGTAAAATGCTGGAGCTGAACACAACGTAAACATAACTTTGTTTTACATCATTTAAGCGAGGATCAACTCATTTTAGTCCGTCTTGGGAACGAATAAAGATTTTCTGGGTATGTTTTCTTTGAGTGACAAAAAAATGATTAAAAAGGTAATCGAGCCATGACGCCCCAAACCGGGTCCGTTTTTCCTGGTTAATAACTCGGAAACAGATAAAGATGTTTTTCATCTCTACCAACGAATTTGGGGACAGATCCAGATTTTTTCAATTGAGATATAATTTTTCATTTTTTTTTTTTTGCATACATTTATGTATTCATTTCCCTTTACATTATCTCCAAATGTTATCAATGAATTCTAATAACGCTTTGTTGGAGGGTAGGCCTTGGGCTAAGGGAGAAATGATTAGATTTTCGGGCTGATCTAGGAATTATTTCACCGTTATCTCACCTGCATCCTAACTATTTCTAAACTGACTTTATTTCAGCTTTTAGTGACTGTGGGGTTGGAAGATATATTCGCTCTCCGGGTGCTTTCTAGTCTGAAAATGTTTTCATCAAACGATAGAGTATAAAAAAACGAAAGAAAAAACGATTTTTGAAGTTTTTACTAAGCACTCAGACCTGACTTAATAGTAAAGAAAAAAGTCTTGTTTACATCCATTGCGTAAGCGAGAGAACATCATATCCCCTCTTTTATTGGGGATTTGTTTCAAGTCGATATTTACTAAGCCTAGCTTAATCTGGCATAAGACCAGCACAAGCTTTCGAAGATCGTATTGCGTCGATTTTTTTGAGTGGTGAAGATCTATCTGATGGCCTTCCTAACTGCTTTCCAAAAGCAGCATATGTAATACTGGCTTTTCACCTGGGGTCGAATACCGACAACTGACACAAATAGGCAATTATCTCAGCCACGAGGCAGACCACCTCTACGAAGATTATGTATTCATATGGTTGGACGTGTGTAAACATCGTTGCAAACACCGAAAAGCGCATTTATCGATGATTATAAGCTATTCATGGAAAAATAAGTGAATGTAATCAGTATTCCAGATGAGCTATCTTCTTCTGTCAGGTGAATACAGCGTTAATTAAGTGAGAGAAAAAAAAGAAGCACATTTTGGTGATGGTAGTGGTTGGGAATCATTATGAGATTTGAAACCTGAGGAATAAGTTGTGTAAATGTTCAATAGGTGGCGCCTTCGTTCTGCACTCAGTAGCACCAGACAATTTAAAGTGCAGAAATATGCAGTGCACGTTGGATGAAACACACACACACACACACACATACACATGCATATACACAAAACATTCGCGTATGGTGGAAAGCAGAGACGTTTACACGATTCTTCTTTCATCTTTTAATCAAGCATACGTAGAAAGGTGCAAAAAATGTGAAACCAGGAGAATCATCAAAGCATAAATACATACAACTTAAATATCTATCGACATATTTATTCCCTTGTTGGTTCAGAGACTAAAGGATTAAAAGCTCTCAGTCAGGTTTGTTTCTTATGAGACTTAATATAACGTAGGACGATATATTTTCGTGTATATACATATATTATTGTGTCATCCACAGACAGCTGTTTCGTTGTACTACAACTCTTCAGTGTGGCTACAGACAATCCATCATCCCTTCCAGTACCACGAGGCAGGATGGAAACCTTCGCTTCAAACCCGGAGGCCGGTATCCTACCACTGACCTACGGAACAGGAAGGTTAATGAGGCAGAATTTAAGCGATATATCCATTTAGTTTAAATACCTCGTCCGCCAGAGTGCTCTATTCCTATGGAAGAGCATATATATATATATATATATATATATATATATATATATATATATATATATATATATATATATATATACACACATATACACACACACACACACACACACACATATATATATATATATATATATATATATATATATATATATATATATTGAAAACGACAGGTTAACACTTTTTTCTATTCATTGTCTTGATATTTAAGTTCGTATTAATCATTATTTTGACATTCGATGCTTCCTCGAAACGACAAATTTTTTAGATAAACGGATAAACGAAATTGAGTTTCGAATGTATGTATTTCAAAAATAAGTATTTATACTGAGTGGGTGGCGGTGACGAGTAGTGTGATGATTATCGGCACGATAAATGAACGCACCAAACAGAGTTCGAATTCCATCTACGGCTCCATGCGCTCACTTATCGTCAGTGTCTTGAGAAAAGTGTAAATCTACACTCAATGCTCCAGATACGGTGATAAAAAATGTCTTGTCACTGGAATTTCACGATGGGTAAGGGGAGTGGATGAATGTGTCCTTAGGCAAACCATTCTCCAATAGAGGTCATTGTGCTGTGTAATTGTTACAGATATTTACTAAGTTTAATCTGACAGGATATGTATCTTCTCCTAGAAAATCTTCTTGAAGAAATCCACTGTCGATATTTCAGACTACTCCCGGTGTAGATTATAATTTGGTGTCTTACTAGAAATAATCATCGTATCAGATGTTAAAATATTTACTGGGTCATCAATTTACATCACGCGTCTCTCTGCAAATAGAGATAGAAATCACTTGTTCGCCCATTGTAGGTGGATGGTCTTGCAATTTTGTCTTCCAAACCGATTTGATTTGGTTGTGAGTTTGATTCTCACTAGATGACCCAGGTTAGCCTCATCATAGAGTGGATAAGAAAGTTTTCATCCCTTGAATTCCAAACTGCTGTCGGTGACCAAGCAAAAGAAAATGAATATGAAGGGCTAGCGATCAAGATGTAAAGAAAACATTAAAAAGTAAAACACGCACAGTGCCAAAGCATATATGAGTTGCCAAAAGGAAGAATAACAAAAGTAAACAAAATATAGATAGAGGAATTGGAAAAAAATCCTGTTTGACAAGATTCAACATTTGAGCAAAAATGACAGAAAATATTAGCAGCAGTTTGAGAGCCAATAGAGAAGGAGAGGGCTATGGTGACGACGATCTCCCATAAGGAATCTCTATGAAATGGCCGTTGAAAAAATGACCCATCCCTGGAGAGAGAAACCAATAATTTTTCCATGTATTATGGATTTATTTTAAAGTAAGTAGTCTTTATCCATTCAAGAATTCTCTATCGCAGATCAACTCAAAAGTTGATTAGTAACCTTCTTGTTGTGAAAAACCGTGTCCCTTGTTGTCTATTCGGACAAACAATTTTTTTGTGTTTCGTACGGAACATAGAAAAGGGGCGTTTTAATGAACTTGGTCAACAAGTATCACGAAATGAGATATCCGGACGGATTAATCCAAGGAGAACCAGAATTTTCTCACCAAGACCATTCTTTTTTTGTTATCATCTTATACACCAAATAAATTGTTCTTTTTGTTATCTTTTTCTAAATATCTGTTTCATTTTTGTCTTTCTCTCATCGTCTGTTCCGTTTACTGTCTGCATTTGGCACAACCAAACACACGCATCCAAACACATTAATTTTAACTTAAATCTAATATACAGATTCTCTTCCCCCCCCCATCTAGTGTGATCCCTTTTTTAAATCGAATCGTTTAATAGACACACGATGACCATCATGACACTGGAAAGTCGTGACATACTTGTCATGGCGTTTTCCCAGTGGTGGTCAGAAGAGAACTACATACTTTCATACTATAAATCAACTAGAAAAAATATGCCAATATATGTTGTACCCAGATTACTTGATATTATGCTGGTATAGCAGTTGGGTTGCAGAAGATCTCCTAACCACAAGGTTAAAGGACTAAAATACACGTTTTTCCACCATTGACATGTTTGTGGTGATGTCTGTATCATAGAAACACCTGTCCGTATATTAATTAGCATTGATGCATGATGCGTCACCGGAATGAAGAATTTCGGGAAGGTTGGAATAATGTACTAAATTCACACGCTAAAAAAGAGGTTCGAACAATAAAATAAAAAAGGATTGATTTTACAAAAGAGAAGCGTAGGGAAAACAAAATTTAGCAAATGATTTTCACAAAATTCCAGAATTGAATAAAATCAAATTAAAAGGATCGATATATTGGTAATTAGATTGATCTTTGAAAAACCTCTCTTAATCTACTCCAGCTTTGTGATTTAATTGTAGTACTAATATGCAGTAATTTCAAAAACTGGAATAGAACTGTTTGGTAGGATTAAACGATTGCATTGGTTATGTCAAGCAATTTATATATATATATGCACTTTTAGTTTTGGTATGAATTATGTTCGCATAGTACAATTAGTTAATAATTTTCTCAAACCGTATAATTTGATTTATTGCTTTTAAAAGGTAAGGAATAACATCAAATTATTCGGTATTAAATTCATCATTATGAAATTATGGGCCACGTCCTTCCTAGCATAAATCAGATCCGAGTTTGGGCCAATTCTCCATTCACTCTTGGCTGTCTGCACGGTATCTCCAAAAGTTTTCGATTAATTCGAATGAAAGTTTGTGAAAGCATGAGGCAACAAGCTACGGAAGAACTGGGTTTTGGACTTATCCAAGCACAAAATAATCACAGACGTCTACTTCGAATTTCAAAATGGGTGCCCCTTAAATTCAAAGTGCAACAACTGGCATCAATCCCTTTTCTTGTATGGATAGTTTTTAGATATGAATTAACATGGTTGCCAAGATTCTATCCAAAAAAAATCAGAAATCCGAAATGGCCGTCATTTTGTGTCAATAACTTGAAATCCCGTCATATAATTGTGGGGGATTTTTGGGTGATGATAACTTAGAAAATCTCGACATATTTCCAAAATCTCAGTTTGTCAATCTAAATTCTGAGGTTAAACCCTGATTATACCGTCCTAGTTGGTGAATCAATTAATCTACAGCATAATAATGGACAAAACATTCATTTCATACGATTAATGTTCTTCAGCATATTCTCCTTTCTTGTCTGTGCTCTCAGTTCAGTTGTGAATATTAATCACATAGAATACCATACGACAAAAATTTCAGATAAAAATTTAGCTATTATCTACGTGTTGGGCTGTAAATTTATTGATGCACGCTTGTGTAATAGAAGTAAAAAAAAGAATAAACGATTTTTTTAATTTCATCAACCAAAAAACAAAATTTATATTATTAAACAAAAATTAGAGTAATGTCAGTGAATTTTTACACAAAAAGATCCCCATATTTTTTATAGTTTAGATTTGAGAATATACCAAACCACTCTAATCCTTAATAATTATTGGCGTTTGAAGAATTTTTCGAGACTTGACAGCAGGTAAACGAGATTAACGCTGTGAAGTTAACGGGCCGCTTTATTATCACAAGTAAAAATGGTGTACATATTTGTGCTTTTATCTCGCCTCTTTGTGTAAGTTATTTGCTTAGAAGTTTTTCTGTGTGTCGTGTAATTGCGGTATTTGTTCTCGAAGTTATTTACTGTTTGGGTTTTTGGTATATTTGGATAGTGCTGTACTAGTAAATTCCAGTTGTTTATAATTCTTTGAGAGAAGACGTTTTATTCTAGTGTTTTTTGCATTGTTCATTATATATTCGCTGTTGTTTCTTCTGTTCATTGTAAGGAACTTTTTAGCTGAGATGATTTACGTATCTTTTATTATTTTGAATGTTTATTCTGCATCTCTCTTGATTCTCCTTTCTTCTAGTGTAGTTAGTTTAAATTTATAAAGTCTATCTTCATACGGAGGATTCGACATCTTGCATCTACATATTCCATTAATTCCTGGTTAATATTCTAGGTATTTGAAACCTGAACTCTACGAAGCTTCTCTCAACGGTCAGAAAGCAGATACCGCATGGCTTAGCGGTGAGTCAGCGATGACCAACCTGAAAGCCAATTTGGTTTGTTTACAGTGGTCCAAAATAAGCGAAGAAAATATAACAAATATACTTGATTCATTCCAGCTTTTCAAATGCTTGTTCAGATAAAGGAATGTCCCAATTGACCAGCAAATAGATTAATCAGAATCTACTTTATTTTTTATTATTATTTGCGAAAAGATACATTTTTATTTCACTCAAATATACAATAGCATATTGTGGAAATTTTTGATAAAATCTAAACGGCGTTTCCGCCATATTTTTCTTGAAAGTATGTGAAGAACACATTTATTGAAAATTACATGAATACAAGAACAATATTTAAAACCAAAGAAACACATTTCAAACGATAAATTAATTCAAGAGGATAATAGTCCTCTCAGTAGATAAGTCTATGAAAGTTAATGTAAAGCAATAAGTAAACACAAGACGAACTAGTGTGTTCGTTAGATCACGAAAGAATCTTATATTTTTCAAGTCTCGTGAAGTCGGCCGGTCAAAGTCCCGTCATTGTCTTCGTAGTAGTAGTGACATTTTATATATTTACATACTTACACGAGATGATCCTAACTGTTTTTCTTTTACTACCCCTACCCTAGAGAACCTTTATATTTCTTACATTACATCTGATACATCAATGTTTAGTTCTAATTCTTCTCCAATGTATTGTCCTGTCCAGTTCTTCCAAGGAGTTCTTGAAACCCTGCCATCTAGGATTGAAGCGTAAGATGTCAAAAAATCGTTTGGTTCTCAGTCAGTTTATTGCTCTTGAATGGTTTTCGTTTTGTTTTTGGACCGGCTTTTTCTTTTTTTTTTGTCAGATTCCGTCTTTAGATTTGAATTTTTAAAACAAAATCTACAAATAACTTGAAAAACTGTACATCTTATAAAAAATCTAAACGTAAATTGAATAAATAAATTGTATATGATATCCCAGTGTTGCTCTCCGTCCCCCGAATAAACATTTTCATTAATTTCGCCCCGTGTACAGCATTGATCTTCCATTTGTAAAGAGTTTCGTACAATCCTATTTAGGACTGTGTAAGTTCTCAAGACTAGAGTTTTATGTCTTTGGATTTTCTACAGCGAAATTACAGACGGAAATAAAAGGTACAGTAATCCAGATAATGCTCCAATCCACATTAATATATTCTCAAACCAGATTTGTTAACAGTAAATCTAGATAGATAATTAGTGGATAATCCTAACTTCAGCACGAAAGGCCATATTTACGGAGCTTGCTGTAGCGGACTAATTTACTAATACCTATCAATTGGTTTCAACTAAGTTTAGCTTGAAGGATTTATCCATGGAGTTACAACTAAGAAATGAACTCATTTGCAACAGTTTACCAGATAATCACGCTCACTACTGTTCTGGGTACTTGAAACGAAACGAATGCTTGAAAGCCAAGCTCTCTTTTGTTGTTGCGTCCATGCACCTTATTCATCATGTATTAGGAAGAAATTATATGGGAAACTAAGCCGGTACGATACTTTCCTCTAGGATGCCTTTGTTGATAATAATGTATCCTTCTGGGCTGGCCATAAAAAAGCACGGGTTTCGGAGGGCTACTCAGAGTCGTCTAGACTCGCAAAGGTCAGAATAAGAAGAGATGGAGTTCAAATTTGGTGCTCATCGCATAACTGCAATTAAGGGCTCTGATTAGCTGTGCCTTTTTGACCAATGAATTACGAGTATTTTAGTTGCATTATTCACTCCGTATCTACTTGTGGTCTGAAGTGAATAATCCATTTCTATTAATTTATTTGTTTATCTCAATTGATTATTATTGGTACTGATATTAACTAAGTTTAGCAAATTATGATGCGAAGCTAGGTCAGGTAGTGCAGAGTAGACGGGGATGAGAACGACGAGCTACACCAATTTTCACATCGGGGAGGACCTGCTTGCCTAGAAAATCAGCAGTTAAAATTTCTGGTTTTAATGTGAGATCGATCTCTGAAATTGATGTTATGAACATATCTCAGCCACAAGACAGGCCAGTTTAGTTTTGTGTCATATTATGAACTAAATTCATCAACTTGTAAAATAACTGCAGGTAGGGGTTCAAGTTCCCAATGTGACAATCAGACAAACGATTAGGAATAAGGATTCAGAAGATTACGGCACCCAGCACTGAAAATGCTCCACTAACAATGCAGACCGACCGAAATTTGCAAACGTAGGATGAAGAGTAGCGAAAAGAAATTCAGCCTAAATGGGCAAGATGGCCTCCAGTATTACTGGCCTGGCCCACGATTACCAAAGGAAACCTTTTCAGATCTTTCTAGTGAAGATAGTGGGTTCATTGTTTGGGGATTTGGTGGGGAGATTGTCCTCAAGTTCATTGACAGGCAGTTGAACGCGACCGGATATGTTATGAAAGGAGAGTTCCAGTGTCTGAAAGCTAGTTCTGTGACGTGGTTACTACTACTACTACTACTACTACTACTACTACTACTACTACTACTGCTAATAATAATAATAATAATAATAGTAGTAACAGTAGTAGTAATAATGATAATGATAATAATAATAATGATTATAATAATAACAACGATGATACTTCCCCGTGTAGCGTATAAAAAGCCGCTAAATAATTCGACTCTTTTTCAGTCACTGGCAGTCATCCATGATACCATTTCACGGATAGCTTCCCCCGCTAAACCCAGGCGCCTTTGTCATAAACTAAACTCCCAACGCACACGCGACTCTGTGTCCAATCTGTTGACTTCGACGTCTGAGCGAACATCTTAGAAGAAAAGTTGAAGGGAGTCTTCTATGCCAAGGAAAATGGGAACAGGCCAACCGGCCATTACTTGGGAAGTTCCGAGTGCAATAACCGAGAATGGTACGAAAAACAAGTCAGAAGAAAAACAAATCTATGCTCAAGTCGAAGGAGGTAGACCGAGCCGAGGGGAAACCAGCGACGTTTTCGAATGAAGAGCTGATCGAGTGGGTTAAAGAGCATAACTGACACATATCAAGGCGTTGAAAATCTCGAAGTAGATGAGAATATCGCATGACTACCTCACGTGTTGAGTGGTGTTAGCACTTTACGAACTCACATAGCACAGAATTGCTCGAATATTCCGAAGACTTTCTCAGCGTTTCAACAACAGACGACGCGAAAACCATGGAGTACGAATTGTCACTGATTGGAAACGCGTATCAGACCATGCTGAGCTTTGATCTTCCCGACACAGAGACAGATGAAGGCCAGGACGCAGCCTATATCAAGACGAATGGCAATCAGGAAAGACCGTTCGACACTGATGTTAGCCGTCCCAGCAGATGAAAAAAAATTATGCTGTCTTACATTATCTTCAAGAGAAAAACCTTTTCCTGTGGAGACATTTCTCGAAAAAATAGTGGGTCGTGTATTCGAGAAAGAGTAGTTTAATACAAAGACGACGAGAGACTGAATCCAAACAGTGCGGGGCATACGTCCAGGTGGCCTGCTGAAATAACCACCCTCGGTCGTGCTTGACGATCCAGGTGCCATCGATAGTTTGAGGTGAAACGGCAAGAGATCCGTCAAAACTGATCTTGCCATCATTTCTGATCTGATGACAAATGTTCTTCAACTACTGGACGTCTGCATTAACAAATCTTCATTTTTTAAAAATTCTACATCACAAACGCACCGGGTGGCAGTTAAAACGACAATATTTTTGACGGACAATAAGACGATTCTGTGTACAACGACAACATCAAAGATGACCAAAATATCTACTATACAGAAAACATAGATGAAGCAGTGAAGCTGACTAAACCCTTAAATTTTTTGTTACTCTTTAGTTAGCTTTGACATTGGATATAACTAACTTTGGTCGTCACGAATATGGCTACGATTTGACCGGGAAGAAAGGGTAACATTTAGTATTTGTGTATAACACGCAAAGCTCTAAGTGGGAAATGCATGTTATACAGGGATATTTATAGTAATCTCCTTCCTTGCCAATGACCTTAATTCAGTGGTGAATATTAATGACATCGATCGAATATCATACATTAAAAACTTTAGATCAAAAATTCCACTGGTAACTATATTCCGAGCCACAGACTCATCCAGCCTTGTAGATAAATAATTACTTACGAATACCCGGGTTCGTCAGCGTCTTTGACTTAGTACAGCGGTAGTAAGGCAATGACTACCAGTTACCATTGTAGGTTATTGCCTGGGATAAGTTAGGGCATCACTGGACGCTTCACTGTTCCGGCGTTGAGCCCCAGACGAAAAAACAACAACAGTGATTTGATTTCACAGTAAATCATAATCTATTTTGCGCTAATCAAAATCTCAAAAATCGAAGAAAAGATGTTTTTTGCATTCATGCCTCCTGAACTATATTTTTCGTTTTCTCAACATCACAAACTAATTTCACTTCTCAAAAAAACGAGCAAGCCGGCAACTGGATCTAAGGCGTACAAATGCTAATGACTAATATTCTTATTGCTTCCTAACAAGAGAGTAGCGGTATTTTGTAGCTAATACAGAGGCAGGTATGGTATTTATGGAAGAGTAGTTCGCTTAAGTGATCTACCGTCCACTCTCTCCTCCAACGGCCATCGTGACATGCTATTGTTTAGACATTTTGTTGAAATAGCTCGCAACAGACAGCACACATGAAGAAGTGGAATCATGCTTTTCCAAAAAGGGACATTGGCAGCTTTAGCCGACATTTGAAGGATATGCTTTTCGTGTTTATTTAGAGAGTCATTACTTCTATATATTTCTAGTCGACCCAAGTGCCGAAAAGTCCCTCGAAACAATCCGAATGTCACTAAAAACATCAAGTTATTTTTCTTTGAAACTTTTATTCAGATTTCTCTTGTATGAAAATGTAAGAAATGGGCGCAAAATATACGTTAACTCAAAACTTTCTCAATCAGGGTTAAAAAGAAATTGCAGGACCCACAACAGAGGCAAAATCTTTACGCCATTAAGGACTCAGTGTTCAACAGATATTGTGCGACCAAAATGTTTTAAATAGATACCTGATGGTATATATCAAATGTTTTACGTATTGAAATATAAGCAATGTATTGAATGATGGCCAAATGGCGATGAAAGTATTGGTTTTCGTTTAAGCAGCACCTAAGTCAATCAGTACTTAGATGGGTGACCGTATAGGAACATAACGAACTGTACGCAACTTGCAACCTTATATAACCTGCCAGAGAGCTTTAGTTTGTAGACTGGCCATTACCAGAAGGCTTGATCCTTACACGAAGATCTTCATAGTATTGGCTCCGTGCTAGACTATTTCAAGCTAAGCAAATATAAATAAACTGACGAAGAGATCTCTTCGATGGACTATACAACATGACTTGGTGTAGCCTAAAAAATTAGGACTGCATACTCTCTCCTTACACTGTAGCCCTGCAGTTATTATTTGGGTGCATATTCTTATAAACTGCTTCTGTCAGAATGAATAATTTCCATTGTTTAGATCTCTGAAATCTGGCAAGGCTAATCTTAACTCAGCAAACTTTGCTTAGAGAGGAAGCGTTGGGTATTAGGAAAAGGAAATAAAATCGTGGGCCTTAAATGCAAACACGCCGTACGCTATTCTCTTCTATTCTCCACTCTTCATTATGGCTACTCGGGATTTTTCTGCTTTTCACAGAGATTGATGATACTTACACTTTTTTATTACTGGCTTTCAACCATTTGCGCATATACGCACACACACACACACACGAACAAATACGCATGCATGTAGATGAGTTTGAGTTTTATTAACGTATGTATCTTATATATATATATTATAGTCATAAACACAATCACACATATATACATGCATTTATATATATATATATATATATATATATATATATAAATGCATGTATATATATATATATGTGTGTGTGTGTGCACGCATGTTATATATAGATACATACATAAGATATGATATATATATATATGTGTGTGTGTGTGTGTGTGTGTGTATGTCGTAAGTGTATATATTATGACTGCATTTCTTTTTTACGTATCATCTTATATACCCACTTATGAGTATTCACATAAACGAGCCTGGGTTTATTTACTCGAGTAGCTTAACAAAATGTCATTGTGATAATTGATAGTTGTTTGTATACATTAAAGCAAAGAAAAGGCTGGGGAAGAGAGAAAAATTCCGATTTTGCACCGCATAACGTTGTCGTTTTTAAAAAAATATTCTCTCTTTTATTAATTATTAAAAGCCAAGAAAATATCGCTATGTATTTAAAAATCACAGTTACGAGTAGATCAGCATAGAACTCCAACTGAATACGGGATTTTTTGTTATGGCTCACTTTGATCCCCACTATCTAACTAAATCATTTGTCAGGCACGTGGTCAATGTTTCTTGTTGTTCAAATGAACACAGTTTTTCACATGCTGGATTAACAGGTATATACACTCACCTAATGCTATGCAGTCATATATATACATATATATATATATATGTGTATATATATATATATATATATATATATATATATATATATATATATATATATATATATATACTATCCAAAACTTAAGTACACTTACTGGACAAAAAGACATACACATACACACACACATATGCATTCACACGAGGGTGTGACGGCAGAAACACACTTTGATGGATAAGTTTCTGACCAAACTATTCCTCATGTCTCACAGACACGACTTCATCATTCAACGTGCATGAGGGAGCATATATATCTCTTTTTGAAAAAAAAAACGCTCTTTAACTCCCACTCCTCCCTTATACACATACGTGCGTACGTGTACACATGCATGTGCGTCTGCGTATGTGCACACATGCATGTGTGCATCCATGTGTACACACTCTCACACACACACATACGTGGTTAGCAAACTAGTTTCGTATTTCATTGTCAGTCAGTTGATCTTCACTGGAGGCTCCACAATTGGACACAAGTGCCAGACTATGCTGAGCTTCATGAAGTTGGACATGTGCACAGCAGCGGTGAGGAGGAGGAGGAGGTGGAGGAGGTGGAGGAGGAGATGGTTGTACATAGCTCAACTCATTCCGAGGAGGAGGAGAAGGAGGAGAAAGAGGATGAGGATATGTTTGTTCATCATTCAACTCATTCCGAGGAGGAGGAGGAGGAGGAGATATTTGTATATAGTTCAACTCATTCCGAGGAGGTGGAGGAGGATGATGAGGAGGAGATATTTGTACATAGTTAAACTCATTCTGAGGAGGAGGAGACGATGGTTGTACATAATTCAACTCATTCCGATGTCTGATGCATATGCACCCTGCTCCTCGTCCCGACGTTTACACGCATGATGTTGGCATGTCCGGGGGGCATTTTCGCTCACGAGCATACATGGCGAATCGTCCCTCCAGCTAGGCAGACACGCAATATCTATCTCTCGATTCGCAAAATCCCCAGAATCATTTCAGTAGTACGTTCCATTAAATTCATTATCGCTTTACGCCCCCTCCCCAATCTTCGCCTCAGCCCAACCAGTTACTTCCCGTGATCCCACCATCTTTTAATATCTCTTTTGCCTCCTCCTTCTATCCCTACACCTCTCACTATCATTTTCCCTTCTCTCTCTCTCTCTCTCTCTCTCTCTCTCTGGCTGACTTTCTGCCTTTACACTTTCTCTTCCCTATTAATTAAACCTAACAAAGATGCGTGATTCAAGACTTAACTTTCGACTGAAACACTTGATTGCAGAGGCAAACATTTTTTTGTTTTGTTGTTTCTGCTTTTAGGTCTTTACTCGCTCCAATGAGCAGATTTACCTGAACTCCCACCTAAAGTACGCACATGCGCATGAGCATGCAATTTCTTTTATTCTCTAATTTTTTGGTCATATGCATGGGTAATTTTACATGCATGGCGCAGCACACGCTTTGTCTGATAGACGCATACCTTTGTTTCAAGATTGTGTACAAATTAACGATTAGCGACAGGTAACCAAGATCGATACTTTTGATTAGATTTTGTTGTTGTTGCATAACATCAAGAAGAAATCTGCACATTCGGTCGAAAAGCGGGAAACACCTTCATTATTCTGAAGACTTTGCTACTTTGTGATTCTTCTGAAGACTTTGCTGCCTCTTATTCTCCTAAAGACTTTGCTGCCTGTTATTCTTCTAAAAACTTTGCTGCTTGTTATTGATCTAAAGACTTTGTCGCTTGTTATTCTCCTCAAGACTCCGTTGCTTGTTATTCTTCTGAAGACTTTGCTGCTTGTTATTCACCTAAAGCCTTTGCTGCTTGTTATTCTTCTAAAGACTTTACAGCTTGTTATTTTTCTAAGGACTGTAATTCTTTTAGATATTTTGCAGCTTGTTATACTTCTGAAAACTTTGTTGCTTGTTATTGATCTAGAGGCTTTACTACTTGTTATTCGTCTAAAGGCGTTGTAGCTTGTTATTCTCCTAAAGACTTGTTGCTCGTTCAAGAATGGAGAAAAAATGTTTAGCAGCTGCCACTACCCCCAAATGACTGGGACAAGCTAACTGTTGATATGCAGAGAGAACACGATTCCCTGTTCTCACTAATTATGAATTTTCCTTCGTTTCCTCCCTTCAGTTTCATTCACACAATTTCCTTTTTCATTTAAGGTCTGCACCTACAATGTTCGAAGCATAGCTGAAGGCCACGGGCTGGATCAACTGATATCAGAATTGGACAACATCACATCAGAAAACCTTCCACAGCTGTAGGTAAGTGATATATTATATTTTAAGGGGGAAGGAGGATAACAAATTCATTGGCGTAGGATTCTTAGTCAAAAAATAACATCGCAGTAAACGATATAACCTTTGACAGCATATCAGAATAGCTTGAATAATAGTTTGATTAAACAAAAGATGCATACTTGAAGTAATCCAGGTTTACGCACCAACTTTGAAGAGTTTTACCAGGAGATTGGAGAATTTTTGACGATATCAGTAAGGTAACGGGCCAGGAAGATACAAATTACACAATACTCATGGTATACTTCAATGCTAAGGTAAGGGAAAGGGAAGACACTTTGAGGAAAATTGACAAACACTTTAATTAAAAACCAAACGCACGAACAGGTGGGATTCAGAGGTAGCTATCCGACAATAGACGACCTACACACATTAAACCAGCTGATCGAAAATATATCAGAATACAAGAAAAAACTTTGGTTTATGTAGACAATGAAATAACACATACACACATGTACATATCAGGTTTTCATAGGGGAAATGTGGTATTATGGTGAATGGTAGGTATGATAGTGATGAATGCATTCATTTGGTGAAGATGATGAAGTAAGTATGTTTAGGTTATGTGAAAAGCTAATTTAGAATATTTAATGTAAGAGGTTCCCTTTCTGGCCGTTTACTACGTTATTGTCAACTAGCTGTTTATGTGCACCGTGATATCACATGTACGATATATTGAACGAATACGTCAAAACTTTATTCCCTCTTAAGATGACATATATACTGGCCCAAGACGTTCTGACGGCCGGGGGAGAATGAAACTATAATTGCAGTTGTATTTTAGCGCCAACTAGATTAGAATATGGTATATGTAGGTAAAGCTTCGCCTATTTTTATTGGCCAATAACTGAGGCAATTATTACTGATAGAGCAGGGTAATTTTATGTATAAAGTAAAAGAACTACCGAAAATTTTACTATAAAAAAAATGCATTGTAAATAATTTTACCGCAGAAATTTATTCGTAATAATTTTATCATACAAATGTATTAAAACTTACTTCACTCGAGAAATTCATTGAAAAATCAGGAAACGCTTATTCTCAATGACCAGGAATTACTGAAAGAATGTGGCTGTTATATGCATACGGTGAATGTATTGAGATCTATCTTCCTATAAAATGCAGCGCAAATGAGAAGGGCTGGTTGTTAGTGACCATGAATAAGGCAAGCATCATTGACAGAATACAGCTGTTATAGACGTAATGAAAATACATTAAAAAAAATTATCATCGAAGTTCATTGCTGGTGATTTTTAGCTCCAAAATACACTGCTAGTAATTTTACAATATGATTTGCAAATGAGAAAATTAGTGATTGTTAGTGACAAATGTCATTGAAAGAATAAGGCTATGTATAATTGTATGATCATAAGTATCAACATATTTATTTTTATACTCCTTGTTATACAGCACATTTCACTAAATTAGACTCCTTTTGTACTGCGATGCTCTTGATGCGTGGTCAGTACGAATTAAGACAGAAAATGATTTAATCTGTTGATCATGGCCACTCTGTGCCTAGCACGCTTCCCTTTTCTTTTTAAAATATCCTCTTTTTAATACGTAGCATTATTGAGAGCTGTAAAATTCTGAGAAGTAATAGTGTCCTTTGTGACTTCGAATCAGTGGTGAAACAGGAAACAAGTAAACCGTCATAATAACAAACCTCAATCTAACCAATTTCGGGTTTAACAAACCCGTGGATTCATCCAAACTGACTTTGGGTTCACCGAAAAAAGTACGATAATTGCAGCGAATTCGTGAAAGATAATGAACTTTTGATACTTTGCAGGAAGACTAACCGCACAATAAATGCATTAAAAAAGATATATTTCAGAGTTCCTTCGCTCTCGTGTCGAACGAAGTCCACGAAACCAAGGCGGGTTGTAGTACATCGAAACAACCAGAAACCAATCAACGTGGTACATAACGTCTTCTGTGATACTTTTATTTCACAAATAGAATCATCACACCTTTTGGCATTGAAAGGAAACTATCAGAAAAAAATTAAATCAATAAAAAATTCAAAGTGATTACAGTTCAAGAAAAAAATTAAAATGAAAACAGAGACGCTGTATCACATGTCTAAATAAATACAAATAATATTCTTATGAAAAAGACGTAATTGTGCTGAGTTTTGTATCAGAGTATTGTTGATTGATAAATTGTTTTGCATTAAAATGAATCATTGTTTGCTTCGTGATTTTTTCAATGAGTTTATCGTGCGTTTAGTATGTAAAATGTTATTTGTTCAATTAGAATGGATTGAAAAACGACAATGAATATACCAATAGATATAAGCCACGAATATTTTCTGTAACACCGGTGTAATTTCGTAAGGATTTTTTGTGCATACCGAGACCCATCTTCTGATAAAGAAACGAGTTTTCTTCCTATCTACCGAACAAAATTCGATAAATGCGAGAACTAATCACCGATCACGCATGTGGTACGTTGGTGTGAAGGAATTCTGACTTGCGCATGCGTGGTTTTTCGTTCTGTGTTCACTGTGTTGTGTTTTGTGCATGCATTACTGCCATTGCTCTAAGTTACTAGCGAACTACAGAACTTAAGTCTTATTTATTGAACGAAGGACAACCATTATTTATTGAACGAAGGACAACCATCGGGTATAACAAACTTCCGACATTCATTACATCCCCCCACCTAAAAAAAAACCCCGATTAGTTCGTTATAGCGAAGTGTTACTGTATCTGAATTATATTTTGTTCAGTTGTTTCTGAAAGCAACATATTGACTTCAGGAAGACAAAATGACCTTACTTAGATAAACCAGTTGTATTCAGAAATTTACACATTTCACTTTGAGAAAAAAAACATATATTACGTTAGTGATGGAGCACATGGCTGTCAGATGTTCTTTTTTTCTCAGAATTTCTAAGGACTGCCCTTCAGTCATGTTTTCTGCACATTCAGATATTTCTTTATAAGAGTTTCTTCCACTCGATTTTTACTCAGCAGTTATATATTGAATATTAGCTAACTTCATCATTTTCAATTTAAACTGTATTACGAGTAATTTTCTTTATCGTTCTGACACAAGTTGCGTTAAAATATTAGGCGTGCACAACGTCAGAAACGTTGTGATAATAACAACTAAGATAAGGACACTAGTCCAGACCGATCAATTCTTGAGACCATCAACAAAAACTATCACCCAAAACTATCAAAATAATTTGCTCCAGTATTTCCGACTGGCTGTCTATCTGGCTATGTAAATATCATGCGTGCAGGCTACACCAATGAGGTAGAGGGCTGAAATTTAATACAGCTATTCCTTATGACTAGTTGTTGTTTAAGGGTTCTCCCAAATAGTTTTTTTAATGAGGAGTTCTATTTACGATGTAAGTATATACTAAATTGGCCACTAGTTTTTTTCTGCTTTACTTTTGAAAATTCAAACTTTTAATGATCCAACAATTACCTACATACTTTTTTAATATTCAAGTTTTTATTTCATATCTGATTGGTACAAGTATCTTGATTTTTATTGTTTTTAGCACAACATTTAAGCAGTTACAAGTCAGAAGGTCCAATTATAGAATAGCCATTTTATAAAAGGTCCAATGTATAAAAAGTCAAATGAACATGAGATCTAATGCAATCGGGTAAAATAATGCAAATACGTCCAATGCAAAAAGGGCCAATGCACACAAGATCAATGCAAAAAGGGCTAATGCAGTAAGGGTCCCGTAATGCAAACACACCCAACGCAAAGAGGTTCAATGCAAAAAGACCCAATGCTCAAATGCAAAAAGCCTGATTTATACAAATCTTCACACAACATATTCACATGATACATACGCATATGTACGCGTATATGCACACGTGCCCCACACCTTCCCCACATAGCATTCCTAGGACTGCTTCTCTGGTGTCACTTAAAATGCCCTTTCACCGCTGTTATTGAAAGTTTGATTTTTTAACTGACTTTAACATTTTGTCTGGTCAGTTCTCTGTTGTCACAGTAATTGCTTCTAAAAAGTTTGAAAAAAACTCACCAGTTAAAGTATCAAATACAGTTTTTTTTTAAAAACCTTCAATGTCATAAGGGGAAAAAAAACCAAGCGAAACCCGAGAAGCAGTTCTAACGAATGCTTCATTGGGATAGTGTGAGGCATGTATACATATACGTACCTGGACATATACACGTGTATCAAGTATGTAAATATGAAAGAATTTGTCCTTTTGCATTGGAATTTTGAGAATTGAGTCTTTTGCATTGGATGTCATTGCATTGGGCGTGTTTGCAGCATTGACCCTTGCTACATTGAGCCTTTTTACATTGGTTCTTTTCACATTGGCCTTTTTTGCATTGGTCCTTTTTGCAGAGAACATGTATGCATCGGTCCTCCTTACATTTGACGTTTTTGTATTTTGGCCGTTTTGTCTTTGGACCATTTGCAATGGACATTTTGAACTTTGACAATCAGCTTAAGACATTTTTTGATAATGATTCTTTCTGATTTGACGTTTTGACACAACACTCATTTAAGCTGATATGTTGCCTGCCTTCTTTCAGATGTGTACTAAATTTGATAATTCTTTAATCGTTGCACAATTCGTTCATTACAATTGTTAGTGTCAGTACGAATATTTGATACTCAACAGTTGTGATTTGTTTTCATGAAAGAGGTTGCGAGATTCAATAAAAAGTAAACGGCACTTGAAGATTATTAGATACAACAAACACTTGAAAAATACTGGAGAATACACTGGCTGAAATATTAGGTTCAAACCAATAAAAATGAAGCTTCTAGTGCAGATAATTCCTGAAATAATGTGATCGTTTCATTTACGAACTTAAGACGATATACAAGTTTTTGTCAAGCTGCGATTCATCAATTGTGTCAGAACTTTGTCAAGGAATTCAAAACCTTTGCAATGTTATCTACTAAGCTTGAATTAATTTGGCACTAGGCCACAAGTACAGTCCACCCTACGAGGATTTGATATGACTACTAGTAATGCTCTGTGAGACCAGCTTGTTAACCATTACTCGAAGACAAGGCACGCCCTAACGGCTGTGTGCTCTGACAATATTGGAGAGTTATCAGTAAAATCATACTGGCATTTCCATTCAGAAACTGAGAATCCTGGGTGTCTATTTCTGTTGATATGAAAAAATTTCTGCTGACATTGTCGAGACGCCGAAAAAATATATTCCAAGTTCCAGGAAACTCCGCCAAAAACCATGTAGTTTTTGACTAATTACACTTAAAACAAAAAGGAAAAATTAATTGGCTACTGGAAAATGTCAATCAACACAGAGACTCCAAAGGGCCCCCGAAATTCTCTAAAAACATCATAATTAACACTACATTACCTGAACTACAATTATTTAGATGGCTATTTTGTCTGTTTTTTTTTTTCTTTTGCAATTTCGGCTTTTTTAAATACAAAAATGCAGACATCGTACAGTCTTATATAACATCACTTTTTTGTCGCAGTTTAATTGTAATCCAATGAATCTAAACGTATTAATTCTGAAGCTTTTCTCTGTGACTTTATATTTGATTCGCAACATCCGTGTGTTTTGATTCAGCCTCTTGTAATCCCTGTCCAAACAACCTTTCAGATAATACCTTGTGATATACGGCATTCATTTCAAAGATCTCAATCAATCATTAGATTTACTAAGAGGGTATTTGCTCTTGGTGTTTCTATCTATTACAACCAATAAGTCAGCTATTAGATACCTGTCTTTCAAAAAAGATTGATTTTAAAAAATGTTTTTTATACTTCATAGTTATATTCATTGTTTCAAAGTTCTCCCTTTTTCTATCAAGCAACACCCCTCCCTCTTCCTTTCTATGTCTTTCTTTTTTCTCGGCCTTCATACACACACTCACACACGTATACACATACTTTACATGCACAGAATGCGCTAGGCACGGAGAAGTGGTTTACAGTTTAGTCGTCTCATAAACCATGGTTTGATCTTTACCTGAGGAAAAACTGAGCCAAGTTTTGCAAGTATATATATATATATATATATATATATATATATATATATATATATATATATAATTGTGTCATCCATAGATTGCTGTTTCGCTGTATTACAACTCTTCAGTGTGGCTATAGACTATCCATTATACCATCTAGTATCACGAGGCAGGATCGAAACCTTCGCTTCAGACCCAGAGGCTGGCACCTTATCTCTACCCCACGCGGAACTGGACGGTCGGCAGAGTTGAATTGAAATGATATATTTACTCACGCATAATTCCCCATCGACCAAAGTGCTCTATTCATAAGTCGGAAGAGCATTGCATAAGCTAATGATGAACAAGTTACTGCACTTAAAGAGTGCTCAACCCTGAATAAGTGAGCGTTATATATATATATATATATATATATATATATATATATATATATATATATATATACAAAATGCAAAAATGACTGTTAGAGCAGAGGAATAATCGATATATCATTGAAATAGATATCACTTTTTTTCTCATTATTTCAATGGCATTATCCTTTAAACATGATTTTGAATCGTCTATATATTCTCTCGTCAAAATATAATACTGATCAATCTGCCTTGTCACTGAGATATCTTTACTTTCAGTACTAGAAGTCGGTGTTCGAAACCCAGGTATAAAACCAAAATTTCGAATACTAATCTTCGAAGCAGATAGGCCTTCCTCAGATTCACGTATCTTTTCAAAAGATTTTTCTAACCCTACCACTATCATCTGGCCTTTTATTGTGCAAAGTAAATATTTATAATTAACTGAATCATTTCCTGGTTTATGCTTCTGATGATAAAAGTGAATACCATTATATCCATCATATATCTTTAACTTATCTTATATAGTATTTAAAACTTTTTTAGTGTACGTAGTTGGCATCGAAAAACGTTTAAATTGCTATTGTATCATTTTTAGACCCAGACCAGTATTTGTTTCAAGTAAAGAGATTATGCAAAAGCTATTTCAGCTAAGCAAAGACTGTACATATTAGCCATCGTTGGAAGCTGTTTAAATTGATTTCATCGATCAGGGAAGGGTAGTGACAATCAAAATGACCTCCGACCTTCAATAACAAGATCTGCAGGAATTAGTCGGCGAATACTAAACTTGTCATCAAACTCAAGAAGTAAGATTTGGTCTGTCGTGCAACCAAAAGGAATTTAGATTGAGAGATTTTTTTTTGTAATAGCTGGTAAGATCGAGGAATGTGACGAATTTGAAAGGCTGAAGATCACCTTTCGTGCCATAAACTGGACAAGTGCAAAGCATACGCCAGAATTCGTGCCAGAGACTTTTTTCTCCGAAAAAGCAGATCCACCTCATCTTGGAAAGCACTGTTCTATAATTGTTCACGTAATATGTTTAGAAACCTGCTGATATCTGGGGGCTATCGTGAGTGCAAACTCCGAATTTTAATAGGTCTATTCGTTGCAGCCGTTCAGATGGGGCGTCAGTTTGGATTTGTTAACATCGCACCAAAGACCCTGTTTGTAAATATATATATTTTTTTACATTCTGAATATAAACATAAATAAACCGGGCTCTGTATCGTATATTGGTCTCTGTCGAGGTTAATAATGAGAGTAACAACATATTCTTCTTGATGCTACTGCCTGGTCAGGTAATGTAGTAATGAGAATGTGGATTATAAGAATGTTCAGTCAACTGCTCCCCCCTCCCCCGCCAACCATCAAGGTATGAAAGTGGCAAGATCTTTTTTCCAAGATATCTAACGATCAGACAAAGGGCAGGGAATGTTTGTTTCATGCTTTTCTCAAGTGAACATGCACTGCCTCAACCGGAGTTCGTCGTTTCTGTTTTACCCGCTGATAACCGTGACATCGATATTTTGTAATGTATTTATTCACCTTGATTTTCTTTTGAGAAAGCGGATAATTTAATCTGTTAAGACATGGTATGTAATGTATTTTTGTTACACTTTTAAATTGGAAATTCTAAAATTATCCTTTAGTGCAGAATTTTGTACATAATGATACTTCTATATTAAGATGTTTTTCCAGAAGTAATCAACGTGTTCAAATCAGATATTTTAATTTCTTCAAATTGATAAGATTTGTCCTAAATATGTTTGAAGTCAAGATGGAGGTATCACTCTCTGCCAAAAGATCAGAAAACAAAATTATCTTGGTACGATAAAATATTGAAAATTTTCTGTTTCCAAATCATATGTAATAAATGTCTTTTATGTTTATCGACTTCCAAAATACATCAAGCAAGACAAAATTGCCCCCAAAGATTCCTGAGGCCATCTTAACCCGGGAAAACTGAGGATTCTGTTAACATGACAGACCAACAATAATACGTACTTTTGTGTTTGTCTGTTTAGGCATTAATTTCATAACTGGGATTTTATGAAAAGCTTGTGAAAACGGCAATGTTTATTTCTAGTTTGATGGTTATTTTAATAAAACTTCCATAGTACCCTTCAAAGGACAGGATTATTCACGTATGGATGTATCATACATATATGTATTTTCGTACGAATATATTTATTGTAAACAAAACGGGTATTGTATTTTCTTTTAATCTAATTTGAAAAAAAACTTTCATAAGATTGAAGGAAGGGAATATGGATCAAGTTGTCAGAAAAAATGAATATTTGCTTATTGTTTTGATTTTTGTTCTATTTCTATTGAAACTTTCAGCTTACCAGGTTGCTTGTTGGCAGTTGGGAGTGGAGAGTAAAGTTTGAGGTGACAGACAATGAGATATTGGGTGGGGAATGTCGGAAGGCAGCTGTGTTGCTTTTCTCTTTCCGTTCCTCTTTCTTTTCGATTTTAGAAAGAAATGCTTCATGTATGTATAAAATCATTTTACCCTCGATAGACAAGCGAACGAAACAACAAATTTAATTTTAGAAATTCCCAGACACATATTTGCAACTCAGGAATAAAACACAAAGTAATTCCCATAGTTGTCTTCAACTTAATACTAGTTTTGGCAAGTTCATTCTAACGTTTTGATAATTTTGTCAAGATTTGTGGACAGTAAGATGAATTGCGACAGTGAGGGAAAATAATTAGAATTGATTTGATATTTCCTTTGAAAAAAATTATCGTGGGAACACTGAAAGCGTTTCACACACTGTATGTGCGTACGTAGGTACAAACTATTGATGAATTTGTGGAAAGTAAGGTAACTTGATATAGTCTTATTAATGTTTTTGTTTTGTTTTTTTCGGGAGAGTGTAGAGAGGTAACTATGAGTAAACAAGTGTATTAATATGTACACTTTCAAATTTATTTTTGAAAAAAATGTATGTTCATTCGCAAACGTTAATTTTTTTTTTCAATTCTACGACTAGTCGTTCAAATCTATTGTTACGAAGCATAGAATGATGTACACACTCAATTGTGTGTACATGGGCAGTGTGTGTACGAAGTTTGAATGGGATAAAATTTGTTTCTTTGAACATAATATCTAAATTTAAAACATCCAATATAGTCCTCTTGCTCAAAAGGTCCCGTAACGACAAAAGCCTTTTAGAAAATTCTCGAATGCTTGACACTCCTATAAAGGACTGGAAATATTTTCTTTATATCTTATATTTTGGTTCAATGTCCATGATACGTAGACACCATAAAACAAATAGTTTTTATATCGTTATGAGGCAAAATATAGAAACACATATTATAAAACTTGACAATTTTTAAGTACATTTAATGATTCTTCATCATTATAAAACTTGAAATAAATCAGAGTACGTGCATGATAAGATTTTCCTCTTTTTTAAAATAGCCGTTAAAAATGTTGAGCCCTTTATTGGGCAGGTTTGATATGTGGTTTCATAATCATCATAATTTGACATCTTCATAACGCAGACACTACGTTCTATTTTATTAAAAACATCGTTATAAAAATATCAAGTCTTTTATTAGGTAAATATTGTATTTTTATTGTCATCATGTGACATCTCCATACCATTAACGTGTATTTGACGATTGTTAATTGTCAATTGTTTCGTCGCTTCCACATTAAACTGGAAAATTCAGTTAATTTTATAACTAGAAAAAAAGTAATTAGAACGAATGTCTGTAATTTCACATGGTTGAGCCAACATTTCATTTTACTAAATAAATAAAATTGCCATCAGGCCATCGACAGAATATTCAAGGAGTTTCTTCCTTTTTTTTCATCTTCCCGCTATTCCTGTTGATATTTGAAGCAATCAATGGCGGAAACAGCGAAAACTTGATTTCCGACTAGAAAAATTCCTTACAAGCAGAAAACCAAAGAGGAAGGAGAAAATAAATGCAGACTATACCATGTAAATAAGCACCATAGCTGAATTCTACATTTCAAACTCTGTTTGCTTCGTTCAAACAAGAAAAAAAAAACTCTTAGATTGCAACATCAGAAAAAAAACCCTTATCCGTGACTTCAAATAATAAACCTGAGCAAACCTGTTTCCCGAAGCTAAAAAATAAAAATTCAAAACAATTTATATAACTACACACGATGGATATGATCAATTAGAAAATATCTCTCCTGCTTATTTATATGAGACAGAGCCGTGGGCAGAGTTAGTGAGATCTTTGATACAAATGAGAACAAATGCATAAGCCAATCAAGGAAGCTTCGTAAACCATTTCTTTTTGGTCACGTTCTTTTCCTTCTTTTCCTTCCCTTTCACACTGTTCCAACACATTTCTTTTTTTCCCCTTTTCCAACAGTGTTATGAGTCTTTGTAGAAGATACTTTTACATATACGAGAAAAATAAACAGACGACTATAAATAATTGTTGACTCATCAACAGTTTACCTAGTACCAAGAATCATTTCTCGAGGCACTGAGAATTTTTCAACTTCTGAATATTGACTGGAATATTTTTTTTTCAGACTGAATAAGTAGATAATTGCCAAGATAATATTTCATGTTCGATTCAGCTTAGTACAGTACAAGACCAAATGAAAATGTAAAGCTAAACTTTCGATTGGTTGGGCTCTATATGCCCAGAAAACAGTATTTGAGCTTTTACCTGGGCTAGAACCCGGGTCTCTGGCAAATACTTAAACTCTTCCAATCATGAGAATGGCCTCTTCATAAATTGAAGCAATTATGACGATTGTTTGATCCCCGTATACGTATGCTAGGCTTTGGTTTTGCTTAAACATGCCCTCTTACTTTACCATAACTCCTCCTCGTTTTGATTAATTTCAGTAATTTTCTGCACCAAGAAACTAAATATATCTGATGATAAAACGATATTTAACGATTAAGCACCAAGTTTTGGAAGGTATAACCTCAAACTTGTTCAAGAAAGTTTCGGCACTCAATATGTGTTGAAAATCATCATTACTTAGAAATTGATGCAAGTGTTACTAGTAAAAAAGGGCTATTATATACTCGTAGGTTTGTCAATACGTCTAGTGTCTAATTATGAAAAAAAGCACCCTTTTCAAAAATATTTTCTTTCCTTGTCGGTGCACTTAATCCAAAGGTTATCCAGAGATCACATAGATCGAACATTATACGATGAGAATTTCGGATCAAAATTCAGCGAGTACCTTTGTCTGGCTACGGACTGATTGATCCATCTTCGTTTAATAATTTTCTTAATAAAGGAAACGTCTTGATGTTGGTAGATTTTCGGGAAGAGGACAGCGAGGACCTCTGAAACCGAATCCGACTTGCTTAGTTGAGAGACTATTCAGAAAGTAACAAATCTCTGAGATGAAGAGTAGATTTGGTGCCGTCGGTGGTGAAAAGGTTGGAAGCCACGTATGATTTACCTCGAAAAGCGTGAAAGCAAATGCCAGATAATAATGATAATAAAAAAAAAAAGTCTAAAAGAAACAGGAAGAACATCGAAGTGCGGAGAGGATGATGGGAACGATGGATCGAACATTGGATAATCAATGTTGAAATTCCTTTGCAATATATGCAGCACAGCACTAAAGAAAGCCTGCTTCGGTAGATCTGCTTATATTGCAGAAAGCACGCATATACCTTTATGTAGAAAATAATGACGATAAATAAACAGATACAAAGAAAATAAAAATACGAACGGAACTGATATATTCCTCGCTACATAAAACTAAAACCTCCGTTCACGCTTGTGTGGCTGATTCGCCATAAGAAGACATCAAAAATTGATTTCGGAGGGAACACGTCTCGGTAAGTAGGCAGATGTGCGTGTGGGTTTTTTTTTGTGAATGCGAAAGTATTAATGTTTCTACGCAAATGTTCTGGTACTCAGGTATACATATGAATAGGGGTCTTCAGGCAAATAAGTAAATACTGTGCTGGATTATTAGTGAGTGTCAAAAGTGAGAATAAAGAAAAGGCCAACGTCGGTAGGTCGATGCGAGAGACCGCGTGCCTATCGCGTGAAATGTTTTATTCTAGCTTGCATTATACAAAGTAGGGTATTTGGTAACCAAAGTTTTCGTTGCCAGGGGATTTTAAGGATCGGCGTGAAAGTCCAAGCTGTCATTTTGAAGCGTCATGTATGACCGGTGTGTAGGATGGAAATTCTGCTCCGCTGTCGATGCGACTACATATTTGTTCATTGGTTGCTATTGACGAATCTTTCTACCTCAAAGAAGGGTTAAGGGAGAAGAGCAACTAAAAGGAATAAAGTAACATTGAGTATTCTTTTATCATTTCATATCCGGGAATAAATACATTAGGACACTAGATATTGCATTGAAACGAGCACTAGAGTATGCATACGTGTGCATGCATATTCAGGTGCTTAAAATGAGCGTGCGCATGTGTGTAGTTTAAGTCGCTTAAGTAAAATGAAAATTATTGAATGTTTGAAAGTAACATGTAACTGGCTATAGGAATTAGTGTAGAGCTCGGTGCAAATATGTGAAGGAGAAAAGATGGAGAACGAAAGAAAAACGTAATTCGAAATTCAAATTGCGAGCGTGGGTGCGTGTGTCAATGTTAGTGTTAGAGAAGCTGTGTATGTACGTTTAATAAAATATTGTGAAAAGGAAAAAGCTAGAAAGATTTTCGAGAAATAGCAAAGGCTTGATTGATAGAATAAGCGAAAATGTCAGAAAGAGTCAATGACAAAAAGTGAAACGAAAGAAAGGCGCAAAGCAAGTTCAAGGAAACGGAATAATAAAGGGACAATTAAAGGATATGTAAGAAATGAATAATATTTCAGTTCTCACAAAAACACCCAGATGGAAATGGCGGTCCTTGGGTTGGTGTTACCCGGGGTTGGCAACTCAGGGTGTCACCCCAACCCTAGGACTTACCGTCTTCCCAGCATTTCTAGAATTTTAGTGATCTTTTTGTACTAGAGATATACGTAATTTAAACAGAAGTTTCGTTCATGCATAAAATCTAAAAGAAATTTTTTTTTTAATGTACGCTCCTATCTTGTAAAATCTTTACCGGGGTTAGGAATCTTATAAGGTAAGAGATCATACCAGAGATTTTCTCTCTTTCTTTCTTTTTCAATACGTTACTAAGAAAAAAAGAAAAACAAAAAGAAACACAGTTATATTTACCAGTAAATTTCAAAACTTTTACTTCACGAGCCCGTATTTTTTGCCTTTTATTGCATTACGTAAATTGTCTCACTGACGCTAAATATGTTGAAAATCCAAATGGTTTCAAGTTAGAACGGTATCTTATATAGACAGGTTTTCTTATACAAACATAGCACTTTTTCCACCTGTTAACCATTGATCCCAATAATCCTAAAAAGAAGATTATGCAACCAATGCATTCTCCTGATAGTCACCTATGGAGCTGAAACATGGAACCTAACCAAAATACAGACCTGCAAGCTGAGAAGTATACAACGTGTGCATGAAAGAATCATGCTCAACCTTACATGGAGAGATCACAAGACAGCACAGTATATAAGGAAGAAAACAGGTGTCCGTGACACCATAGAAACTATTAAAAAAACTCAAATGGCAATGGGTAGGCCATGTTGCAAGAATGAAAGACAACCGATGGACATCACGTCTCACAACATGGATCCCCAGAGATCTCATAAGAAACCGAGGCCGTCAGAACACAAGATGGAGAGATGAACTGGACAGATTCAGGAAATACTGGCTTCGCGAAGCTCATGATAGAGAATTGTGGCGAATCCTTGGTAAGGTCTATGTCCAACGACGGACGTTAAAAAACTGATGATGATGATTGGGTTCTACGCAGATTTTCTATTTAAAGTAGCAAGGATAACGTATTTATTTATGTAATACTTAACTTGCAAGCTAAAATCCTAAATTTTAGGAACGGTTACGTGTAAAATTGTGTTCTTGTCGCCCACCAAAAATCACCATTTCCCATGCCAAATTACCAAAGAATATGAAGAAATGCCATTGATACCAGATTCCCTGAGACAAATAAATATAGTGAATAAGAAATAGCAATAAGTTTTGGATTTCAGGTCATTTTTGAAAAAAATTATAGAACACCAAATATCTTTTGGAGGTACTACGTTTTTTTCCGGTGCACATACACTGAATCCATCTATGACGAGCATCAATATAATGAATTTCGGCTTTTACGAACATAGACTATAACGAGTTTTCTTATTTACCGAACGCAGTTTGATAATTGCAGTGAACACGTGGACCATAATGAACTTGGCTTGATGCTAGTTTCAAGGTCCAGCTTTTTGCAGATGAGAGTGCAGTATCTGTCTGCAGAACTCGCTTTCTTTTTACACCGGTACAATACCGTGGCCGATGACGGGTTACTGAGGCTCGGTATCGTTGAGTGCAAGAGACCAAAGGATCATTCTTGTGGCCTTAAAAAATTACTCGGCCCAGCAGTATGTCCTAGGGTAGTACCATCCCATCGCACTGAAAGGGATGGGTCGGGCTTGCCCTAATGCTTTCACAACACTAGTTGCGGGGACGGGAGCAATTTTTTCAGATCTTCCGTAACTGGAATCCCACTTTAAAAACGATCTTGTGTCACATATTGCTCTTTTGGGGATGTAAATAAATACGGAAATCAAAGTGTAGTACCTGTTATTTCCACATTAATGAAAGATAGCATTACTTCCCTTTTTTCCATTTTTGAATATATGTAGATGTAATGTGTTGATCCCAAAAGAGATGCTTGACAGAAAAAAGTGGCCAAAGTACGAAAATAAAATAACTGAAAAATTTAATTTGAATTATAAAAAAATGTACAGGCTCAGAGCAAATTCAACTTTCAAGAACAAGAAAATCCCATCGGTCCTTGAAAAAAAAGGAGTATACAACCAATACATTCCCCTGAAAGACTGTCCCTCAAACTGAGAACAATGCATCTTGCACATGAAACAATCATGCCCCCCCCCCCCGGGCATTGACACTTGCCAGCTGAATGGGCTGGAGATTATGTGGCGGGTGAGCATCAAGACCGAATGCAGAAGAGCAATGCCGTAGCCAATGAGGGCTACTGAGGATTGGCATAGCTAAGCGCATTGGGAACCTTTGGACTCGTCTTTGGATTATCTCATTATTACTCAGCGCGGCTGCGGGGGAGCGTTTCGCTTCGGAACAGTTCTGTCCCATTGCGCAAGGAGGAATAGGTTAGGCTTGTCCTGACACCATCGTGATCTCGGTTGCGGTGGCTAGAGCAATTTTTGAGGGTGATCAATCCCACGTTGAACTCGGCCTTGTGTCACATCTTGCTTTCCATGGGAGCGTGAGTGAATAAGTGTTCGACCTCATATGGGGAGATCACAGTATATTAAGGGAAAAAACAGGAATCTGAGACATCATTTCACCCTACAGAAAACTCAAATGGCAATGGGCTGGTCATGTTGCAAAAATACCAGACAACTGATGGACATCCCAACTCTCAACATGGATCCCAAGAGATCACATGTGAAACTGAGGCCGGCAGAATGCAGGATGAAGAAACAAACTAGGCGAGTTTAAAAAATATTGGCTTAGCAACGTCTATGATAGAGATGCCTGACGAATCCTGAGGAATGTCCTACGAATAATAAAAGACTGATGATGATGATGATGATGGTGGTGGTGGTTGAATAAGTAGGAAATTCAAGAAAGTGGAAAGAATAACAGTAGAGAATGGAACAGGGTATTTCAATTGAGAGCTGAACCCAGTAAAGATCAACGCAGCTTAGCGAATCTTAAAAGGCCGAGTCTTTGGGAAGACGTGAAGAAAGTTGAATCTAAGAGGAGGTTACACTTTCCTTTTTACATACGGTGACACACAATTGGGTTCTGCTGATTTTTGTCCCTGTGCTTTGTGCTTGGTACGTGTGCTAATATGCCAAATACGACGATTACCGCCCACCTTCGCCCCATCTCTCTGAACCTGCGCAAAAAAGAAATAGTGTTGTTATTCTTTCATCGAATTGGAAGACCTCTGTTCCTTTGGCTTACAGCTTAGAACTTAACATTGTTAGCGCCAACATTGTGCACGAACAACAACGATTCGGTCCGAGTTTGTCATTTTGTAGATTTTTTTTTGTTAGTTGCACGCATTTTTATTTGTGACAGAGTTGGAATAGTGTGGGCAACAATCTATGGACGTGTGTTAATTTGTGTAAAGGAGAAACTGATTATTTGCGTGAGATGGAGTTTATGCTCGCAAACAGAGTACGTTTGAAATTCTTTCTACTGTTATCGCGAGGAATCTTTTATAATCGAAGAAACACAATAAATTCACGATGTATGGAATATAATTCGAAAGATAAGAAGGGAAACTCAATTTTCTACCTACAACTAAAAAGAAAAGAAACTAACAAATTCATACTACCATGTCCAGAACAGTAGTCAAATAAGATACGAGATGAGAGGTATTTCAGCACGACAAACTTGGACTTGACCACAATTCATACACAGTAAACCCTCGCTATAACGAACTGCATGTTGTCGTTAAAGCCGAAAGTTTGTTATACCCGATGGTTTCACATCGTTAATTAAATAAGATAATTTGGTAGTTTGCTGCATTTAACGAACATCGTTCCATAAAACCAAAGGTATTTCCATTGCCTTTAACTATTGTATGAAAAATTTGGAAATTGCAGAGTTAATAAAATATTATTTGTAGATACCAAGACTACTATTTGTTATACCCGATGGTTTCACATCGTTAATTAAATAAGATAATTTGGTAGTTTGCTGCATTTAACGAACATCGTTCCATAAAACCAAAGGTATTTCCATTGCCTTTAACTATTGTATGAAAAATTTGGAAATTGCAGAGTTAATAAAATATTATTTGTAGATACCAAAACTACTATTTTTTTTCAATCTCTTTACATCCATATTTTCATTTTGTTAAAGATTCGAACGTTAATTTACGTCATTTTTTTCTGCTTACAAATCACACTTTTTACGCTGTTGATCCTCTGGGAAATCTCACAAAGGAGTTAAGTCAGCTTTTTTCCAATCTTTTTTGTCAATAATGACATAAAGGTTTTGACGATAAAATAATCTTTTCTCTACAAATTTGTACATGTGGGGCATTGCCCACTGTGCTCCAAGCGATTAACCTTTGAATATACCCCAAGCTGTCGCACAAGGGCACTTGGAGAGGAGCGGTACGATGAGAGACATGACCAGATCCTGAAAACCATCACCGAAGCTATACAGACCGGAGGAGAGTAGGCAAAGAAGTACCAACTCAAGAGGACCATCGGTTTCGTTAGAGCTGAGGAGCAACCTGATCCCGACAAGGGAGCAACATCTGCAGGCATCCTGACTTCGGCAATGGACCGGCAGATATTAGTGAACCTTGAACGGCAGCTGGAGTTCCCCAACCAATTCGAAACCATCCCTCTATGACCAGACATCAAGCTGAGCTGCTGGAGCTGACAGTCCGTTGGGAGGATCTCTTTGAGGAAGCATTCGAGAGGAAGTACTCGGAACTGATCAACAACTGTCAGCAGGTTGGATGGAGAGATCCAGGTGTCTCCTAGTTAAAGTCGAGAGTAGCGGATTCGCGACTCGATCTCTTGTCAGAGACTTCAATATCCTGGGAATTGAAGGAGAAAGGAAAATGTGAGCCATTCGCAGTTCCAGGCAGAAGGATCTTAAAGATGATTGTGGCTGAGGGGAGAGCCATGGGATTCTAAAAACATGTCAATGTTAACTTTCCGTATCTATCTATCTATCTATCTATCTATCTATCTATCTATCTATCTATCTATCTATATATATATATATATATATATATATATATATATATATATATATATGCTCACTAGGACGATGCCTTAATGCTGGTAATGTACTTTTACTTTCGTGGGTAATACAAGCTTTCGTCATTTTTAGTCATCAATAATCCAGTTACCCCATGAGACGCTTGTAAGTTTAAGCGACCTCTCACATATAGACAAAGGAAGATGACTCAATGTCCACTTGACATTCGAAGTAAATTGGCAGGTATTTTCACAATATTTTTAGTAAAGTAAGTGGTAATTTTTTTCAAAATCATTACATTAAATTTTTTTCTTCGAATCTTATTTCTACAACGGCATCATTTTATGGAAGATTTTCTAAGTACAGAATTTTGGCGTAGTTGAAGTAATTTTTGGGTGACAATCTGACAGTAACACCTCTTTCAAGTATGCAAAAGTCATTTTCATTACTTACTTTAGGCTATTTTCCTACAATTAAAATCACAATTAAAATTACGAAGGAGACATTAAAGTTATTTCATCAAGTTTGTAATTTTTTCATAAAAAGTCCGAGATCACTGCTACATGCTTCTGGTATCTACTTTGTTGAGGTAGGCTGCATATGAATTATATCATTTTTGTAGGCATCTTTTAAGGTTATGTAAACGAAATTTGAAAGAAGTAATTTATGCTAAGGCAAGAACAAAAATATTGCGTAAATATACTTTGATTACATTTATTCATGATTCTAGACACAGCGCACTTACCATTGGACGACGGTTAACAAGCTCGTCAGTCGCAAGTATAGTAAGTCTAATCTTCACTAGAAACACTAATACTGAGACACTGACTTAGACTAAGCAAAACATCGTAAATTACAAATGCACTCAAACACACAGAGCTAAACAACATTATTCTAAACTACGTGGGTGAGGAAGACAAACAAAGAAAAAAAGAGTTATCTGATTTTCTACCTCCTCGTGAGGACACTGTATGCATTCACATGCATGTATAGTCTGTTTTGCATGTTTTATAATTGGATAGATTGATAGCTATTCATTTTATGTAGGTATTGCAGATTTTATAATATACTGGTTATTTGTTGAAAATCAATCTTCCAAGAGATAAGGATCTGCTGGCCTTGGAAATCAGCATTCAAAAAGCTGACTTTCACCAGGATCCGAACTTCGATCACGAGATAGATACGAAAGTATATAAGCCAATAAACAGGCAATCAATAAATATGTATGAAGATGATCAGGTACAATTATGGTGTGCATGTTTGTGTTTCGGTGTAAATAACTGTGTCTTTTGCTATGTATGTGTTTGCTTTCGTGGTGGTATTTCTAATTCACTTTATAGAACATTGTAGTTGTCTGCTAAGACAGGTGATATTTAATAGTCCAAATATCTATTATTCTTTTTATTCTGTTTTGCTTGAAACTGTAAATCGAAACTGTCACCAAAACAGTAAACATAGGTTTCTTCAGTTTTTGAGGTGGTATGACTGGCTGACTAAGTGGGTACGTACGTATTGCCGTTACAGTCAGCACTAATGGAGCTAGAGGGCTGAAACTTTCAACTTTTACTCCTTATTACGTCTAAAAAGATTTTTTATTTGTTTTTCAAACCCCATTAGATTTTTAGAGGGGCATCGATTTGCAATGTAAGTTTATGCTAAATTGTTCCCATTGTTCGTGTCCGGCAGCTTTCACGCTCGTTTTTTTTTTTTTTTTTTTTGTTGAAAATTTCGACTTTTTTTTAGTGATCATTTCCCAACAAAAGACGAGAGAGGTAACTAATTCATTGATCACCTTTTTTTTCCAATTTTTTAATGCACCACCAATACAACATGCTACTGGAAGACATTGGCTACATGACGGCTTCTATTGAGTGACTAACCAGGCCTGTTTTCAAATGTTTTGCTATCTCTCGAAAAATGACGAAGAATTACATTTACATTTGCAGTGCTCCCTGAATTACATTAATTCTCATCGATTCCTGGTTATAAACCATTTTCGGTAATGGAATTCTGTCGTATAGTGAGGATCGCTTATGCTATATTTGTGTATACACGAGTTGCTACTTCTGCTGTCTATATAAGTGTGAATTGCTACCACTTCTCTTTGTATGGAGACGATTATTTCATCTCTAAGTCGACACACATGTAAATGTCGTATCTGACGTATATATATATAGTTATTAAACTTGGCTTAGTCTGGCAGAAAGTTACAATAATAGGATACCAAGTAAAAATCGTTTATACATACATACATATATATATATATATATATATATATATATATATATATATATATATATATATATATATAAGTGAAATAGAGTAGCATGTGCAGATTGGGAAACAGTATTTAGTTAATTTTCTGAGTGGAAAGGATCTGACAAATAAGCATCAACAAATCGGCTTAACCTGGGTGTGAATACCAACTCGTGGTGCTAACAAGAGATGCACAACTACCTTAGCCAATAATCAAGCCCCACTCAGTCATACTTTGAGGAAGATTGTTTTGTACCAATCTTCCTGCTGATAAGAGATGGTATGACGGTCTCAAATTTGTCGTTTAATATCTGGCTTCGAGTGGGTCTTGAAGAATGTCTACTTTTGATAGAGACAGTTTCGCTACCGGTGTCTCTAACAATGTACCCCATATCTGTCCGATTATATACGTAATTATTGGCGAGTTGGATATTTTTCAGACCTAAATCTCTGTTTGCAGGTCAGTACGATACACGCCAGGTATGTATTCGCTGAAATTAGTACGTCAAAATATAGTGCCATTTATATACTAATGCTCCAATCTGGTTCTATATGTGTTACAGTTGAACGTATTTGGGTGGGCGGGTATTCTCAATTCTTTTGCTTATACACACACAACCCTATGGGCGCACACATAGGTTGTAATTAGTACACACAAACACGCATTCTCTCCCCCTCTCTCTCTCTCTCTTACACACACACACATATGTCTCTCTCTCTCTCTCTCTCTATATATATATATATATATATATATATATATATATATATATATATGTATGTATGTATGTACATATATAAAGGCAGTGATTTAAACTTTGGCGTATCTAGATTTTTCAAGATCATGAATAAGTTATCGTACATATCTACTAAGCTTAACCTAGCCCAAAACAAGTCCACGACCGTGGAGCACTTGGTTAGGTTCAAACTCATCAACTATAGCCGACAAAGACAGGAACCAAGCGAATGATATTTAGTTTCAAAATCCGTGTAAGGTTTGCGTAAGAGGCAACGTTCGGCCACATGGGACACAAAACCCATGTTAAAATTTCCTAAACTTCGGGATAGCACCTTATGCATTTATATATATATATATATATATATATATATATATATATATATATATATATATATATATATATGTGTGTGTGTGTGTGTGTGTGTTTGATTTTATGTCCGTAGGTGTATAGTGTATATGTGTGTGTTTTTAATCATAAATATGTGTAAGTGTTGGTGCGTGAGTATTCTATCATTGTCCCTCCCTTCTCATGTAAAAACGCGAAAATGCAATCTTGTGTAGGCGTTTCTATTGTTTATACGTAAAATGTGTACATGCATTAAAAGGAAAAGAAAAAAAAAAGAAAATAAATACCGTCCGTGATAAGTGAATAATATTTTTTGCAAACATTCCATTCAGGTAAATAATATCATTCATATATTTCTGAAAAGGCTTTCAACAGGTACATGGCCATCTATTGCTTGTGTTGACATTAGGTTTGCTTGGATTGCCTCTGAATCTGAACGAGTGCGTGCCCATATTTGCCTATGCATGTGTGTGTGTGTGTGTGTGTGTGTGTCATATTGATAACCAGTCCCTGCCCCCTCTCCCCCCCCCCCCGAGCGCAGGTAGAGATTGGAAAGCCGCTGACCATAATAGTGATGAGGAGGACGACCATTGTGCGTTGTTCCACTGCATCTTCGAAGTGTTTTGTTTGCACGACTGCGGCAAATATTAAATGCTACACCGAGCACAATATCAATCAAAACCTATCATAGAAAAAAAAAAGAAATATCTGGGTGGTCGTTTCAATTCACACTAAAGCGCACTTTTCTATTAAATACTGAGATTTAGCAGCTACGTAAGCATACCTTGTTGTTGTTTACCTACCACGATAAAAAACACCTTTACTTAATTAGTTTTAAGAACTAAGTTATGATCATTATCCACGGAGCAAAAATATATAACACCACCGATGTAGGATTATTCATAACAGTTTTTAGACCGTTATCTGGCACAAAGTCACTGTAGCGCTTGAGTAAGAGTTGATCGTGCACTACTCAGTCTATAATTAGCTTGTCTTCTTTCGAGACTCATTCTTTCTACGATAGTTATGTCATCATTAAGTTAACCCGTCTGTCTCACTCTTGCCATTCACCAAAACACCTTCCAAAGAAGATAGTATGTACACATGATATGATTACAGGTTGAGGAAAATAATGAAATCATGTGTAAACTATATTTTTAAAAACAGGATCTAGATTAGAATGAAGTCTATCCTTTCCTTTCTATCTAAGGGTAGACCACTCTCCATTTTTCAAGGAGTTGTGATGTTGAGGGACTTATTACCCGTTTTGCTCAATGAAACATATTTGAAGGAAAAATGGCTGCTCAAGTATGTAGCATTTCATACTTAAACATGCATAATTCATACACACTCACACACACACACACACACATATATATATATATATATATGTATGTATATATACATAATTTTTCCTTTACTCACCAGTAATGTTATGAGATGACATTTACTTACAATAACCACAACACACACCAACACAACAACAAATTGTAATGATAACAGATCTTGTGAGTCCCTCAGCAGAAACCATCACGTGACCAATGCCTTTTGGCAGCAGGCTGTATGAAGTGAAAGAAAGTTAGAAGAAGGGGTGATCAATAAATTACTTTTTCTCGCTTCTTGTTAGATGGTGATCACTAAAAATTCCAATTTTTCAAAAAAATAAGCGTTAACACTACCGGATCATATTTGTATAAACTAAAATTGTAAATTGAAAGCCCCTCCACCTAAAAACCTATTTAGGGGAAATTTTCAAGTAGCCCCCACCCCCCAAAAAACATGGACATAATATGGAATAAATGTTTGAATTTTTGGTCCTCTAACTCCATGGGTATGGTCTGTATGCATGATACATACATACTTACATACATAATGATTGTTTCATCTTTGCTCCACCATGCCCATGTGCTCTAGGGTGGCTTTCAAGACCAGCTGCTAACCTGCAAGGTCCAAAGCACACATGATAGACAAAGGTCGGATTGCTCATAGGATTGAATGAATCTATCTGAGAAACATTAGTCGTACACTTTCATAAGTCTCTTCAATACAGGGCACATCTTACACACCTTTCCACATACTGAACAAGTTATATTTTCGGTAAGTGGAGGTAAAAGATAGTTGTATGCAGTCTGGTTTTGCAGATTTCTGTGTGAAATTGTGATTTACATAGAAAAGAACGATCACAGATATCAAGTTCCCTGTTTTTCATTTTCCGGCGAATCCTCAGAAGCTCTATCGTACAAAGCGCGTTTCAGTTCTGGGTGCTTGATTTGCCTTTCCTCAAACATGCTGCACCCTTCCATTTGTAGAGCAACCCCATTCATTTTGATCTAGTGCGTGCTAATCCCTGTTTCTCATGCTCATTCTCATATTTTAGATTATCCTTTATCTCTTCTGAGGCTTGTGTCGTGGGAGCTTTCCAGACTGAAGCTCATTATCAAAAGCCGTTTTGGGGGTCGTTCATCACTCATGTGTACAACATGTCCTGTGCAATAAATGTGTGATAATGCATGACTTAGTGGTCAGACATTCAGCTCACTGAAGAACGTCAGTGTAAGGTGTTAGGGTCGGCCATTTGATACTGAGTTTGCGCCTCAAGCATATTGGTGAAAGCTCTTAGGCAGCTTTCGGTACCGACTCTATTTTGTACATGTCTCTGATGAATACAAGAGTCGTCAGAACACAGCTCGTATGAACACTGACTTAAATTCGAATAAAAGCTGTGCTTGTTTTGTTTTTTTTAATTCTCGAATGAATTTCATCATTTAAATTTCCATATCTTGATGAGGGGCTCCCTATGTATACATGTCCACAACTTCTAATCTGGCTTCTTTCACGAAGGTTTTTGAATCAATGTAGGGTTCGCGTGTTGCTGGAGCGAATATTACCATCGTCTTCTCAAAATTATTGTGAGCCCAAATATAGCACAAGCAACTGGAAATCGATCCATTATAACCTGCATATCTCTTCAGTATCTAAGCTACATGATCTGTATGAAGTAGATCTCGAATCAAGGCCCTGGATATTTGCATTTGAATCGGCTCAGATCAAGGGCCCACAGGTTTATAGCCCTATCAATCTTGCAAAACATAGGTGAGAAACATGGTGAAGTGTATCGAGAAGAGAGTATGAGCTGCGATATCACCCTGCTTTACCCCATTGACAACAGCAATTTCTTCATAAGATTTCCCGTTAAAAGTTACCCGAGCTTTCATGCTTCGACGTAATTGCTTAAGCCTGTTTACGAATTTTAGAAAACGGTCGAACTTGGCAGGAATTTTCCACAGTACCCCTCTATTAACGGTATTAAAGGCTTTTTTTTTAAAACCCAACGAAGACCAGATAGCCAGGTACTTGCGGCTCGATATATTTCTATCGAAATAATCTTTCAGAAAAAAAAAACATGTCTATCGTACCCATCCCTGCTCTGAAACCAGACTAAGTTTCTTGGAGGATCAATAGGAAATATCATTCACTAAACGATTCAGTATGGGCCTAGTAGAACCTTGACAACAGACTCTACGCAAATTATTACATAAAGATATAGACTCCTTGCCATTGTGAATAGGAAGCAAAAGACCATCGACCCAGTCTTGAAGTATAGGAGTTTCTCCCCAAAACCTTGTTATCAGGTCAAATAAAGCAGCTGAAAGCCAGTCTTCAACTGCTGCCCAGATTCACCATCCAATGCCTTGCCCGAATCCATCTGTTCAATTGCCGAGATGACTTCATGGTTTGTAGGAACATTATCCATATGAAGGAGTACATCTCTTTGAGGTAAGCCATCAATAATCGCTCCATCAACCACTGAAGGATTAAAAAATATCACTGAAGTGTTCCTTCCAGCGCTGCATAACATTGCCAGCCAGACAAACTTAAAACTGATGAAACTTATGTAGACAGTTTTTATGATAGTTTTGGTTGACGGTTTAAAGGCTTAAATAAACGTCGTACAAATACTTACGAAGCTTCACTCGGTCTGGCTTCAAGAGCCGAACGTCTCGTAAGGATCGACCCCACTACACAAGCAAAAACTCTAGCTTGATAACCATCACTCTTCGCCAAACACCACTACAAAAGTACATGTGTATAATTTAAAATAGGAAAATGTCATGAAAGAAAAAAACTCTTACGTAAACAAGCTATTTATTGAAGCTGTCACGTGATTTGCTAACGATTTCGTGTCAGTTTACCTGGTACTAATAAATTAAATTCTTTTCAAGTTTGAATTTCCGTCAAACTGAAATACGTCTTCTTTCAACCTTCGAGTAACATTGTTGTATTTATTTCCTCCCTTTTTTTTTTATTTTCTTTCTCTTTTAATTTTGCGATACGACGGCAAACTTAGAAAATTATTGAATTCAAACAAGAAAAAAGTGACTCTTCGTCAGATGCCTTTCAAGAGGCTTGGTATAATGAGACAAAATTGAATGTTTGCAAGCAATGACATGCTAGTGTACATCGTATATTAATGGAGGAAAAAAAATCAGCACCAGACCAATCCCATACATCCATAACATCTGATTAATCCCATTTTCAATCAATAAGTGTATCTGGATATCAAATGTTGGATTTGAACTTGAAACACTAAATGATGATTACGATTTTGAATCCTTAGATTCAATTAAAAACAAATGTAAAAAAGAACACCTTTTCCTTTAACATATTCCTTTTCTTCTTTCTGTCTTTAAAACGATTTCTGGTTTACTTCCTCATAATCTCGATTCAAAATTTCATGAAACGATATTTCAATCAGCAATTCTCCTTCGGTGCAACATTCGAAATTCCAATCAAAATACATTTTTGAAAATTTCGATCTTATTTTCAAAAAGAATATTAACATACAATATTCGTGTGAATTGGAATTTGAAAATTTGAAATAGGAAGTAAATTATCAGGATACGGTCCTGTCAGAGAAACCTGGTACAAATCCAACAAAAATCTTCATCGGAACATCGCAAGGCACAAAACTAAGTATCTAAACAAAAATCAGTAAGATTGTTATTCAATTACAATTATGAAGATCTAAACACGTATTGAAGAGGGCTTGTGTATATGCATGAACGAACAAATATGATTGTCAGCAGCAGGTTTAAGGGTACGTAACCATCTGGGTTTCAGTATTCATATGTGCATGGATCTGTAGACATGTACGGATCTGTATGCGTGTAAAATTGTGGGAATATGGTGTGCTGACCTGAAGGTCAAAGAATTGGAGCATGAAAAAATTACTATAATACCTATAATTACCTAATACCTAGTTTCCACCGTTTCCTTCAAAGTAGTACTTTGAAGAGAGCAGGGAAAACTAGGTCTCAGGATACTGCTCACAAAGGGTAGCGGTGAAAGAAATGATCATATTCGTTTTGTGCGCTGTTCAAATATCTGATGGTAGCACCTCGAATGTGCATATCTGTGAATATGTGTATATGTATGAGTTAATCTGTTTGCGTGTTATATGTTTATATACCAGTGCATTGATAAGTATGCGTGGGTATGAAAGCGTTTAGATGTATTCTTCCACATGGGTGCATGTATGACTATGTAAGTATATGTGTACGTGTGACTATATGTGCATATAGGTATGCACGTTTGTATACGTTTATTTATGTGCGTGTAGGACTTTGATAAGCTCGGCTTAGTCTGGCACAGTGATGTAATCCTAGTGTTCAGGCAAATATTATTGTTAGATCAAACCAGAGATTAAGTGTTGGAATCGATGACGATTGGCATTTTTCAGGAAAAGTGCAGATCTATATGTTTATCAATGAGATGGACAGAGATGTAAACATGGACGGATGTTTTTGAATATATCTGGTAATGGTTCATTCGGTTCATTGAGTAAAAATAAAATACATCTTTTCAAAATTTACATTGACTTTATTGAACATTATTTTTACCGTTTTGTTTCACTATCGACTTACATCTTTTTGAACAAATCCATTATTCCATCCCCCAAAGATCATTTGATATTTCTCAGCAACAACTATTTTACGTGCCCCTTGCACTCACATAGGGAATTAAAATTTCTTTTCAAGAGAATTCTATAAAATCTGGAACAAATGGCAACCCGAAGTTGTTATATCCGGTATATACGATAGATAAGTGAAAACCTTCAAGCCAAGCTGTAACTGTTCGTGTCTAGTCACCGAAGTATATCTAACGTAATCCGAAAGGAATATAATGTCCTTCCAATTAACTAATTCAGTACCCTTTTCATCGATTGCTGCCTTCAGTTGATCTAATTGAGAACGGAATTTCAATCGTTTGGTTCTTCGGGAGGGGCTTATAGTAGAGGACTCACTTCCAATACCAACTTATACACATATACATACTTTCTTGGGGTGAAGACTAGTTTTGAGTATGATGTGGTGATTCATTTCACTCGTCCCACGATCTCTTGCGTTTTACGTGATATCCACTTTTCATTGCCCGTCACAATTTATCTGAAAAAGGAAAATTTGAATATGGTGCAGTAGTTTTGTCTTTTTCTCCCGTAACTTTTGTGGAAGTCACACATCAAAGCGACTAACACAACTAAGCTAGTGCCAGATTTTTAACTCTTGATTAAGATACCTCGAGGATATTAGCTACCCACCCCCCGTTCTATATTGTTGAGATGTTGTTTTTTTAATAATGCCTTGATTTTAACATTAATAACTTCAGCTGGTCCACTCGACCGTAGAGCATCCTCCAGAGAGAAATCTCCAGCACAAAACCTCAAAAAAACCACTTTGACATGTTCGATCAGTACTTTCTCAATAAACTATTGAATTAGTTTTCGTGTTTGAGTAGCTTTTTCACCTTTCTTCAAACAAATCGCAAGAAATATCCAAATTTTTGCTTACTTTCTCTCATCTTCAGTATTAGAATCGATAAACAAAAACATGCCCATTTCAATTTAAAGAATTCGCGCTGATATGAGAGCTCCTGTAATACAACCAAAAGCAATATTTTTGAATTGGATTAGTTAAATTAAATGCCCCTAATACTATCTGTTGACACAAATAGTTGACATGAACAGATAGAAATAAGCACACTGAGATCTGTCTATTTACTTAATCTCCTATTGATAAAGAAAACAATAAACAATAGTGGATGTGCTTCTGATGTGTATATGTTTAAATCTGTAATTGAATCTGTAAGTACGTAAACATCCGTCAACTCGAGTTGATCTGTCAGTTCTTGATGTTATCACATGTAAATATATACACGTATGCGTATTTGTACATGCGCATACATCTCAGCGAATATCATTGAATGTGATTCTGTTAAATAAGGGACAGATTATTTCATTATGCTTTTTCTAAATAGCGCATAATAAGAATTCGTCATTACTATAGTTTACTCTCATATCCTGTGACATTCTCTCGATGTTTTCATCCTGAGACATTCTGATTATCTACGTTATTGTCTTAATCATCCATCTATTTTTTAATCTAGAGTAATGGGAGCATTCTTTACTCATTAACCGACTAGATACGGATCAATATCGTGTGGGCCTTTCTATGCCCACGTAAAACGATTATTTTGTCTGATATCTGCTGCTATAATTGAGGAACCATGAAAGTTTCAAGTCACCACTGTGTTCCTTAACGTTAATTTTTACTCCAAAATGCCAAGATTTTCATTTTTTTATTATTTCTCTTTCGATTTCGAGGCTCAATGACACGACTTCAGTTGTACATGCTCTTGGGTTATTGAATTTAGAAATCCATCGGTTGTTATTCCACCAAGAATTGAAGAGCAACGTGAGAACATGGAGGTCCCCTACCACTTTCTTGGGGGTTGGGGCAAAAAGCATATATTTTCAGGAAGTGGGGGCATACATTTTTGGTTTAGTTGGGGATAAAGAGGGTATATTCAGAATATATCTTAGTAGCAACCCTGTTACACGATAGGCATTTCATCCATCATTTGTAGTGTAATCAAGTACGACTAATTGTATGATCCAGGTGTCAGATGGTGCACTTGGCCCTTGACAGAGACCTATGGCCTGACCCTGGGGAAACACCGGGGAATAATGATACAGACATTTTATTAAGTTGGGGATACCTAAAACAACTGCAATGTAGTATTGTTTATTGACTCAAATCTCTTACCCTCGGGGAAATGTCTGATTTGGAAGGTCGAGGTAATACCCAGTTTAACCCCCCCCCCCCCCAGCGGATGCCTACAGATCAGAATATAGGAAGCAATATGTCCGATTGCACACACACACACGAAAGAGAAACATTACCAGTTGAAAGCAAACATAAAAATAGATATATTGAGAGACGCACCATACCTCAAAGTGAAAATGCGACAAAAACACCTCGGAAAACATTCACTGGGGAAAGGCACACAAACATGAATAAAAATACACGTGCATTGGCACAAGAAACTGTGAAAGATTCAGACCCACACAAAGCGCCCACGAAACGACAACGAAAAAGCTAACTTGGAAACTTCTATAGATACACATAATGCCTAGCTTAGAGACGAAAGTGGCGAAACTGCAGGAAGAAAGATGTTTGTGTTCCAATCCTTTAGGTGTGAAAAGCCTGCCTGTCTTGAAATTCTGGATTTTCTAACCGGGCTCGAAAATCGACCACTGACTCTACTTTGAAATACGCAACTGTCACAGCCACAATTCAGATCTACATACACACACACATAGACGGATAGATAGGTAGATAGGTAAGAAAAAGAAAAAAAAAAAGGAAAGAAAAGTAATTCAATATTACCCGCCTACATGGAAGGAACATTATTTACAACCAATTATTAAAACATGCAATAGATACAGAATGATATTCCCATCGCCTTGATTCTGGGTTACATGAAAATATCTCTGTGATTCACTATTCACCTTTTCGTTCTGTCATGCACGTGCGTGCAATACATGGGTATCAGAACTCGAGTCTTTGTACGACTGTACCAGTGCACACGCGCGTGCAGGCACATTATGCAAAAAGAAAAAAAAAAGGTTATGTTTTCTAGATTTCGTGGTGTGAAAATCATAACTTTTCTTTCAAGTAACGTCGCTAGCCGCGCTACATGCGTGCAGGCACGCGATTGCGATTGTTGCTTGTGTTATAGGGACGTAGATATATATATATATATATATATATATATATATATATATATATATATATATATATATATATATATATATATCGATGAACGTAAAGGGATGACGAAATTCCTCCTCAGAAAAACTCGATGCATTACTCCGGTTCACAGCCAGCCAAGAAATCCTCACTGTCAAATCTTCTGGCATTTATCAACTAGTTGGGATTTTTTCGTTTTAAATCCATTCGGCATTCTGTTCCTTTTATTTGTTTGTTTATTTATTTATCTATTCATTTATCTATTTATCTATTTATTTTTCTGAATGAACGTAATATTTGCGTGGGAAATATGATTCATCTAAGGAAAGAAAAAAACGTTATTTCTCCAACCTTTTGTATAAATATGGTTAGTTCAGTTTAGAATTTGAGACTGTGAACTGACATCTAGTCCCCAGGAAGTCACTTCGTATCCTATACTAACAACACTCACAGGTTGTGAGTGTATGTATGTGCTTTAAAAGCAATAGAGTGACGAAATACCTTGGGCGAGAAAACCATTTGAAATCTCTCAGAAGTTACAAGTCTGTATTATTTTTCACGGATAGATATACCATAGAAGTATCCGAGTGGTAGTGCTTGAAATTCTGACAAAAGATTTTCTTTATTTCAAGAATTATTCGCAGTAGTACTCCCATATTTTTTGTTTAGATCGATGCATTCCGGTAGACATATTCTGCAGCCTTCATCTGTATGTATACCATTCCTGAATTTTAAAAAAGAACTTTCTCCTTTTCTCAAACCAGATTAACACACTGAACAGCGTGAAAACATGGCAAGACAGCGTGTCACTTAAGAGGTAGTGACCACAACAACGAAGATGAGGATACTAGTTTGAATAGATAATTGAAAACGTACCTGGAAAGTTCTTCGAATATCAACTCCAAGGAGAGGTGTAAAATTATGCTATACGGACATATTTTGTGAAAAAAGATTTCTTCTAATGCAGCATTTGCTTATTGACTAAATCTGAACAATGATTGCTTGTTCTAGGGTCGGGAAAGCTTTCTATTGTTTTCAAACAAGCTCAAAGTACATCAAACCTGAATAGTGATTGCTCGTTTAGAGAGTTTGTGTGCATCACAGATGGCTGTTAACTTGGTTTAGTTTAGTCCGGTAGAGGACGCTGCAGGAGAGAGAAGATTCTCACGCCAATCTTCCAAATAGGGAGGGTTGAAATTGAGCAATCAGGACCCTACTTTTTTTTCCCTGTCCCTGTACTGCCACCAGTGGGAAATACGTGAATAATATGCCTATTAGATAGACTGGTAACGTATCGATGATATACTTTTTTTTCAATTCTTCCCTGTAATCGGTTATTAAAATCATTGACGTCTATCATCATCGAACGAGCGTTTGCTAAATGAGGCTTTAGGCTTAGTCGTCAGTTTGGTGTCGGTTTATCTATCTTGCCTCTTTTCAAGCCTATATCTATTGGCTGGATTATGTCTCTTGCGTAAGAACATGGAAGCGACACCAGATAGGGAAATATGTGCTGGGATCGAAACAAAAAATGAGTCGGAGCGAAATAGTCAAAGACAGACGAATAAATCTTGCCCTGGTAGATTGAACCCTTCTCTCTCTCTCTCTCTCTCTCTCTCTCTCTCTCTCTCTCTCTCTCTCTCTCTCTCTCTCTCTCTCTCTGCGATAGAGAGAGAATCATCCTTTCATCCCAGAAAGGATTTGGAATATCTATTAAATGTTAATTGTGGATCTAGTACATTGCAAATTTATTCCTTTTCATCATTACAAAATCTGAGCCCTTGAAACCTTTGTACTAAAAAACATAGAAAGAACACTACGCACAACTGAGAAAAAATGGACCTGCGGCTTCTGAGACACCTAACATAGATACATAAGTGCAAATGTGATAAAAGGTGGATATCCTCACCCAGAAAATTGAATGCACCACCTAGGTTAAGAGCTGATAGAGAAATTCTTGCTGCCAAAATTTGGGCATTTATCAAGTTTTGTTGAATTAATCCTTTTTTCATTTTAAAAGCCTGCTAGCAATTGTTTGTTTTTTTCTTTTCTTTTTCTTTCAATGAACTTACTTCAGAGTGAAACTAGTAAATGCGTGGAAAATGTGAAATATGTTATTTTTCTCTATCATTTTAGTATAAACATGGTTGGCTCAGTTTTGAGGTTGAGACCATGTATCAACGTGTTGCCTTTAAGATTTTTTTTCACGTCTCATTCCAATCACGTTGAGCGTACGTGTCTAGTTTGTGTTCGTGCATTTAAAAGTTAAACCAAATACGTAGGAACAGAGACAACTAAATACAAAGAGGATGAAGGTGCTATCTTGAAACTTGGGATGGACATGTTCATTATAACTTACTAAGAAAAATGTTTAATCAATATAGAGGGTTATTTGGCACACGCACAAACTCACACACTCATATATATATATATATATATATATACACACACATATATATATATATATATGTATGTATATGTATGTGTGTATATATATATATATATTACTAATGTATATAAATGTGTATGTATTTATGCATTCAGTAGTAGTATGCATACAAAAAGTTGTATTGGTTTTCGACTTGGGAGAAGTAAGTTTGCAAAATCTTAAATAGTGAGGAAAATACTTCGAAGAATTAGAGTTGTTCTAATATCGAATAAAGACAAGATCAATATTCCTATAATATCAGTCTTGCATCACGGTAATTGTTTTCCTTCCTTTCTTGTCTTGGCGCATGCGCACGTGCGTTCGTGCTTGCTGAGGTGTGAAAAAAAAAAGAAAGGCGGTGGGGACTGCAGCTAGTGTTCCAATGAGCAAACTTCCTTTCCCGACAGTTACAAGTTTTCAGCGTTGGAGACATCAAACAATATTTTCGGATGAGACTGTTTAGTCGAATATAAAACAAGAAAAAAAAAAGCAGGAGCCTCAAAATGTTGATGTTTACGTATCTGGTTGTGTGTGCATACTCTCAGATTTCGACATCAACGAAACACAAAGGAAGGAAGGAAGTGGTTGCATAATTTGTAGATGCGTCTAAAGCTATTTTATTTTGGCTTTCAAGATGTTTATCAAGGAGGGATGCTTTAGTGAGCAAAGTTTACAGTTGTGGATGCTGTTGCCAAGAGTAGGTTTTAAGGATCGATGTGGAAGTCCAAGCTGTCATTTTAAAGCCACGAGTATAGCTGGTATTTGGTGTGCAAATCATGGGGCACAACATGGATTCCCCGAGACCACATGCGCAACCGAGGCCGGCAAAATGTTAGATGGAGAGACGAGCTGGACAAGTTCAGGAAGTACTGGCTCCGTGACGCCCATGATAGAGAAGTGTGGCAAATCCTGGGGAAGGTCCATGTCCAACGACGGACGCTAAAAGACTGGTGATGATGATGATGATGATGATGATGATGATAGCTGGTATGTAAGGTAAAATGGTATCTCTACTGTCGCCGTGACTAGAAATTTGTCCATTGGTTGTTATTGACGAACCTTTCAGTCTCAATGAAGGGTTATGGAAGAATAAACAAAAGAAATGAAATAACGATGAGGCTTTTTTCTATCAATTCTCGTTAGATTCTAGAAACGGATTAGAACTCTAGGTGTTGCATTGGGAACTGCATAAATATGAACGCGTTTTCATGTGCGCGTGAAGTCGTGCTTTTGGGAGTCTGTGTAGTGCAAGTCACAGAAATTCAATTTTTTCATGAATATTTGACACGGGGCTTACCATGAAAATGAGTGGATATTTAAAGCTGTTCGTGCGTGCGTGAAAGAGAAGAAAGAGAACGGAAGGATGAAAGAATTCGGAGGAAAAGTTGTGCTTGATTGTGTGTGCGTGTGTAAAAAAATAAATCTGTGAAGAGAGAGAGAAAGAGAGAGATATAATGTTGGAAGGAAACGAAAGAGAAGAAATACACGTCTGACTGATATGATATGCGGAAAAATTTAACATGCGTGCAAGAAGTGTATTCATGAGCATGAAGTATGTGCGTACACGGGGTAAGTCGTGTATAAATGATTGTATACAAGTGACTGCTGATACTTGCAAGTTTGATTGAATGATAAAGGTTTGGAGAATAACCAAACGTCTAGAAATTAGAGATGAGATTTCAGCGACAAAAAACAAACCTGAAAAGGCGTCATTACACAGAACTAGGTCCTAGGGATAATTCAAAAGACTTTGAAGTTTGGGCTGCGTGAGTATCGCAAATTTTGCAAGTCCTTAAGATATTCGGATATCACAAATCATTCTATTTACGGTTGCTTTTTGTTCAATCTTTAATTTTGCTGTTATGAGTTTAAGTCCCCGAGAATCGGGTCGGGTTATTCACCCAATAGAAACCGTCACGGAAACAACATCTTTTAGCAGCATGCCGTATTGGGTAATCTTTTGAAAATTTGAAAGATGGGTGATCAATGAATGAGTTACTTTTCTTGACTCTTTTTTTTTGACAGTGATCGCTAAAAAAGTCAACTGGAAAAAAAAAAGAACTTGTGAGGATGCTACCAGATACAAATTAGGGGGATAATTTAGCATAAACTTATATGACAAATTGAACCCTGCACTCGGTGAGACATTTTCAAGAAAACATAAAAAGCAATTTTTCTAGACAAAAAGGTGTGAATATTGAAACTTTTACCTCTCCAGCTCTATCGATGAAGTATGCACAGGTGATAGATAGATAGATAGATAGATAGATAGATAGATAGATAGATAGATATAGACAGAGAGAGAGAAAGGGAGGGAGAGCAAAGTTAGAATTAGATAGATAGATAGATAGATGGATAGATAGATAGATGGACCAACTTGAACTTACGCCGATAGTTTTGGTTGTCAGTTTTCTCGTACAAAGAGAAATGTCCTGATGATTACTTCCAGAACTACTGAAAGAATTGCCCGATTACAAAGACAAGGAAAAGAACATACTTTGCTCAAAAACTGCGACTTCGTATCTACAGTTTTTGGCAACATAGGTCAACATATTTTTGTGATAAAACTGTTTCTTTCCAATTGAGCTTTCAAGTTAATTGCAGTTTAAATGGATAATCATTGCATCAAAAGTAAAACGAAAAATATGGCTCAAAATAATTTATTGTAAAACTAGAAAGTATTCAGAGAGCATATATCTTTTCTAATGCTGTTGTATAGGAGTTTACTGAGCATTTGAACAGTCCAACATTTGAACAATCCCTCCGTAGCTTATGGTCCACCCTTTCACAAAATATCATCGAAAAATTATCGGAAATTTTGGAGATATCGTGTGGACAGGTATGAAATTCTTTCGATTTTTGTGGTTTGGACATGTAAATAAGACGTGGGGTAGGTAATTTTGGATGGATCCAGTGTGAAATGGATCCGATTTCAATCAGCTCTCCCGTAGTGTATTGTCCGCCCTTCCACAAAATTTCCTTAAAATGTATCGATAACTTTCAGAGATATCGTGTGGACAATCATGAGTGCATACATGTAATATCTAAAAACGGAAAAATACTGTCAATCAGTCAAAAGAATTCCTAGATTGAACACAACATTTCATCACCTCTTTCTTTTCCCATTATGTGCCCTTCAAGAAATTCTGATTAAATTTCATCCAGTACTTTCGGAGATATTGTTGGGACAGACGAAACAAATAAACTAGGAAACACTCAGAGAGCGCACTCCTCCGCTAACTCCATTATCAGGGAGAGTAACTGTGTACAAATAAATGAATGAAAATAACAAAACAACAACAACAGACGAACAGACAAGACCAAATATATACACACATATATATTAATGCGTGTATATATATATATATATATATATATATATATATATATATATGTATATATATATATATATATATATATATATATATATATATATATATATATATATATATATATATATATATATATATATATCTGAAAGTATCTAAAACTTCAAATTGCAAAATAAAACATAAAAGCGGGGTAGAGAAAAGTTTTAAACCTGTGTTTAATTTTTAATTATCTTTTTTAAATAAATCCTTATAAGCTTGTTTTGTCTGACATTCTCTGACTCGTCAGAAAAAATGTTTGAGTGTACTGAGTAGAAACAAATTGAATAAAAACAAAAAAAACTCAAAAACCAAAAACAAATTCAGTACCGGTTTTTGGTGGGGGGTGATATAAATTAACACACGACCCCCCCCTCCCTGATGAAACGAAAATCTTGCAATTCTGACAACTTTGAAGAAGTTCTCTTTATACGCCTTTGCACACTTGGTTAGCCTATTGCAGAGTCCATTTTCAGTTTTGGAGTCAATCTACATCATAACCAAAAAACCTTTACTGTGCAAAGAAAAAGAATTTTTTCCCGTAAAAACTCTAAAAAAATTGACTGCAGTTTAAGCGCGTTTCAATTTTCGATCATTGTGTCTGTAATTCTTTGCAATTTTCCAATGTGTTTTTTCGAATTATTCAAAATGTTTCCACGAGATACATTAACACATTTTTCTTTCTGACAAGTCATCCTCTGATGAGCATCAAACGAAACAAGCTTATAAGGATTTACTGAAAGAAAAAATAAACAAGTTTTAAACTTTTTTTCTTCCTCTTTTTTAATGTTCGATCACGCCTCGCTGATTGCAGATATACGAATAGCTCTTTTCAACTTTGTTGACAGAAGTAAATAAACAAACATACAAACAGACACGACCAAACACATATACTTCTTTTCAACTTCGTTGTTAGAGGTTAATGAAAAAAGTTAATGACTCGCCATCACAGTCTGTAACTGAACAACCATAGCGTAAAAATTTAAAGTCATATAAAAAAAATCTCTCGAAGAATATATATGCCCAGAATAATTCCTATTTATGAGCACACTGGTGTTTTCCACAAGGGAAACATCTACAATAGAGTAAAAAAAAAAAAAAACCGACCATTTTAGATTTGGGAGAAGTTAGATATTATTGATAAATCCGTCAAAATAAAGCCCCCTTATAGTCAAAAAAGCTTTCTTTTTTCTGAAAATAAAAATTTTACATTTTTACGTATTGTTTATCTTACATATATATGATGTGAGCACAAATCTGAAGGACTCGAAAGATTGTGTCGTTAAAACTTCCACAAAGGTGTTCACGAAGTCTTGAACACACAGGACCAAGAGACAAACACCAACCATTGACGACAACGTCTCCCAGTCTTCCAGGGCAACTCTCCTATGAACACCGGTTGAAGCAGTAAATGGCAAATGATGAACTCCCTGTTATCAAATTGGATAAATATGTTTCAAGGGTGGAAAAGTATTGAACTCAAATCTCTCCGCCGGCACTTTTTTTTCTTCGAATCTCTTCATTGAAACCATATGCATTGTATCAGGGAAGTGTACAGATGTTAATAATACGAAATAATCAAGTTGTAGCCAAATGATTTGTGTGTCCATGCGATATACTCTTATTTGATCAAGTATCCAGAATATTCATAATACCAAATCTCACCCGTAATCCAATAGTTTTGCAAACTATTCATTAATCGTGGAATTGTTCCCCGTTCCTAGATTAAGGAATGGTCAAGTCAGAGAAACGAAGCATTGATAGTCTCCAGGTGTGTGTTTCATTTCTGTCTGGAGGAAATTGGCGTGCGACAACGAAGAGAACAAGAAGAGACAGAGGAAAGAAAAATTAGCAGAGTGGATGTTTGGCAAAGAAAATTCGGGAAAGACGGTGAACACTTCAGAGTAAATGATCCCATATATAATCTTATAAAAGAGAAAATATCATTTTGACGCTCAAGTTTTACTAATCTTTTTTATTTTGTACGAATTAAATTGAAATGATTGTTGAAATGTATAAACATTTCTCCTTTTTAGAAGAAAAAATGAATGGGTAACATTCGGTTAGATTATGTTAAAAAGTCCGGAAATAGAATTACTTTAGGAAAGTCTAAATTTCTAAACATTTGTTTACGAAAAAAGGAGGTAAACCTCGATGGGATGGTTCTCATTATATTTCAACGAGGATATCCTTCACTTGCATTGCTTCTTCCAAATCATCTATTCTTTATATAATCTAAATAGAATAAAGAACCAATAACGAGTCCTCATAAAAAATGATGATATAATGTCCCCTCGTTTATACAATGGCAAAAATTCTCCATTATTACACTATTGGGTTTTAGTGCTAAGTAAATACTCACAAAAATCGTTTAACTTATTTTTTACTCATGCTGGAAATCTTCATCCGTTCCTTACATACACTAAAAATGAGGTAGTCCTTGCTGATACGGATGTAAAATAACCTTGTTTGTAGGTTATCTTCAGCCACCGTGTTATATATTTGTATTAGGAATATTTACCAAAAATGACTTGCTTCAAAAAAAAACAAAAAAAAACATCATAATTTCCTCACTACTAAAAAACATCACAACTGTCACATACGCAATAAACATAATGGGTTATCTTCTTTAGTTTCTAAGTTATTAGGCTCCAAAAAGCGTGCCTGGTTGGGTCGTTTTAAAAAAAAAATTTAATGAGTCTTCAAAACACATACTATAGAATGATGAGAACAGTATTTCTGTGACCAATGCTTTTGATAACATTCTTCCGTCACTTAAATTTTTGCAAGAGAAAAATCACCTTACACACCACTCCTCTCTCTTGTCAACTTCTCCAATTGAAGAATGAATAATGTATACAGAAAGCCAAGTATCAGCAGCAGCATCAGCATCAGTCTGTTTGTGTCTGTCTTTAGACATAGACCTACCCCGAGATTCACCAGACCTCTCCATCGTGGGCATCGCAGAGCCAGTATTTATCTAGCTCTTCACACCATCTTACGTTCTGTCGGCCTCAGTTTCGCATATGATCTCTGGGGATCCACGTTGTGAGCCGTGATATCCAGCAGTTGTCTGGCAGTTTTTTCAACATGTCCATCCCATTGCCATTTGTTTCCATGATATCTCGGAATCCTGTCTTTTCTCTAATTTACTGTGTTGCTTTACGATCCATCCATGGGGGGTTCAGCATGATTCTCTCATGAATACGTTGCATAGTGTCCAGCAAAGTTTCGAGTTCCAACCAAAGCAACCACTGCTGTCAATATCAATGCAGATGAGACTCGAATCAACTTAGAGATGCACGGCGCTTTTATCAGTTGAGGGAATTACATCTATTAGTATTTAAACATTTTTATAAGTGTGCAAACGTGCACGAATCCTTAGAAAAAAAAAGGAATATCAGCAAATCTATAATTGAATAAGTACGAGATGACGAATAAGGTAACAACTAACTGTGAAAGCAAAATATTACAGAAGAAAGGGGGGGTACCAAAAAAGCATTGCAAACTATTTAATGATAAAATTCCTTCTCCAAATTTTCAGACAGGTACGCCAAACATCTAAATACCTGGTAGTTCAAATTATCCTCTGATCATTGGATAGGATTGAAATCAGAGAAAATCTGTGTTCATTTCATATTATAAACTACTGGAATGCACCCCTGAGAGTGCAGTAAAGGTACCTATGCCAACCATATCCAAATCCTGATATCACTATCATAAATAGGAAACTTAATGTTATACATTAGTCATAGGGATTGAGATCAGAAGTTCATTTCTTATTCACCGATGTATATTACTAATTAAGTATTTTTAATTAGGAACTGGTAGTCAGGAAGCCCGAAAATAGAAGGCACTGGGCATACTTCGTGCGTCTTTTGTACGGTGACACATCTGGAGAACCCGCAAGAAAGGAAAACACACTTCTATGAGAATTTCAAATCAGTCCATAAGATGACTAAAAATTACTGATGGATCAATTCATTAAATAATCTGAAACATATTCCTTGTCAGTTTTGATTTAAACAAGGAAGGAACTCGAGTGGTGAAATTCATTTTGATATTTTTGTAAACAATGAAATCAAGTATAATTATAAAACTTTGAAAAATCCCAATAACAGTGCTATTTCCTTCATAAAGCTGTGTTTTCTCTGGTTGGTGATTCAAAGTGACCCTACGAATCTTTTGAATTTTTCGTCCAATGATGATGAACTTGTGATATGAATTATCAACCAATCGGAAAAGACGATATCAATATTTTCAACAAAAGGCGATGCCAATAGTTTCGTAACTTGATATATACCAATTTGTTTTTAGATTGCGTACCTTTTACTGTAAAAATCAGGCTGAAGAATAACCATCACCGGTAAAAACACTAACAGCAGCAGCAGTGGCGGCAGCAGCAGCAGTGGCGGCAGCAGCAGCAGCAGCAGCAGCAGTAGTAGTAGTAGTAGTAGTAGTAGTAGTAGTAGTAGTTGTTGTTGTTTTATAGGACTGAAATTCAAACAGATCACTCTGTTGGGGACAAGAGAGCAGGTGTAGTCATTATATGCAAAGTGAAGAGTTTGAAAAGTATCTGGACCTGGCCAAAAAACTAAAAAACGTGGAATATGATGGTGAGCCTCCTTACCAGAGCACTTAGGACAGTTTGGAAGAGCCTTGAAGGTTGACAGCATTTCTAAAATCAGCAATAATACCAAAGAGAGTACTAGAGTAATCAAGAGGCATGCAGATATCGAGGAAAAGTTACCAGATATTACTTCTTCTCTACAACCAAAATACCAGAATTCTTCAATTCGATATCAACTACCCATCTATATGCAATTTGATAACACAGAATATACGAATGAAATGATAAGATGATATAATCCAAGTTTAAGAGGTAGGTAGGGTGAACTCAAAAAAGTCATAATAACTGAGTGAAAAATCTTAAAAGTATAAAGGCCTCTGGTAAAAAAATAGTTGAGAGGGAAATAAGGGGGTAGTAATTAATTGTTTATTAGAAGCCTTAACTCAGGTTTTGTTTTTTTTTCAATCAAACTCAAAATTCCTAAAAACGTTATATATTTTCAGTAATCATGTTCCCAATAACATGTAAAACAATTTTCATTCTAATCAGTTCGGTAAATCTATAGTTCAATGCTTTTTGCATGTTGATGTATGGTTATTTACTACAAAATATAAACAAACAATCGGATCGACCGTAATTTGCCATTTTACAGTTCCAGGGGTTTTGTCGACATCATAGCCAAATTTCAGCAAAATCAGTCAAGAATTGAGAAAAATTAGAAGTTCTCAAAGAATTCTGATAAAATTTTGTCGAAGGCTTGGCAATAGGCTACGATAGAAGTCATGAAATTTGTGGATCCATGCTCAATTACCTCCCCAGATCCTAGCTGTCTGTGTCACTCAATAGCTCCGGTGGTTCTCTGTTCACACAATATCTCCAAAACTTCATCATGAATTTCAATGAAATTCTTTGATAGGGTAGGCGATAAACTACGAGAGAATTCAGAAAATCTTGGAGCCGATCTATCAACAATCACCCTTTGTGTAATATCTATCAATTTTAAGAGCTCTTCCAGTATAAAATACCGGTTTATGACCTTTGTTTGTAAATAAATCGGAAAGACTTACTCTGAGGCTTATGGTGTTGCTTCCGTCAGCATGAAATTTTCTTTCCAACGATGTATGATATGCCCATATTTTTTCCGAGTAGGGCACTACAGCAAAAATGGCGCTAAAATACTTTAGTATCTTATCTGGGATATCTACCAGTGAATGACCGTCTATCACGTCCCCAGCCCAGGGACTAAAGTGTTGAACGGCAGCGCATCATGAGACAACCCCCAAGCGTGCAAAAACTATGAGTTGATGAGACAATCGGCATATGGTTCCCAAGAAAACATCGAGCGAAGTTTCCCCTCCAACAACCCAAGCAGATGTGCAAGACCTCTCAAGGAAACGCCCTTCTTCTACGACAAGGTTGTTGTGGCGATTTCGGTAATCAATTTCAAAGTTTTAGTCGTTCATTTTTTTTGTCCTTATGATTTTGCATATAAAAAGTCAGAAAAGAAACAATGCAAACCTTTCTTAAGTGTGTAAGTTTCTTTGTTTAATGAAATGAATTATTATCATTATTATCATTTGAGAATTTGAATATAAAAAAAGGCTACGACAACTGTCTGCACAATTCAATATCACAGAATACAAAGATAATCTAATGCAGGTTTGTATCTAGAAGGTGTGTTAAAACGTTATTGTTGCCTAAGAATAACATCAAAATTAGAATATGGAAAGTTAAATCTGAGTGGACCAACAGAGTTGTACAGAGATTTCAGTTGCATCGTAATGCCCCAGAGAGTTGTTGTCGAAGATCTGGCGAGAAATACAACATTGAATGCATCTCTTCACAGTTCAACATAGAGGGAGAGGAGACATGGTGTAGGGAACAGTTATAGTTGCCGGTACTAGTGAGCTACTTCACTGTGAAAAGTCAATCAATGCTTTCGAATAGCAGAAAGGTTTGATTCCTATTATTAAAAATTTGGGGTTTTTTCTATAGAGGAACGGTCAGGTGTTTTTTCTGAACAAGATAATAACTCCTGTCTACAATGCAAAGACCATCAAAAAGTGGCTTAAGAACAAGCCAAGCCGGCGCATAATTTGGCCTGGTCAGAGTTCAGATTTAAACCCTACAGCGAATATTTGGTCTCACATTGAACCAAAAAGTAACTGAGAAACATTTTTCCAACTAATCATCAACTGTTTGAAGCCAGTAGCATCGAGTGAAACAACATTGATTTTTCTTCCTGTAAAAAGCTGTCCGTAAGTTTACTCACAAGGCTTAAAGAAGAGTATATTATATTAAGTTACTTGGGCTCATTTTTTGCCCAGGCTTCGATTTACGTGGGCTTAGGCAGACTTCAATTTTCCAATAATAGAGAGGTTTCATAAGCCGTTAAAGAAGGCTTCTGAAGCAACCTAAAATTGTCACCTAATGTAGGATTTACAAACCTCCGAACAAAAGTATCTAGGGAATCAAATAGATAATGTAAAAACTTATCATTTTAAATAAGATATAGTCTTTGATTTCGATTTATTCTGGTAGGTATACGTTTTAGAGTCTGTCTTGTTTTTATTTGCAATACTGAGTATAAGTTTGGAGCTCACGTTTTATTAATACTAAATATTACTTCAGTGTACCTCTTAGAGCCCGAGAAACACACACTAGAAATGGTTGGTATAGATGAACAATTGACTGCCCAGCTCAGAAAGAAGAGCGTCAATTACCTCCAAAATAGATCGTTTTTTTATTCGTTTGTATTCAAGAGAAAAGAAATGCTTATAGTCAGTCTGGAACTTTCTCTTTGTTGGAGAAGTATTTTGACTGACTTCAGTCGTAATAATCAGTAGAAAATCGGGGACAGTATTTTATATTTATATCACTATTGTCAAGAGAAGGCAAATTTATCAGCAAAGATATCATGCTTTGTTGTAGTTAGCTTCTTATTCGATCAGAGGGAATCATTATTGCATTGTGATGTCTTTTTTTCCAGAGATCTTTGAGTATTATATATCTTATTATTATTATTATCATCATCATCGTTAATATTTATTTCTATTTTGATTCAATAAAATTCAAGGATCAACTCCATATTTCAAAATATCTAAATTTCAAATGGAAGCCTTCGTATATACAATTAGATGTGTTCGCTAGTGCTGGAAAGTTTTGCGCCTCAAAAATTTAGATTTTGCTTCCAAACAGAGCACTAACATAAAACGGATGGGTAGTTGGGGGTTCTTTCAATTCGTAGAGAAAAGTTCCGGGGAAATGAGGAGAGGATTTATGGGAAATTGTCATGTATCTTTTGAAAATGTCATGGGAGAGAGTGGCTCGGGTGGGAAATGGTCCATTCACACGATTCTCGTGATTGAATTCAACAATCCGAGGTTTTGAGCTATCAACACATAAGTGGTAAAAGTTGATAACACAAAAGTTTGTTCTTGGTTCGTAAACTGAATATGAAAGGGAGATAACCGGCGGCTACTACTGTTACTACTGTTTCTGACTGTATTTTATCAAATTTAATTATGAAGGATATAATTTAGGGTTGGATTTAATAATGTGTTGGGGTTGCGAATAACTATAATTTTGTTTCATAACCTTAAAAATTGACATGTAGATACCTGGAGTTTCAGAGATAACAAGAAATATCTAATGAATTTTTATTCTTAGTTAAAAAAAACAATTTTAATCTATAATCCAATGCTTGTGAACACTGATGACGTAATTTCATAGCTATCACGAAAATTGATTTTTAAAAAATAGGATAAAAGTTTCCACATAGTATGTAATTGAACAAAACGAACTTTGCTGGCTCTGCATCGGGGAAATGCAGAAAGAGTTAGTTGGCAACTCTTAATTCTGATCGGTCAACTCTCAACACCGAACAGTCGCTTGTCAACCAAGCTTGACTTCGGAGGGCTCGCTACCCCTGGAGGTCCCACAATCCACAAGCCTCGCAGCTGCAGATGCCTTCTCCACCATCATTGATGCTGCCTTGAACAACGATTGCCCAAACAATTGGGAGCATCTCCACGGACAAGCCGCGAGGAAGCTCATAAGCTAAGAACCATCATCTGACGCGCCAAAGCAAGTTCTAGTCAAGCTCGATATGAACAATGTATTTTACAACAAGAGGTCTGCCTTACATAATGTACAAAGCAACGGTCAATCAGCTTCGGATGACATGTTTACACACTGCACCCAAACCGCACAGCGGGGACTGGTTGAATGCTTTGAGGGCTGCCTACACCGGCACACCTCTAGATATTGACTGTCCCCATTGGCGTTGCACTTTGTCTTGGTCTTCGCATCTGGAAACCTCACCGCCATCGCTGTGGGACAACAATCGACGAATTCGCTCTCCGCTTCCTAAAAAGTCGCCTCAGCACAGGTCACCTACTTGGCCACGCCGCCCTCGGCGACATTATTAAAAGGGAACCAGACGCTGCTGAAAGTCTCGCCTTGTTGGAGCCCATCAGCCAAATCAGATAGATGGTAAACGCTTGGACTGGATAACGGTTTTCCCATTCGCAGCCGGCAAACCACTGATCCGGGATGCCAATCGCAGTGATTCTATCGCTAAGAGCAACTTAATTTCGTCGGCCAGGTACTGCTGCCTGACAGGACAGGGAGCAGAAGATAGTCACGAATTTGTACTGGTAGCGGTCTGGCTTGATTTCCCCCAAAGCATTGAAGCTCATCCACCGAATAGGCTCCAAAACTCTTGAACGCGTGACAAACCACGTGAGATTGGGTGGCTCTTCCAGCGTATGTCCATAGCAGTCGGCTATGATAACATTTTGGAACATACGGGAACAGACAGATTTGTCCGTTAGAGAGAGAAAAAATTAATAACTGACAGAGATCCTGCGTTTACTTATATGCGGTCACAAAGCAGTCAAGTATTTTTGGAGGATAAGATTTCGGTGCAGGACAAATTAATTCAGACGCTTTTTTCTCATTCTATCTTATCTTCTTGCATTGCTTTTATGTGTGTATTTTTAAATCTTCATTGTTCATTTCCTGAATGTTCCCATAGACCATTTGTATTTAATTTAATCTCGTTCTACAGAAAAATTCAACAGAAAAAATCTCTGATTATATGTGTGTATCTCTTATTCCATTTCTCATTCTCCCCTTCCACTCTCTCTATCTCCCCCCTCTCTTTCTCTCTACTCCCCAAACCTTTTAAATCTATAAACATATGCTCGTGAACGCAGGTGACGTATTCAGGTAAAATTTTTATCCGTATGAATTTTTATTGTACATCTAGCACCCGCCCTTATCAAAATAGAAACAACAATGTTCAGTGCACGGAACAACATATCTGGCAAGTTTCTATTTCATTTGATGATCAATGGTCAAGTTAGATCGGCGCACACACACATACACACGCACACACATGCTCACATATAGGAAAAACTTCCCAAATTATGGTGAGATGAAAAATACTTTTATTCATACTTTTACGAAGTATTTGGCACATGGCCACAAGATGGGGAGATAATGCTGGTCTTCATTTATCAATCTTACTCTTCACTAATCTTCATTCGTGATCCTTTCATATTACATTGTCTCTTCCACCAGAAGAACTCATTCTCCCTCTTTATACTTCGCATTCACCGTATACCACGTGCATTCTTTGGAGTTCAAACTACATTCCAATGATTTGAAATAAATAAAAAAAATAGGAGTTTGATGAAACCCTAAATTCTTAGAAATTTTACTGTTTTCCTTCAGGGAGGTTTCCAATCCTAAAACAATTAGTACTTTCTCTAAAGAGCGGTGGGTATGGGGTAATTTTTGTTGGTTGCCTCGGGGTCGACATATTGGGTAAAAAAAAAGAAATACATGATCTGGGTTCATCATTCACTCATCTAGCTAGAGGGACGTAGTCTAAATTGACTATGGAAGGGTACCATGGGGTATTTGCTCCCTTTGCGACACACAACGGCTAGGATAGCCACTCAGATCTGGCTCATTTACCTTTTGCTGTTATATGTGCGAGGCAATCCATTTCTATCACATCTGATTTTCACTTTAAGATAGTACTTGAAGTATAAAATCAGATCCTGATCTGAAAAGGACCGATTATCAGTTTTTTTTTAACTGCATGTTCCACACCACCATTTTAGCCACGACCAGCAGCGTGAAAAACACAATCCGTTTCACACGAAATCACGGGGGCAACTCATTGTCACACACGTACGCGACATCAATGGGTACGCTTTGATTGGGAGCTCACCAATATGATTCCATAGCATCCCTTCTATACCACTGCCACGCAATCAGGCATGTCCGGTATACTCATGTTAAAGATCACATCGTTAAGAGGACTAGTTGCCATGTTAGAGAAAGAGTTGTGGAGGTACTCTGGAGCCCAAGACCATATTGAGTAGAGCCTCACCGCTGTACAAGCCGAATCTCTTGCAGGGCCGATGCGAACCGGTCCTGTCCAGTAATTTCCTTCTAGGATGTAAAAAGTCACTAGACATAGCACCAGACACTATGAGGAATTACTTATCTCCAATCGGTTTACGACGGGAACTTTAGGTTTGTAAGGCGTAGGGTGGAGCGTAGGGAAGGCTACCCTATGCTCTGCTCCTATACAGGTTCTTGTGTTAACGTACGACCGAGGCGTATCAATGAATCACTGTGTGGCATTTCCAGACCCCATTGCACGGCTGTTAGATCTCTGCAAACCATTTGCCTGCCCTCACTCTTGCGCAAGAATAGGAAGTGCAGATTAAAGTCAAGGGTGAGTTCCTTCGAAGCTATGAATTCACTCCTTCAACCTTTACCTGTACCAGTTTTTCTCCAACTGATGGTGCGGGCGGGTTCGTCTATCCAGTCGAAGGGTCCCAGAAACGGAGCATCCCTCCAGACATCTGATCGCAAGTCCAACGACTTGTCCTTGTTAACCCTGGCCTCTGTCACTTTTTCCTACCGTTCAGGCACCTGCTCCACTTTTACATGACACAAAAAATGATTACGTCATCGACCCGAACCCCCGTTCCAGGAGGCCTATTCTTCGTAAGGCTAGTGTTTCAGACTCAGTCTTCGGTCTGTGTAGGAAGAGTTCCAAATCTATGGCATAGAGTACTCCTAACAAAGGGCAAACCTGTCGAATCCCACGCTCCTCCACAAAAGGCACTGACCACCTTCCGTTTACCTGCACCGTCCTGGAGTATTGGTACAAGAGGGTCGTCCATTTGCTAGAATCTGGCAGTCTGCAGCACAGTCACCTGGAACCGGTGGTCCACCCATTTGAAACTTCATCATCATGTATGTCGTTGGACATAGACCTTTCCCAAGATCTGCCACAATTCTCTATCACCAGGAGCCAATATTTTTTGAATTTGTCTTGTTCATCTCTCCATCTTGTATTCTGTCGGCTTCGGTTTCGCATGTGATCTCTGGGGATTCATGTTATGAGTAGAGATGTCCATCGGTTGTCTGCCATTCTTATTCTTTGCAACATGACCTGTCCATTGCCATTTGAGTTTTCTTATAGATTCTATGATGTCTCAGACTCCCGTTTTCACCCTGATATACTGTGCTGCCTTGTGATCTTGTAAGGTTGAGTATGATTTTCTCATGTGCACGTTGCATGCTTTTCACTTTGCGGGTCTGTCTCTTGGTTAGGTTCGAACATGGAATGCCACAAACAAATTTTCTAAGTATATTAAAGGAATAGCCCATTGAAGTGTTACTACCAGCTAGAAAGTTGTTCAGTTTCGTTTCAACCATGTATATAAGGATAATTTATTTGATAATTTAAAGGAAAAAACAAAATAGATGGAAGCAAGATGGTATGAGACCTTGAGAAATCAACTAAGATTAATGAAAAAAAATTGGCGAATTCTTCGGTTTAATATGTTGGTAGGAAATGATGATTGGTTTGCATGCAGTCTGATATTAAAACCAACGAAACGTATTTAATATTCACATATGTGCACACCCAATAGAAGTGACATGAACAACGAGTCTCGTCTGCCACTGATTCCTCATCGTTAGATACGTTTTAGGATAAGCTACGTAAGTGAGCCCTATTTAAAAAAAAAAAAAAAGAAAAAAAGAAATGGTTTAGCATAAAATAACATCCATGTTTAATACATTATGATAATACCCTACATAAAAAACTACATGCATGACATAAGCTATACATCAATTATACATAACTAAAAGAGGGGTGGCGTTTGATCAACACTGCTGGGGTACCATGTTGATCGAACTGTTTTGTTTTGTTTTAAATTCCCGAAACGGTTACATGGTAAACAATTGGTGATCTCAAAAGAGAAAAAATACACAAACATAATAACAAAGTATACGTTATATGAAGAAAAACACTGAAGAAAATTACATAAATTACATTCATGAGTGACTGAAGTGACACAAAAGAAATTTCATTTTTTTTAAGTGTTCAGTGTTTAAAGCTGTAAAGCTTTCTATATAATGTGCGTGTGTATGTGTGTGTGTGTGCGTGTGCGTGCTATGTGTCTGAGGTAGTTCTGCATTTCCCGCTAATGTCTGTAGTTAGTGCTCAGACCTAGGTGAAATTCAGGATTAAAAATTCTGATTTTCAAGGTTAGCAAGCTCTATCCGCTCCGGTGAAACATAGGCTTCCTACTTCCTATTTAATCCCATTTAGCTTTGGTGTCAGGCTAATATGAGTTTGGAAAATATCTATATATCCAGGCTTTTTGCCGAAAAGAAAAATCTACAAACTTGTTAAAGCTGTTTGGATTAAGCGATAAATGCAATTGAGAGGAAAGAGAAAGCGTACTAAACTTTCGATGCCAAAAGTAAACTTCCAGAGATTGACCCGTGGTGCTAAAAGCATTTATTGCGAGCTGATTCCATATAATCGTTATTTGTCAGAGGAAAGTCAGATTGCTTCGACAGACTGTTTCCGATGCAACTGTCCCAAATCTGACTGACTCTGATGAGACCATGAATATACATAAGTTGGATTGGATTTATTCGCGGGATAATCATCTCCTATGTGCGCTGTTAGTTTGTGCATATAACGATTGGGTTTATTCACAATTCGATTGTGCAGTTATATCTACCTGGACAGAAACAATCCCGTGTGGCTATAAATATTAAACATACTAACTGAAATGCTCTCATCTCGAGGTTTCACTGTATATAAATAAATAAACACTGATTCGGGAGGAATAGAATTTAGAACCGTTAACGGGAATTTCTTTTTTAAACAGCTGCCTCAAAAATTAGACCGAAAATCTACTGAAGGGACGTCTCATAATTGCTATCTCATGAAGAAAATTTACTATATTTCAAACTATAAAAAAATTATTTTAAATTTGCCCTAAAGAATCAATTTTAAAATGTGTCTTCCAACCATATTATGAAATCTGCTAATAATTTGTTTTTCTTCTTTTTTTTATTAGTAATAATCGGATATATCAGAAAACACATAATGGGTGAAATAAAAAAAAATAGTCAGTGCATCACATAGATTTCACGCAGTACAGACTGATTTTCATAGATACTGGCCTTACATACATTGAAATACATTTCACAACCAACTACATGCTAGATGAACTAAACAAAGAAAGCAAAAAAGTTGGCCTACTCATGAAATTCAATAATACAAAAGTCATGTGCAACAATCACATCAAGAATAAGGACATAACTGTCAAAATTGAAGATGCAAAACTGGGGGAAGCAGACCATTACATCTATGACAGCGAATCTCAATAAGATCTTCGAAAGAAGTGGAAATCAAGCAAAGAATCACCCTAGAATGGCAAGACTTTGGCAGAGCAAGCTCAACCTTCAAAAACAAGACGATCCCAATGATCCTAAAAAGAAGAGTATATAACTAATGCATCATCCTGATAGTCACTTATGGAGCTGAAACATGGAACCTTACCAAGAGACAAACCCACAAACTGAGAAGAATGCAACGTGCACATGAGGGAATCATGCTTTACCTAACATAGAGAGATCATAAGACAGCACAGTATATAAGGAAAAAAACGGGTGTCAGAGACATCATAGAATCTGTTAGAAAAATCAAATGGCAATATGCTGGTCATGTTGCGAGAATGGCAGACAACTGATGGACATCACGACACATAACATGGATCCCATGAGCCCACGTGCGAAACCAAGGCCAACAAATAACAAGATGGAGAGATGAATTAGACAAACCCAGAAAATACTGGCTCCACGACGCCCATCATAGAGAAATGTGGCACATCCGAGGGAAGGTCTGTGTACAACGACAGACGTTAAAAGACATGATGATGATGATGATGATGATGATGATGATGATGATGATGATTCACGTAAACGCGGTTCTATGAATAAGTAAGGCATACATGAGCATGTCCACCAGACTAAGCTAAATTTGCCACGTGGGAACCTCTTCTATAAACCCCTTATCATAATAAAATCTAAACAATGTGTCGAAAAGTAGGACATAATCACAGCATAAAAATCAGTTCACCATTCAAATTTTGGAAAAAAATCTATTTACTAAATAAAGAAATTTCAGAAGTTGAATCACTGAATACCATGAATGTGTTATTTTCGGAGTATAAATATATCACACCTTTTCCATGGATATTTTGAAATATAAAACAATATGAAATAAAAAAAATGTCCACGTAGACCTTACTTGTAAACATTTCATTCTTTGCTGCTAAATGGACAATGAATTTCAATGTTCTATTCGCTTTGAAGTTTAAATCAATAATAGAAAAGGCATGCAATGGATAATAGTTGAAGTTAGACAAAGCGTTTCTTTGCGACTATATACATAAGCATTTGTTCATATGAGCCTACTATTGTGCGCGAACAATGTTCGTACTAACAATGTTCGGTCCCAAGCAGTGAACAAAGGGGATCGGAATTTGACGAATGAATAATAAAACTATTCATCTTTACCAAAAAAAGAGATTGAAAGGTGATAGGATGAAAAGGCCTTGCAAATTTACGTTAAGCAATAAAAAAAACAAAAAAAAAACACAAAAAACGAATTACCAAGCCCCAGTTTGTAAGAGAAATGTCCAAACTGTTATTCCGCTTTTCCAAAGACCAGGTCTTCAACCCTAACCCCTTTATTTGAACACCAGTGTTTCCTTTCTTTTCTCTCTTTTTCTGTACACAAGCGATGGTATATTCATTTCTCTCACTCAGTTTACTCCTAAGAAATCTCTTAAGAAGTTTAGACTTGGTTCCTCTCTTGCTCTTTTTTTTATCTTTAGAGTCAGTTTCTAAAGACTACTTAGGCTATTACATTTTTTAACCTATAACTATCAAATGAAATATTTCAACTTCGTTGTATTCATATTATCTTCAAACTTGTTTAGTAACTTAGTTCTTCCGAGTAAATATGATATTCTACTCATCCATATTCTACTTCCGGGTCATCTCCGTTATTCTCTCTCAGTAAATCACTTTCTTACATGACTTGAGTCTTTTTTTTTACCTAGGGAACTTTGCTATTGTATCATTAGTCAACTCTTACTATCTCTCTTCCATCTTTTCTTTTTTATGTTTACGTATCTATTTTCCCCGACCGTCTCCTCTTTGTTTCCATTGCAATTTCCATTGTTTAATCTGTCTCGCTCACTCTAATCTGCTATCTCTCACTTGGTGCTATTATATCCCTCTGTACATTGCCACACCCAAAGTGTCACCCTCTTGTCGCTACGTCGCTGACACACGCCTATTCCCAATGTTCAATGTTTTCCCGATCTTTCTTCTCTATCCAAAAAATGCACTTAAACTCAAACAAGTTTACTCTTGAGTAAGCCTTACTGCACCTGGACAAACATACTAGAATGCGCATTCATTTCCCACAACCACTATACACATGTGCACGAAAGGGATACACATAAACTCTATCTTCATTGATAAAGGCAATCTTTTAAAACCAATGTACATGTATGTTTGCGATGTATATAAATATATATTTAAAAATTTATGTAATTTCAGTCATCCATTTCCTAATACCTGTTAATGTCATTTATGTAATATTCTTCAGTGTTTTTATGTTTTACAAAGAATCTGATGTTATGGAACTATGTGTGAGTTTTTTCTTGTTGGGATGATCAGTTGCTTACTGTTTCGGGTATTTGAAAAAACATAACAGTTGCATCAACATGGCTTTCCAGCAGTACTGATTGAATACCAATTCCTCTTCATTTTAATACATAGCTTATGTCATACACATATTTTATATAGGGTATTATCATTATGAATTGTTTATGGATGTTATTTTATACGGTGCATAGTTTAATTATTCTGAAACTCTGGGCGTACTTACGTAGTTTACCCGAAATATACATAGGTTTACCTCGGTTGATTCGTTGCAAAATTTTACTTACATTGTTCCAGACCTTATGATACATCAAAACCTACACTAATGAAAACTGTACTATTACAGTTATTCTTACCCCCCCACACACACACACATATATATATATATATATATATATATATATATATATATATATATATATATATATATATATAATCTAAAATCCAGCGACTACGAGCCATGATATATTTGTTTCAAGAGTCTAACGAGGAATGCTAGAAAAATACTCAATGTTAGTTCATTCTTTTCGGCTGTTCTTTTTCCATAACCCTTGAGTGAGGCTGAAAGATTTGTCAATGGCAACCAATGAACAAATACCCAGTTGCAACGACAGTGGAGCAGAATTTTTATCCTACACACCGGTCATACTTGACGCTTCAAAATGACAGCTTGGACTTTCACGCCAATCCTTAAAATCTCTTGGCAACCACATCTACTACCGTAAACTTTGCTCACCAAATTCCTGTTCATCCTGTAAGAACAAACCATAAATATATCTTTGTATATATATATATATATATATATATATATATATATATATATATATATATATTGTCCTCTATTCCCTTCGATCACATTCCTCTTATTTTAGTAGAAACAAACATTCTATTACATGATTGCCTAGACGAGCAAATATTCCAAGAAAAGCCACACACACACACAGAGGGGTACGCAAATGCAATTTCTTACATGTGCCCGCTTCCTTAAAATCAATGTTTGATGTCTTCATATACTAAATCCGCGAGCGAAGTGAACGGAAGTTTAGTTTACAAAGCGGAAGAATGCCTGATGTTTCTTCCATTTTGATAAAGGTGCTTCGTGTGCTCACATATACAGGTATGGAAAGATATTGTGTATATACTCCAAAGTAGGAATAACAGCATATATATATATATATATATATATATATATATATATATATATATATATATATATATATATATATATATATATATATACTGTTATTCCTTTGAATGGTTGTACATTCGCAGATATACGCGTAATAGTACTGAACAATATACAGAGATAAGTTTTACTTATAATCAAACACTTTCGAGATAAATTCACCCAAATCAAGTATTTCAGTTACATGCATTTCGTGAGTACATCCAACACGAATATGCACACAAAGATATATGTATTCATATGAAATTACATAAAATATATGTATGTTTGTTTATGGAAATAAACAAATAGCTCAGATATATAATACTACATATATTCACAAATACCTTATCTATCGTCTCAACATGAAGAAAACCGCATTCCTTCTATTCATACGTATGCTTGCTTAATTATAATTTTCATACATACATACGTACAACGCTCTGCTGTATGAGAATGCATTCACAGTTAAACCTTTATCAATACATGTGTAAACGTATATAATGACTTTAGATGCATTCACTTATGCATTTTCTCGGTAGATTTATATGAATTGCTTTTCATAAGAATTTGAATGCATATAAAATGTTTTCATATTTGCTTATCTATAACCATATGATGGCTGCGTATGTACATTGAATTATAAGCATATGTAAAGTAATCGTATGCATACTAACATATATCAGGTTTTGCATTATACGTGTAAGTATTCGTAAAGTATTACACATACTTGGCAATCACTTAAGTGAATGAATGTGCTTGTACGTTTCGAAATCATATAGAAAGCTTAAAAGTATACGTCAAATATAAATACATATCTTACATACATTCAGGTATAGAGTACACACATGAATATGCTACAACGACTTTACGTTAATGAATATAGCAAATAATTATTCAAATGAATATTTATATATGCACTACAATCTTTCTCTTGCTCCCCTCTCTCTTTATATATATATATATATATATATATATATATGCGTAGGTGTGCATAGCAATCTGCAATGATATTTGGCAACAAAATTAAATGCAACCAGAAGGAAGGAAGCATAATACTGTCATGAAGCAATAAAATCGCTCAGAAAACATGTATATATTTACTTATTTAATTTCTGTCAAAGTTATTGATTTGAAAATGTGGTTTCCATCCATCGACTGCAGAAGGGAAGGACAGGTTTCTTGTTTACACGCCCCTGAGCCATGTGCGTGGTCAAAGAGTGGAGGAAAATTATTTCATGATGACAATGGAATACATGAGTGCATCTTAACGTGGTTATCAGTTGCTAATGCGTACACATATGTTGGCAAGTGATATACTGAGCCGTACACATTCATATCTATATCAACATTCACTGACATATCATACATATGTATGTGTACATATGTGTATTCACGATGTAGATAATTCATATAATATATATTTAGTTACTCGTATCGATTACAGTATTTCGTGATATTGCACGTGCATCGGTTACTATACGTATTAACCCAAGTACACACATATACATATGGTATAAATTGACTTTTAATTATATATATATATATATATATATATATATATATATATATATGGACGAGCATATGTATTTGCCTGTGTTACCTATCTGTTAACGCTTTCAATCCACGGCACAGCTTTTTCCTCGGATGCAAAAGACGTTGCACTGTTTCGTGAAACATAATTAAAATGTGGTGATCAAAATAGATCAAAACTGATTACACAAAGGAAGGACTTAAAATTTTAATTAACTGTGGTGAAGGCATAAATGAATCGGAGAAAGTATATGAAAACGCTGAGGAAATCTTTTAACACAATATATTGTGATATAATTAATTCCTCTTGTCATCACTGGGATGCCGAACATTACTTACATAATATGCCTCCTCTAAATCATCAATAGGCTGTCGGTGTATTATATGAGAATTATGTAATTGGAAAAGTATCAATATACAACGTTCTTTGCGAGATATATTCTGTTTCCGAAAGAAATCGATCAGTATCAATTGAAAAGAAGAAACACACGTATTAAGATTCGAAGACATTCGAAACACCTTTCTACAGGAATAAATCTACTCGTATTAAGAAGGATGGAACATAAAGATATACAGGTATTCTATAGATACTTATAAACATATGTACGTACATACACGCGTATATAGATACGCACTTTAATGCACTCGTCTCTTTCATTCCTTCTCACGTAAAATCATATTTTAACTACCTGACTGATAAAGTCAGAACACACAATCTACCACACGTGAGTGATGCACCTTTTTCAATACAGTTGTTCAGTAATAGAGTGTTTGACTGAAGAGCCCACTCTCTGATGTTTCATTCGTGGTAGAGAGTTCGTAAGGAAAAAAAAAGAAAATGTTATTTCAAGTAAAAATCCTTTTGAAGCGGTCAATCTCGCAGGCGGTTCGTGGGTTTTATGTGACTTTTTCGGTGTTGGTTAATCAGATCATGTTTAAGTGTAGTTGGTGTGGTGGAGATGATTTACAACTGTCTCTGGTAAGATGACTATAAATAATTGGATATCTAATAAAAACATCTACAATGTTGTAGTGCCATGCTTTATGCGAAGTATGTTGGTTGTAATGGTATCACCATCGAGACTCCATTGGCAATTTCACGGCTATGACTTGTTACCGTTTGCTTAAAGTTTTAATCAAGGTTTTCCAGTTCTATGTATATTCCTTTGTGTGAATGTAATTTTCAATGGTTGGAAATTTTCAAATGCATGTCTTTTACCAATGATACTCTTATTAAATAACATTAATTGAAGACGATCAGATACGAAAGTATTTTGCCTGTGCCATTCACTGGGATCTCATTTCTAAGGATATCTGTAATCATTGATACATTTAATCCCATCGACTTTTCCTCAATTGTGAAGAACATACGACCTGTTTAGCTATGATCAAATGATATTGTGGTTCCTATAGTCAAAAGTGCTTTCCTCAAGTGACATAAATTTGCCCTGAAGATATGAAGTCAGATTCCAAAGCAGCGAAAACTTTTTTTATTCAGCAGTCGTCAGTACTGTATACGTAAATACATACACGATTCTGCAGTGAATATATATATATATATATATATATATATATATATTATTGTGTCATCCACAGACAGCTGTTTCGATATATTACATATCTTCAGTGTGGCTATATAGACTTTATCCCGTCCAGTACCGCGAGGCAGAATTGAAACCCACACATCGGACCCGAGGCCGATATCCTACCTCTGGACTACGGAACTGGGTGGTCAGTAAGGCTGAATTTAAGCTATATATTCATTTACGTAGAAACTCCTCATCTACCAGAGTGCTCTATTCCTATGGAAAAACATTGCATAAGCTTACAATGGATGAGTTACCTCACTTAAAGGGTGCTCAACCCTGAATAGAGGAGCATTAATTATATATATATATATATATATATATATATATATATATATATATCCTAATTAAGTGATACGAATAAATCGAATTATTCCGTGACAATGTGATATTAGGGTACATTTCAGATCAAACAAATACATCAAAGCATTCCTTCACTCTGATAATTACATACATAGTGACACAGCAAATTCTATCAATTGGGGGAGAAAAAAGCAATAATCATTTCTCGTATTGTGGCATCGACTGCACTTGAATCCTGGCAAGATTCAGCTTTTCTCATCGTACTCCACTAGATTTTTCTTCAGCAGTCTTTGGGTTGACTTTAATAGTTTTCTGAACGAACAATTTAAATAATTCTGGTGGTAGGAAAAGACTTCCATTTCTTAATAATATTACTCTCTCGTTGAAAGAAACAAATAGAGCAAAGTTAGACCGTGAATAAACAAACATGAGAATTTAGAGTTAAAAACAGTGATTTGGGCCTTTACATCACCGGCAGCTGTTCAACTGAACGGTAAGAGCATCACTATTTTGAAGCAGCAACCCAATTTTCTTTGTTTATTCTATCTACGTTGTCTACGTTAAATGATACATTCACTGTGTTATAACGGAAGATCATTTCAAATATAGTTTCGATGTAATATAAATGCAATTCATTATCATGCCATCGGATCCTATATTAATTTCTAAATAACACACACATACTCCCGCAAACACACATATATATAACTAAGAGAAATAGGAGAAAGTTCCCAATACAGCATTTCAATGCTATTGCATCTCATCGAGAGAACCCTGTTTTGTTTTTTTAATAATATTTGCTCGGACAAATTTTATCTTTGATCCCTGATTCAGGGTTGAGCAAACTTCAAGTAAGGTAACTCGTTCATTATAAGCTATAGGCAATGCTCTTCCAACTCTGGGATACAGCACTCTGGTGAACGGGGAATTGTGTGTAAGTAAATGTATCGCCCAAGTTCAGCCTTACTGACCGTCCAGTTCTATGTAGGGCAAAAATAAACTGCCAGCCTCAGAATCTGAAGTGAAGGTTTCGATCCTACCTTGTAGTACTGGATGGGATAATGGATAGTCTATAGCCACATTAAAGAGTTGTAATACAACGAACCAGCAGTCTGTGGATGACTCAATTATTTGATTTTTATATATATACTCCATCTTTTGTAATTTTTTCTTGCTATTTGTCCACCCCCGTCACCGGATTCGTTGTTTAATTATTTGCACAATATTTTTCACCCTCGTACTCCCTCGTGATCTCTTTCTAACTCTTAGAGTTACACACCTAACGATACTTTGTCTAAGGCGTGCTGAGCGATTCTAATTTGGTTCTCAGATAGCTTAGTCAATGTCCATGTTTCGCGTCCGTAAAGCATAGCTGATACTATGCATTTATGATATACTTTACGCTTTTAGCACATTGGCAAGGTGGTCTCCAATATGTCCCTATCCATGCCAAACACTCTTTGTTAGCCAGCAGGTGTAACCTACTTTGCACATTTTGCCAACTCTTGTTTCTCATGTTTTTTCCACTCATTTACCCGCTCATTTACATCTGGATAAAATAAGAGTTGAAGAAATCTTTGAGCGTGTGTGCATGTACCGCACTTATGCGACATCTGGCCATTTTGCAGACATTTGTCAGATACATAAGGTAGCATACAAGTCAATGCAGCGTCGACTTTTAATTGGTTTGGATCAGCAGTTCTCAAGAATGCAAACAAAAATAAATTTAAACCATTAATTACAGATATTTTCTCCATATTTTCAATAAATCATGTTCCTTGACCTTCACTCTTCTCAATACATTTTGCATCGATTGCTACCGATATCTTTTTTCGAAAATTAAATTAAATCTGGCAGGCTGTCTCAATCACCATAAAGTCCAGCCCCTTACAAACATGCACCTTTGGAACAGGAACTGCACCAGAACTAGTAATTACAAACATCGGGCAAAATATCGCTTGTACAAAAATATTCAATAAAGCCGCTTATTGGAGAGCATATGACAAATTTCAACGAATTCAAACTCAATAGTTTATTGACCACCCTTCACAAAATTTAATTTAGAACTTTCTGAGGTACAAAACAGCCAGGACTGAATAAAACACTTTGTTTATGCTGTTCTTTCTGTATGTCCATTCGAAATCTTCAAGTGATTTCATTGGATTTCAATGAAATTTCATCTGATTAATTTCGCTTTCATGGTCGTTCACTAACTCTTTTCAGTTGGCATAGGTGAACGTATCCGTGAACCTCTTCTAAAGCCTCACCCTCTTATTCTTACGGTCTTTTGGGGGGGACTATCATTGCACATTAATTTTGTCTTTGTTCTGTTCATCTTTAACCCTACTTTTCTACTTTCTCATTTGAGATCACTCAACTGTGGTTCTTCTGATGCTTCTGATGTCATGGAAGCGTCATCACGAATTTCAAGTGGTTTGAATATTCTCAATCAACGTTTATTCTTATTCCTTATCAGTCAGTTTTCCGAAATTTGCTTTCAAGGATCGCTGTAAATAGTTTGGATGATATCTTATCCTCTTGTCTCACTCCTTTTCCTATCTCTGTCTCGTTTGTATCTAAATGTAGTTAAATTATTACACGGCCAATTTCGTATATGTTCTTAATGATTAGCATGTCATTCTCGCTAACAACTTTTACTGGCATTGACTTGAAGACTATCGTGTTTTACTGAATTAAATGCTTTTTCATGATCTACAAAAGCTAAACAGAGTGGTTTGTTACATTCTAATGACTTTTCGATGTTTATTTATTGTATGTAGGTTATCTATTACCGAATAGCCACTTCTCAAGCCTACCTGCTCGCATAGTTATTTTTTATGTAGAGTGCTTGTTTGTGAGTATATCATTGTCAATAGTTTATATATGTTTGGTAATAGTGTAATGGTGTGGCAGTTGCCAAGGCCAAAGTTATCTCCTTTCTTGTGAAGTCGTATAGATATTCCAAGACGGAAGTTTTGTGATACTTTCCTCATTTCATTGCCGTGCTAGTCCTGTGAAGTATCGCTTCTGTATCTTCTGAAAGGTCTGTCGTTGTGCCATCTTTGCTTGAGACTTTTCCAAGTTTCATATTTCTACTTTGTTTACAGTTATGTCTGGGATATCACCAGTATCTATTGATGTATCAGTTCCTGGTATTTCTATTTTTGAAGCGTACAAATTTCCATCCTGATTCTTACCTGAGATAGAACAACCACTAGCAATGACGGGTAACGCATAACTAACCCATCAAGAAAGTAGTTGCAGGTGGCCTAACGGTTAGAAGTGCAGAAATGGAGTCAGATACCCAAGTTCAAACTGCTGCTTAGACAGTTGGCATTTACTTTTGTATTAATACTCTTTGGAAAGGTATGAATGTATTTATCCCCCCCCCTGGGAAGAGGGTTCCACCATTTTTTTGTGAGGCAATCAGTTTAGGAGACGCATGACAGAATTAATACTAGAAATGTCCAATCCTTGTCCAGCATCACGTTTTATTTGTCTATTTACTTCCTCTGTAGCTTCGCTATTTACTTTTAATCGTCACAACATGGATCCACAGAGATCACATGCGTAACCGAGGCCGGCAAAATACAATATGGAGAGACGAACTAGACGGATTCAGACACAATCACCATCACGACCCCCATGATAGAGAGGTCTGGCGAATCCTTTGGAAGGATTAAGTCCAACGACGGACCTTAAAAGACTGATGATGATGATGATGATGATGATGATGATGATGATGATGATGATGATGATGATGATGATGATGATGATGATTAGAAAATAGAATTGGACACCAAATTTTATATATCATTACAAATGCTTCTTTTTTTTTTTACCTAGGTGGTCTTACTATTTGTTAAGGGGGAAGCAGGTTGCTATTTTTTGAATGTAATCAACGCCTGGTTTTTCGAGGATCACCACGGAAGGCTTATTGCATGAAACAGACGACACGTATTAGAAAAGTCGAGGCGCAAGAAATTTATCGCATTCGCTTTGATGCTTTGACGCTAAGGGCTTTCAAATGGGCCATAATGACTTTGATGGGGTTCGATAGATAAAGTAAAGAAATAAAAAGAGAGACATCCCATCAACAGCACTCTTTTTACATTTAAAACGAGGATTATTCTGTCCAATTTTAGGGCTAAAACTGTCGACGCTTTCACTGCATCAGAGGAGAAGACGTAAAACACTTGTGCAGTATTCATCATCACTATCAGAGAGGATAATGGCCTCGTATCACAAGACTGGTGAACTTGCTTCCCAATTACCATTTCAATTGGTCGAGTGTGATCAAGTGACGACGATAAATGCTCCGTTGTGTATAAACAATTTTAATGGTAGCGGAGATGGCATCGCGGAGAAATATCAAAAGGGAAAACTAAGAGAAAGAAAGAAAGGCGAAAAATTGAGCAAATAACTGCTGAGCATTATCACAGAACAAGTGAAAATAGGCTTATATAAATGTTTGGAAAATTTTCAACAAAACCATTTCCAGTGGTTATCGCTACGGTCATATTAGACCCTTTCTCTCCATTTTTTTTTCTTTCTTTTTACAATAAAAGATTTTCCGTTAAATTGACATAAAGAAAAAAACCCTGAAAATCAAAGGAAATACCTTTCACATTTTTCTTTCTCTATACAGGAAGACATTTACATTCTTTGTGTAGTGAATCAATGCGTGTCCGTAAAACACGTTATGAAGTTTTGGAGCTCAGCTCTTCATAGTCGACATGAGAATCGAGATTTTTTTTTCTAAGACCGTTTAGTTTATCAATCTGATAAGTTGCATTATAGATTATGCGTATTTTCTCAGATCAAAGGGTAGGTTAATATTTTGCTAGAAAAATCCTCAGGGGAGTGCAGATATTTCTCTTCGAAGATTTTGTGCTGGGTGGATCATTTTTCCGTCCCTGGAACGAACGAAAGATGCAGATGTTATCCCCCATACACTCACATACACATACCGATTTATCGTATATCAGGCAGATTATTAATAAACCAGGCTATGGCATATAGGTTGCAGTCAATTTGAACTTGTAAAATCCCCGATACATATTGGTGATGAATATTATGAACTGGATAATATATGCGCGCGCATTACAGTGAACACCGGTGTCATCTGCAATTGAAGAAATATCTGTGTGTATATATATGTGTGTGTCTGTGTGTATACGCACCCCTATTACTGGACCACTGGATCTTGTACAAAGTTGACATTCTCCAGATATATTAGTCAATACACAAAGTATTGCTATGTCAAGTTTTTGGATCAGCATTTCTCGAGAAAACTAATGCAAAATGGAAATTAAGATCACAGATATTTCGTCAAAAGTTTCTGCGAATAATCTCTTCATCAAACTTTCATTTCATTCTTTGTTAGAATACAATTTGCATTACTAAAATAGTCCACTGACAAATTTTTGACGAATTTTAACTATTTTTCGATAGAGCATCTCCGTTTTTTTCGTCATCATCATCATCACCAGCGCCTTCAACGTCCGTCATTGGACAGAGGCCTTACCTAGGATTTGCCAAGCTTCTTTATCATGGGCGTTGCGGAGCCAATACCCTCTGAACTTTTCTATTTCTTTGTGCTATCTTATTTTGTCGGCCACAGTTTTGCATATGATCTCTGGGGATCCACGTTGTGAGTTGTGATGTCCATCGGTTGTCTGGCTTTCTTGCAATATGGCCTGCCCATTGACATCTGATTTCTAATGGATTTCATGATATCCCTATCTCCTGATTTTTTCTCTAATATACTACACTGTCTTGTGAGCACTCCACGTGATGTTGAGCATGATTCTCTCATGTGCTCGTTGCAGGATTCTCAGTTTGAGGGTCAATCTTTTGGTCAAGTTCCATGTTTCAGTTCCATAGATGACTATCGGGAGGATGCGTTAGTTGTATACTCTTCCTTTCAAATTTAATAGGATTTTCTTGATCTTGAAGGTTGCTTGCTCTACCGAAAGCTTACCACCCTAGAGTGATTCTTCGCTTGATTTCTTCTTTTGAGAATTTCATAGAGATAAGTTGTTTTTATCTAAAGTTTCGTACAACAGGTTGAAAATCATTTTACATGATAATTATGGTAGGCTGTTCCACTCACCATAAAGTCCAAACCCCTCTGAACATGCACCTAGAATATCTAACCACAATTGAATGAATCACTGTCACTGTGTATGCACCGCGATTACATGACAACTTGCCATTGTGTGAAGTTGACATTCGCCAGATATATTATACAACAGACAATGCACTGCAGTGTCGTTTGGATGAGCAGTTCTTGAGAATAAGATAAGATTTTTCAAAAAGTTGTACATCTTTATTCATAGTTTTATGTATAAATTATCTCTTGTGCGTTCTGCTCTTTTGTAACGCGCACTGTTCTAGTAACGATAAAGTGACAAGAATCTGCACTCGAATGTTCTGTTTTACTTGAGAAAAGCTTCATAATAGTAGTTTAACTGCTGTATTTCTACTGACATTATGGAATAACGAATCTATCTAAATGTTGGAGAGGGCCCCTTAAAAAGCTAAGACACACCTGAGCCCCCAAATCTCTAGCTACGCCCTGATTAGACTTGTTAATGCATTTCATCAATCAAATTGAGATGATCCTTAGATTTAATATGTACACATGACAAATACAAATTCTGCTGATATAGATTAATCAGAGAGTCTATAATTCTCAAGTTTTTTCATCAGTTTTCAAGAAAAGTTTTACATTACATTACCCAGAATAGAAGATATGTGTGTAAGATTAACTGAAGAGTAATAACAAAAGCTGTTTTACCTAAACAACATCTCTCTAACAGATAATGAGACTCCATTTTGTAATACAGAATCATATTTAATTCAAGACTAAGTACACCTATTTTTAAATTTCCACTTAATTCATTAGAGGAAGTATTGCAAAAGCTTTATTACAAATTTTTCGCTGCTATTTACTTCCATCTTGATTATCGTTGCTTTTTATCGCAAGTAAATTTAGACTGGTTCCCCTTCAGCAGTGAGTAAATAAATTAACAGTGCAAATCGAAAAAAAGAGTAAGTTTCCGATGAGAATCGAACTCGTGACCCTCTAATCCGGAGAGTAGATCGCTCAACACGCAACTATTCTTTCTCCTGAGCAACAGGAACTTAGTAGCAAGTTCGAATCAAACTGATCCCCTATTCCAATCTCTTCCGCGCTATCTTTGTTATTAATTGGAAATTGAACATTGGTAATACAGTTTTAAAAGAAAATATTCTATCGGAAGAAGTATTTTGAATATATACTAGCAAAATAGCCATGAAAATTGATAGAATTTTTACCTAATCTCTTCCACCTATCACTGGGAAAATATCGACTACGTCACCTATAAAGCAGATCATACTTTGCTATAATTTTCTTGATCATTCTATGAAATTAACTTCGTAAAATAAAATGTTCGCCCAATAAACAATTAAGATGTTAAGTAAACACTCGTATGTAAATCTCCTTTTTAGATATTTTTTAAAAATTCAATTTACAATCTTTAATATTTTGTGACCAGTAAGCATACCAAACTACCTTATTCCAAACCATCTCCAATCATATCCAAGTCTTCATATTGTTTTGGTAATATAGAAAATTCGATTATTTTTTCAGCAAATGGTAATACCAAAAACAGCACTTATTAGTTCTTCCACTGTAAAAAGATAATTATCAAACTCCAGTCCAAATTGGAGGCTGGAGTTGACTTTGTTTTCCCACCGTAACAGAAACAAGAACAAGAACAATCATCACCAAATTTAGGGGGGGGGGCTCTTAATTGCATGCATTTCGAATATTGAAATATTGGAAATGTTGTCAGTGATTTTTTTTTTCAACAAATATTCATGTATAATGTAATCCAGATTTTGATCTCTTAGGACTCGCCCACTCCCCATGTCATCTTAATTCAAGATTTTTGCTTCTCTCCGTTCCCTTTAGGTGAATCGTGTATTGTATCAATAGTCTCCTATGTGTGGTATTGACAAATAAAGACCCTTAGTAGTTTACGAATACAATCTTTGTAATATATAGAATACATAAGTTATGGTGATCATTTTCTGTCGGAATATAAGTAGAAGTGGAGTTTTATCCTGTAACAGCCAGACTCGTTGCGTAATCTTCTCCAGAAAGTCAATAACATCAATCTACTTTAAATGAATTCTAATACTAATGTGTTCGATTTTAAGACTTAAGAAAAAAACAACTTAATATTTACTTTAAGATATGCAAAGTCCATGCTTTTCAAATACAATGTATTTAGTGTTTGATTATGTTTACTTAAGGTCTGAAGATATGATAGTGATTCCAAAGTTAACTCTACTACGAACTCAAATGAAAAAAACGATTCAAAGTTAAAGCTGTGGAATAAATTTCAGCATCATAGATCATCCTAGAAAAATCTTATAACAGATAAACAACAACGAGCCCTAATGTAGAAGTGTGGTTCAGGCTTATATTTTCAACTAGTTTCTTTATTTATGACTGATCCTTTTACGAATTCTCCATTTTAGAATTCCTGGCGTTTGTTTCAATACTGTCTCAAGGAATTGGAGCTCTTTCTATCATGAAACACTGAGCAATAATTTTTTGAATCATAATAGTCGGGAAACAATAGTTTTATAAACCTGCAGAGTTTCATTAGAAATCAAATGTCCTTTTTATCAAAAGATTCAACACATACAAAGCATTCCTCTCAACCTCCACCCCTTCAATTTTCTCTTTATCATAACATCCTGCAGTTAACAGTATAGATCATATCATTATCAGAATATCATTGATCTTGCTCCCTGATTACAATCGTAGATACCTGGTTAATCTGACAAAGCAGACCGTCGATATTGTGGATACCTGTGTTCATGAAATTTGAATTAGCAATAACGAATGAATATTGTTTCAACGAGTGTGTTGCTTTATACACCTGCATTGCAACTTACTTTTGAAACTGTCAAAATTTCGTCATAGTTTCAAGTAAACTCACAAAGAATTCAACATTTCGAAGTGCAAAAAAATGTTACTTGTTTCAGCTGGGTCTTTTAACAATCATGTTTAATTAGGGTGTTTTTAGTTGCTGAGTGAATACATTACAAAGGCTTCAGCATATAATTTACCAAGTTATCCAGGTTGATTAGCACATTGCTCAACTTATCCTATCACCATTTCTTTTTCTTTTTTTCTTTTTTTTTAAAATAATATTCTTTAAATATTTCAACATTTAAAAAATTAACATCATTTGTTTTGGGAATAATTTTATGAACAGATTTTAAACAATGGAACAACTTCGATTCTCTTTAAAGAAATACTACGCGATTATTCAAACATAAAAGAAAGCAAGAAAAACGTCCATCACTCTAAGCGAAAACAAACAATAGGAATAGATTTTCCTGTTACAAATCATCGAGATCTTTCTTTTACTTTTTAAGGTTTATAATGTTTCCTCGGGTTATGACTCCGTGCATGCGAAAATGGAAATAACGAAGCAGCAGAAGATCGCTTAGACGAATTTGCCAGTCTCAACTTTGAAACCACATTGCAATGCTGCTAAAGCTTTGTTGAAGAAAAGTCGAAGCTACGTTCCGTTTAATGAGGAAAAACCAATCATCAATTCCATTGTCTAAAAATGGCCCAAAACGTTTGCCTATAGTAACAAGAAGTGTCACGTCAAACCTCGAGGTTGACATGCATCTGAGAAAAAAAAAGTTAAATGCTTGACAGGAAGGAAAAAAATCGACGAAATTCGAAAGGAAAGAGAATTTAAAATTAGATTTGCTTGAATCGCTCTAATTATGGTGCGAAAGCAGATTTATCGAAATGTGAGGATGATCTATAACTTTATTTTATTTCATTTACTAGTTTAGTGCCCGTAAAAAATAATGGGTTTATTTACTTATCGGAACGTCTGCCTAGGATCAGATTATCTGTTAGCTCTGATAAGGATCAAAATGTTGCTCTCGGGTCTGGTCCTTTGCCCAGGATCGATGTGTGGTATCTGTGTGCTCATTGAAAAGTCTCATGCTCACATACATACATACATACATACACACACACACACATATATATATATATATATACACACACACACACACACATATATATACACACATATATACATATATACACACACACATATACATATATATATATACATATATATGTGTGTGTGTGTGTGTGTGTACATGTGCATATTGCGTTTTATACTTTTGGATTCTACTCTTGGTGTTTATAGTTGGAAAAACTCTTCTTGGCGTGTCACATGAGGCATCCGGAATTTATTGACCCTGGGGTCATAATTTGGTATCATTTCCCATTAGTCAGCGTTCATCTTCCATTCCTATTTCAGCTGCCAAATTTTTCAGTTCCATTCTGTCAATTTTCAGAAAACAATATACCTTCACTTCAAAGGGAAGAATAAAAGTGTACCATGATAACCATCTAATCGCATACACGCACGATGGATTCGATTCTATTTCTCACAAACAAAATTTTTTTTTTTTTTTGCTTGAGCATAAACGTCAATAATATTACAACAAACAAATCTCTGTACGTTGTCTTTGCCTCTGTTACATACATACGCATTCACACTGTGACTCTCAGCATGTGTATGCATGGGTGAGTGAGTGAGAGAGAGAGAGAGAGTGTGTGTGAGAGAGTAAGAGTGAGACAGAGAGAAAGAAAGAAAGACGGGGAGGAGTGCGTGAGTAGATGTCAATTAATTATTCATTGTTCTTGTTGCAAATCTGTAACCAAAGTGAACGGAAGTCTTACTTCACAATACGGAAGAGTGCCTTTCGCCTTTCACTCTCCTCACAAGCAATCCGTCGGGTACGCCTATATAGGGACCAAAATTACCGGAACAGATTATCCGATTCGATATATATCTCCAACCGTGTAATTTGTTCCGTCACACACGCGCATGCGCACACGCACACGCAAAGCCCTGCACAATGTCCATGTATTTGAGCCGAGTGTGCCTTTATGTCTCCGTCTTCGGGAGATAGATTGGGAGAAGAGAAAGCATAGGATTACTAGGAAAACGATGATTTCCATTTTCCGGATTTTCCTCAACTCTTCAAATGATTTCTTTCTCGTTTCATTTGACGAGCAATAATGTAAACAATCTTCTCTTTGTATACTCGGTAAGAGGAAGAGAAATAAAAGAAAAACCATAATAAATGTTTGTATAATGTATATTTCAGTTGAGTTGAACATTAATGAGAAAAAAAAAAAAAAAAGAATGAGTGCATTATAACTCATAACCACTCCCTACCCTTCCTAAAAAAGTAATTCCATTAGTTTGCTACCGCAGGTGTAAGTTATACAACTGCAGCAATTACTTGAAATCTGAGGAATCATATTTCATATACAATTTTCTTCTTTATTTAATTAGTAAAAAATCAATTACTTTTCTGCTGAATTTGTCCTCAAATTTGCCAAGTCCTAATGTGAATGTAGAGAATCTTTTAATATTTATAGTTTACCAAGGAAAAAAATGTGCAAGCACACCTTGATGAAAATTTCATTCATTCATTTTTTTTAGTGTTTCACTTTCATACATGCTGGGCAGTTCTGTGACATAACTATTGCAGTGAAATGAATGGATTTAGCTCAAGGCCATCTAATATAAACTGAACTGAAAGTGTATGTTTTATAATCCAAAGCAACATAAATATTTATAGTCAATGAAATATTCAGTTTTCTAAAACTCAATAATAATAAAACATCAAAATCTTATGATACGTCACTTTGTCTATTCGGTTATAGATTTTATGTCATGCTAAAGCAAACAGAAAGAGGAGAAGGGTACAGCAAACACATAGACACAAAATTGGCTGCTGCTGGTACCCAAATGTTGGCTGTGTGTATATGTGTGTGCTGGCTTAGGCAGGCCAGTGCTGCTGGTAATATCATTACTACTACTGATGGTGATGATGCCACAATTTTTTTTTTTCACACAATTCTTTTTGTTTTGAAATTATTGAAACACAGAATATATGAAGGGTTGTCGTGAATGAACAGAAGAATAAATTTGTTTGGGTATGATTTTTTGTTTGTATGTAATAAGTATATCTATACCCAAATATATATTAGCATAATTCAAGCATATGTAAATGATCCTGTCATTTTTAACAAGTACTATGCAAATATTTAATGAGGGTGAATTTGTCTAGAACCCAAAGAATATTTTGTTTCCCTTATGACTCAAAATACATTTTTTGAAATAGGGAAATATTCTTCTTGGAAACTTAAACTTTTGATATTCCTCACTCTACACTGAATAAACCAATACAAACAGCATTGAAAATTTATCAACTTTGTCGATGTAAGAAAAATCTCTTTCTGCATTTTTAATCATTGATGAAAATTCTCTTCAAAGCAACATTTCCAAGTATTATATATCATAAATATCAGGTGTGAAGGTGCAGAAATAGATTTTTTTCAAAATTTTCCTAAATCTCAGCAATCCAGCCTAGAATGTAATCTTTTTCAAATACTGGTTAAGAGTATCATAATCCTTATTTCCTCCTTAATCTATTTTTTGGAGTGGAGATGGGTCAAATCTTCTCCATGTTTACCGCATGCCTGAACATTTGAGAATTTACTTAAAATACATTACACTTACAAAATGCTATAATACACGTATATGTTTGCACAGATAACAAGCTTGAAGTCAGACCATAGATGTGCGGTTTCTCCAGACCAGATTCAAAAGTGCTAAATCGGTAAATTTTGCCTCACTAAGTCATCAGTCAGTCTGTCAGTGACAGCAATCAGTACTAAAAAATGTTTGTGCATGTTGAAACCATTGAATTAAAAAAAGCTCTTTGTATTCTCACATGCACAAGGAAGTAAATATCATTAAACTGCTAAGGCAAAATGAGGGGAGAAAAGTTCAAGTTATAAATTAACACTGATTCAAAATTATGGAAAATCTTTTTTTTCAATTGAAGCATTTTGAAAATTCAAAATCTCCTGTTCATCGTATTGCACATCAAATATGAAGGCAGATACATATGTTTAGAACTCAGGTTGACATATAACTGAATTTCTGCATTGAATGAGTAAAACTTGGGTAGGCATAAATAAATGTTACAGTGTGGCTATATTTCTCTGTATTTAACAATATCAGATCAAACCAGAGCAAAAAAGTTACTTCGGTATAAAGTAAAAAGCTACTGAGTTAGGAAACATGAACATATGTATACAGTAAACCTCTTTCACTCACATAAGTGTCCAATAATCACAAGCTGTATATAAATATTCAGGCATATATTCTATTTACTCATGAATTTCATGGCAATATTTATATCTATATGTATTATAGATACACTCTTTTATGAACTGATAAACAGAAAATTACTTCACTATCATCATATTGAGTTAAAATAGTTCTATGCATGTATCAACTGTTACTTCCTCCAAATCATATCAAATAGTTATATACTTCACATAAGTAAAATGTCTACTTACATGCACAGGCAAGAAAATCACCTCTATCTTCTTATCAGCTAAACATCAAAAGACTGAAAATGATTGGAATAAAGATCCTAATTCATGCTTAGAAAAGATCAAGCTTTTATTCATCAAAAAACTATCCAAGCAAATACATAGGAATGATAGACAGATATCATTTCATGTTTACTTTTGCATGCTTAAACATAGTGAATTGAGTGACATATACGTTTGCGCATTCGCCTTTTTTGGGGAAGATTAGAATTGCTATTTGACAAACCATAGTTTACCAAAGTATAGTTGTACACAGAAGCATATTTCATACACACATACACACCTCAAAGATATGAAAGCTTTATCACACATTTCAACGTAGGTTCTTATGTCTATCGGATGAATATATTTATTGCAGCAAGTATAAGCATGATCAAAAAAGATGATCTCTCTAGGCTTTTTCTCTAACCCTTCTCGACAACCAAATGAGATTTAACCAACACCCTGAGAATAACAATCTGTGAGATACATTAGAGTGACCGACATTTGGAAATTCATCAGGATATCGTACCAAAGTCATTTTTTTGCATTTCTGACAACCTCGAGGCATGAGCCAAGCAGGATTTTTCACATTCTTCAAAAAGATCTGAGGCTATATGTTGACAAACTATTTCACATCAAAGATTAATCTTATCTTGAATAAACAGTTATCCGAGTTTTTAAAAAATATGTTAATCTTGTGAAAAATTGGTGCATTCTCAAAGTTGCGTATATATACAAAAGAACATTTGTACACGTATACACATACTACTTTTTAATACCTGATAGGAAAGATTCAAACTTCGATTTGTGAAAATCATCTGGAATAAGTTGGAATAATTATTATGCCTTAAAATCAATTTATAAGATAACATTTAGGAAGATTGAAAAATTGTTTTGTGCATTATCCTCATCCATTGGTCAATGAAAGTAAACAAAAACAAGGGATTACTTCTTTCTTCCAGTGGTTTGATTCATAACCAAGTGACCATAACGATACATCCTTCATACCAATTTTCACTTTGATGATATCATAATAGAAGAAATAAAATAACATCAATACTAATTCTCAATCTTAATTCTTCTTTACTTTAAAGCTTGTTTAATCTAGAGTGATCTAATATTTACGCAATGTCACAATTTATATAAGATAAAACATGTAAGCAAGATTATTAATTAATTTATAAAGAGTATTTTACCTACAAGATAAGATGGTACCACAACATATTTACAGTTGGTTGATTTTTTATCATTTCCAAGATTCCTTCTGAGTATTATATGCTTATATAATTTGATGTTAACTGAATTTTCTATACAATTCACATATTTTGCCTTGGTGGAAAATTGTAAGTAGACAAACTAGATACTTGAAATATATATATACATATATACATATCTATATATATCTATTCATATATATATTTATATATGAATATATTTACAAATGTATTCATATATATGTACATACATATATATATACTATATATATATATATATATATATATATATATATATATATATATATATATGTATATATATGTATATATATATATATATATATATATATATATATATATATAGTATTCTGTCTGTAAGTGATGCGTATGTTCTAAGTAAAATAGCTTGAGGCAACAGAAAAGAGACTAAGGAATGGAAATGAACCAAAAATGGTAAGACAGGTTTAAAGGGAAGGAATGAGTAGTGGGAGATGAAGAAAAGTGGAGAGGGTGATGCTGATTTTATAATATTGACAATGGTTTCAATTTCTTTTGATGTTTTAAGTGTAATAAATGCAATGGAAATGAAAAACAATTTTCTTCCTGGGTCATTGTCAGTGGACTACATGCAAAGACCTCATGACCCAGTGATATTAGAAACTCCAAAGTTTATTACACACACACATACATTTATATAACACAGATTTGATTAAAAGTGATGGACAAGTACTGGTTTTCTTCTCTAATATTATACCGATATTTTTTCTTTTCTCATATCCGCTTTGAGTTTACTCAGAAATTTCATGCAGGAATCATCTGTGAAACTATGAGATAGGTGTTAAATTCATGTTAAGTTTAAATATCAGCATGTAGCATTATTTTTAGTATGATGTATGTACTCTCATGAGAGATTAACACTTAGTCATAAAAATAATTGGATTCCTCTTTTCCTAAAATGCACATCATTTATTAGACAAGATCAATTGAAATGAGGAAGGCATTTTTTTTCCTGTTTTAAAATAATTGAAAATAATTTAATTTCAACATATTTTCTACTTTTCAAGAACCTCATCTCCTTAGCACTGAACTGAACCTTTGATTTCGTTATCATTTTCCAATGTTTCAACAACTAAAATATCAGTCTTGGCATTTCATACAGAAGAATCACCTTAAATTTTCTAAGGAAAAGTAAGAAAAACTTTATATTGACTGGTAGAAATCCAAATTTATAATGCAGAAGATCTTTGTAAAGGTTTTATATCAATGTTTTGTATCAAAAAATGTAAGTTTTCAATGTTTTTTCAAAATGGTTTGTTAATCTCCATACTCAATAAAGCTCAACATTTCTATTCAAAAGTTTCAGTTATTTGAAAAAAAATTCCTTTTTACATGATTTTTTTTCTCTCTTTTATTGTAGCAACAATTTATGAAATTTAACGTTCACTTCTTTGATTTATAAAAGTAACTCTTTTGTTTCATGTATATAAAGTGTATACTGTGCTAAAACAATAATATATGAATAATGACCATCAATATATTCAAAGCAATAGCAAGAATATTTGTGTTGTCATAGCTGTTCATGACTACAGTCACAATGGAACCTTGCATTACAAATAGAGCTGGATATATATCATTCCTCCCTGTCCTCAAGGACAGTGTATTCAACACATTGATTATTTTCAAGTATAAATGTAAGGCAGATAGAATCACTCACATTTCTGATGAAGATTGATATCTGAAGTTGAATATCAACACAAATGAAACTCCAGCTTAGCTGCTGGAGCTGCCGAAAGTGTGTCAAATTAAGTGTCCAAACCTCTAATAGAGGCTCCTCACCCAGAGTTGTCTTTTTCATAGGCTGATTTATGCCTTTCCAAAGTGCATAAGTGCAAAGTGACATTACGAGCCACAACCAATTTTATTGACCATGCTATTACTGACTATACCAATTGCTCTTTGTTGTATATATCAAGCCCAAATCATCAAAACTCCTGCAATATTTTACTCTTGAGGTAAACTTCATTCAGAAGAAAAAAACCCAAATTTCAGACACCAAAGATGTTTCATATTCTGTTTTTATCACTTGTACAGAGAGATCTGATTTTATATGACTTTAATATTTTTCAAATTTATTCTACTATATTAGAGCATGTATTATCTTTCCAAAGGAAATGTAAAATTGAATAAGCATGGCCCCACTAATGGCTCGCTAACCGATCAACCAGCCAAGTAGGCTACAGATTCTTCTCTCTTCGCTTGTCTGCATGTGTTTCCAGATGCTCCTGGTCACATTTTTGGGGCTACAACCTTGAAAATTTGCATGAGTTCACCACTAGGCATCATCGAAAAATTTTATATTGTTCTTTCATTAAAAAGCATTTCTGGGTTTCTATGGTCCTCTGAACTGACAATGCCCAAATCTTGTACTGTTTTTTTTTCCCCTCATACAAATTTATTAAAAAAATCCATTTTTTTCAGATAAATTAGTTTTTATACACATGTGGGCTATGGTGTTTCATTTATGTAGGTATGGATATTAGTAGTATAATTCATCTATGTGTAAATAATCACAACATTTTTAATGAGTACTATGATAGTGTCTAAAGTCGGTGAATGTGCCTAAAACTCCCTTTTCACTCACATTATATTCTCAGAAAACAATATACAAAGGAATAGTTTTTTCACTTTACAAAAGTGGGAAAATTATTCATTTGTATACTGTATTCTGGAACTACTTTGTAATTTTAAATAAAGAATCATGATATGAAATGATGTGATCAAGCTAATTTTTTTTATTACTCTAGAATAGATTTTGTAGAAGGAAAACTTGTTTATGATATTCAGGTACATAAAACTTTTCTATTAGCATAATAAAATGAAGTGAATCATCTCCCCTGCCGTCACCACCACCAATAATCAAAGCGAAAAAGCAGAAATTGTTTTCCATTTATCCAAATAGAAAGAAATCTACTATTTAAATGAATCTAAAATCGATATACCAATGGCATCTTGATCAGTGGTTTGCAAAATCTTATTTCTCTGTCAATAAAGTTTCTGCTTATTAATCTTACTGATCAGTTACAGAAAAGAATCAATAGTTCATGACAATTTTATTCAAAGTATTGCTTCTTAAATGTCAAATACTACATTGTTAAAAGATCATTTTGATTCTGGTAAATCTCTCATTTGAATCAATTATAACTTATTTGAAACTTTTCATGGCAAACAGCTTCAAATGATTCTTTATCTGTTTGTTTTCAAATTCACAGTTAGCACTAGAATCCAGATCTAATTTTTATGGTGTATGTAGATCTAACAATCAATGAATAGGCACGTAAGTGACAGCCATGCTTGCTCAACTTACTTTCAGTATTTAACCAAAAAGGATTTACGGCAGAAATTCAAAATCTATTAGAGGATCTGTAGTTTAGTGTTACGTTTTTATTACTTGGGCTATTTTAAGAATAATGTAGAGGACTTTGTACTCATCTAGTTTCATAATAATGAAAACAATTTGCTTATAATCTTTCATAAAATATTCTATTTCATTTCCAAAGTTTATTTGATCAGGTAATTTCAGTAAGCATTAAAATAGTAAATTTAAGTTATATGGATGTGATGATAATAGGCAATTATCTAGACTACAGCATTGTTGTAAGAGGTATTATTTATCTATGAACCCATAATGTAAATGTTTCTTGAATAGAAATTACTTTTGCTTAAAAGTTTCAAACCAAATAAGTTAGCAATTTCTCTTCAAAAGCACTTCTACCAGGATTTTATCATAGGTAATATAGTATATAAGAGCAATTGCTGTGTAATGATAGCAAGCAATCGTGTTCAAAATCAAACTTACTTATTGTTTTGCTAAAATGGAACTCTTTTGATAGGGATTGAATTTACAAACATTCTCCCAAAACTTCATTAAATGAAAAGGGTATTAAACAACTGGGAAATGAATTTTTATCGCAGCTTTAAGATGACAGATTCAAATGAATAGGTTTCACTCCTTTATTTCTTTGTAATCAAGGAACTTACTCAGTCAGATCATTTTCTCCACTTACAGGTAAGTGTAGATACATGTCAAATCCATGATCTGAGTGCCATTCTCATTGAAGGCTTTAGTCCACTTACTTTTGATTTTCCCACATAGTATTGCTTTCCTTTGATATTAAAGTAAGAGGATTTGTAAGGGATAACAAAAATTTAAGATTTATTTAAATATCAGTTTTCTAGGGAATTTGAAATATGTGTTTTGAAGAAACATTCATGGAAAATTCTCTTTCATATTATGGAATCTATTCTTTTTCATTATTGAGAACAATATAAACTTTTATTTTCTCTTGATAAATATGCATATACACCGATACAAATCAATTTATTATGTAGTTTTGTGGTATTGTGGTTTAATTGAGAAAAATCACCAAAGCAAATTGATTACAAGATTCACAGAATAGGAAAAGGTTATTGCTGCCATAATTGAATAAGCATTAAACTCCAATTTGAAACCTTCAAAATATTTTAGTATTCAAATATAGAAAAATACTGTTTTGGAGTTTTCATATTTAGAGACTAACACAGAATTAAAATCCATATTGCATAGGTGATTTCATTGTCTACTCTGTACTTAATGATATCTTGATAAAATGGGAATAAGCAGAATTAAAATGATTAATGATGAGCAATGCCAAGCAACATTGTTAAAATATGGAAAAACATTAAGCAGTTCAAAACATGTAAATCACAAATACAAGCCATTACAGAACTCTTTTCTTAAAACAAAATTCTGTACAAATAAAATTCATTATTCTATTTACTAAATCCACAAAATTTTCAAGCATTAACCTATCCATCTACTTGAGTGCAATGTCTGCCATTCTCTTCACACCTATATCAGGGCAAATGCCAATCCTTGACAAATCATTCAGTGTAGTCTATTATCATGGCTACTGACAAGGAAACAGACACTAATATACTCCAAAAGAGGAATTGCTTGATCTCATTTTTCAAGAGCTTAGCTGCCATCACTTTTAATATTTCCAAGGTAATATGGTTTGTAAATAAGCAACACCTCTTCTAGTTTTCAATCACTACCAGGGATAGGATTATTGAAGTCCAGCTCAAGTAATGAAGAAAAGACATTCACTTTGAATAATAACAAAGTATTCCATAAGGTTAGCATCAATGTTTTTTAGCAAAATTTATGTATTATGGTTGAATTAGATTTCAATTTTTATCAACACATTAGTTCAACTCAAGAATTTTTGTTGTATTTGTTAACGTTTTATCAAATATGCTCTCAGACTATATTCAGATGTTTGGTATATCCAGGAGGATTTTGAGATGGAAAATTTGTTCCAATCACTATAAGTTTGATGGGTTGAAAATGCAATTTGGAATTTTTGTGAAAATTTAGTACGTAACTCAACAGAGAATAATGCGAAAATTCATTATTGAATTTAAGTGGATTTAACTTTTCTCCTGAGTCAAATAGAATGTGAACTAATTTCTAAAAGATATAGCAAATAAATAATACAATCAATATCATTATCATCATTTATTGAATTTAAATTACTTTTTACAATTGTGTATCTTTTTGCTTTTTGTTGCTCAATCTACAATTTCAGAAATACTGCTCGTGTATCATGTGGATGAGTTTGTGTATAAGGAAACTATCCAATTTTGAATTAATCTATCCTTCTTGTTCAATCAGTTTATGACTGAATCAAAAATTCAAAATGAGATAAGATGCTTTCATTTGCTCAGTAAGTAATTTTAATTTAGTATTCATAATGATACTAGCTGAAACCTTCAGTGAATTTCAATGTATAATGTATTGTAGAAACAAATTCTTCAGAATTTCTTGCTTCAGGATCCATATAGGTACATGCACATATACATAGATTTCAATTTTTTGCATTTTTTTACTAAAAACTTTCAGCATATCTTATTTGAATATATTTTCTAGTTTTTCACAAATCAATGAAAGACAAAACGTTTGCATTTGATTTTTGTAAGTCTTTTCCTTCAATGTATAATTTTGAAATTTGGTAAGGGTTTAAGAAATGACCAGAAATTAGCTGAATTATCTAATCAGAAATATTATCAGTATGCAAACCATTGGGTAAATGGAATATTAACCTTTGTATAACTGTGATTGAAGTATCAAAAAAACAGTAATGAAAAAATAAGCAACCTGCCATATTTGAAATGATTGGTTTCAAACTGTTTATATTCAATTTTATCTTCATAACTTCATGCTTTTCCCAAGAACATTAATGCGGTAAACATAAACAGCCTGGCTGGAGTTTGAATTCAGGCTACTGATACTATTGTCCACGCCATTACTGACTATGCCAATCACAATTCCTTAAAGAATTAAATGAATTTTAAGATATTGAACATCAAATGAAAAATCTCTGAAAAGTTGCTGTTTACATCCATAAGTGGAAGACTGAGAAATAATGGATAGAAATAAGACATTAAAAGATAGTTAATGATAATAAAGTGGTTTATGTAATCATAGAGATTCTGAGAAAAGTATATAACATTTAATGGTTACTTACATTTGTTTCTTTAATACTGAATGAGTACAATGGATCAAACTGATTCCTAATATAATGTGAAGGCAAATTTATATGGATGTAAGAATTGAATTATTAAATGGTATTCTCAGAATATCTTTGACAGAAGAGCAGCCACATATTGAACAAGTCTAAAAAAAAAAAAAAAAGTTTCAGGATTATTTTAGTGGCTATCAAATATTAGAAACCCTCAACCAAAACTGCCAGCAATGTAGGCAACAAAGTTTTTTTCAGTTTTTGATGATTCTGGCTGGCTGGCTATCTATCTATGTATGTATATATCACACATACAAGCTGCACCAATGGAGCAAGGGAGCTGAAAAGTTTGCTCCTCATTATCACTAGAAAAAGGTTTTTTGTTTTTCAAATTCCCACCCAAGATATTTTTTTGAAGAGGAGTTGAATTCACAATGTAGGTTTATCTTAATTTGATCTCTCAGTTCGTCTCTGGCAATGTTCACACTTGTTTTCTGACAATTCAGACTTTTTTAGTAATCACCAACCAATAAAAGGCGAGATGGGTAATCTAATCATTGATCACCCTTTTTTGAATTTTTTAATTGATCAAATTTCCTAATTGATCATCCCCAATATGCCAAAATAAATTGGTCACATACTAGTTTCTATTTCATACCTAACCAGAATCGTTTTAAATATATTCTCAAATTGACAAAGTCATGAAGATTCCTGTGGTAAAAGACTAATAAAATAATTATGCAATATTGAATGAAAACTCATTTTTTATCACTGATCCAAGTTTTTACAAGTATTTATTAACACATTCTGAGAGAAAAAATATGAAAATTTCAGACGAAACTCAAGAAGCTGATCAGACTATTACGTATCAATAATTTTTCATATATTTACAAATAACTCCCCCAATGTACTTAATTTATCTCTAGTATGACACTATGATATGAAATATGCACCAGACCCTTTAAGAGACTAAAGTAGGAGAATTGTGGAGAAAGTGCAATAAAAGTAAGATATATATGATGGTCAATAAAACCTGTCAAAACGAAAGCTATAGATTTAAATGACTGGGAAAAAGTTATGAAGTCTCTGGCAATTTTTATGCCCTCACTTAGAATCCTTAAGGAGATGATTGCTTATATAAAGGAGTAAAAATTCCAGTTTTGTTACACAAAGGCCACCATATTCTGTATACATGAATACAAGGATTTTTAGAAGTGTTTTCCACAGTAGTAAAACCATAGATGGTCAATGTGTGGAATAATACTCCAGACCAAGCAATTAAATTTTCTAAGAGAAGAGTGATTTGCCTAGGACTAACCCCACTCTTTGTATCAAGGGGGCACAAATAGGAGCAAGGTTCCCCGATGATAGGTTTGATAGGAGTGTCTTTCTCCTGAAAGGTGCCTGAGCTGACACATTTTTTGTGGGAAAATTTTGACAGTATGGCTTAACTATGGTTTGACCACAGGAGGTGAACATTCCCTAGTTGGTAGATGCCAGAGCTGATTATAGAGTTCTACCATCCCTTTGAAGGAGAACCAGGATAGTAGAGATGTCTGCAACTCACACAATAAATGCAACATTTGGGTTCTTTGACAGCATCAATAAGCTAAAGATAAACAGCACTCGTTCAATTAACTACGATATTCAATCTCCAAGAAAGTCTAATAGTTAAAGAAACCCTAATTTTCCTACACAGTTCAGTCAGAGACCCCATTATGTGTTAAATGTAACAGGAAAAGTAAATGTTTGTGCGCATTCTTAAATCTTTCTTCTAATCATTTCCTACTTCTGGTTCTAAATACTAGACAACATAATGGTATCATCACCACTATTTTATTTGGTACCATCATAGTATCATTATATTTCTTGCCTAATGACTGGGATAGACTTCAGTTCAATATATCCAATCACATCATATCTATCATTATATTATTTTATACTAGATTTGATACAGGAATAAATAATTATGTCACCTAACCATACAAGGTAAAAGCTGAAAAACATATTGGGCAATGTGAAATTTAAATGATTTAACATCTAATGTTTGATATCTTTGGAATTCATTTTTTATTGTCATCAATATCTATCTCTACTTTTTTAATAAAACTTCTCCAGAACCTCAAATAAGAAGTTAGTGGATTTTGATCTTGGATTCAAACATAGAAATAGAAAAGTGAAAACATTAAATCTGTCTTTTGCAATAGTTTAATAAGTGCACTCATATAATCATTGTGCAAACACACGTTGTTCAAGTGCACTATATGCATGCATTTAACACATATGTAAAATTCTTTTTCTTGTGTATTTATATGTAGGTGTATGTGCATGTATGTCTCCTTTTAGTATTTAAGTGATTTAAATTGTTGTATATTCTGTTTTGAATGGATAAATATTTTTCTTCTGTGCAATAATTAAAGACTACTTGCTTCTGCATATATATCAAGAAAAAAATATCAAAAGAAAGCTGCATATGTTTTAATTGATTTTTATTCTTAAAAAGAAAGAAAAACATTTTTTACATTATTTCTGAATCTTATCTCAAGTGAATGTGAAACTAACACAGCTGGGTGAAAGGTGCAACTGTCTATATCAGAAATTGTCTCAGGCTCCTTACACCAACAAACAAACATATTTTTTATAATCATTTCCCAACATAGCTCAACATATAGAATTATGCACACACACACACACACACACATATATATATATATATATATATATATATATATATATATATATATATATATGTGCGTATGTACGTATGTATGTATGAAAAAGATAAATGCATGAATAGATAGGGATAACTAGTTACATATTCATAGAAAGTTGCTTGTGTTCATACACTTCACTAGACTTACAATTATTTTTTTCTATTATTATAAGCAATAAAGATAACTCTAAGAAGCAGGTGTTTTAATTCCAACTCCGGAAGAATATTCATCTCCTTTTCCTAGATTTCTTGGTAACGGGGTCAGTACGTACATCATCACTCATAAAATAAAACAGGAAACCTGCAAAGTAAATAAAAATATATCAAATAATATACATTTCAGAAGAAGATGCTAAAAATGGGTGTCTTAAAATGAGAAACATAAATGAAACCGAAGAAAACTATCCAAATAAACAATTTACCCTGGAAAACTTACAGAATATTCGAGGAAGATACAGAGAGTCTTTTCATATTATACAGATTTAAATAAATACTATTGTCTCTATGACTTATGGCTTCCAATAGTACATGCACAATATGATGATATCTATATATAAAGAAATGTGCTCCCAGCATAGCATAATCTAAATAACAATATGCCTGGTCAGATGGATGGCAATTCAGAATTTCCAAATGAAAGAGATAAATAGAAGAAAATTCATGATTCTTAATTGAGACAAATGGCACTCTTTGAACCAATGGGTAATTTTAGTTAAAAAATTGTTATAAAATTTTAGAATATTAAAATGAATATGTAGGTAAGCTGCTTTACTTAGGTAAATTGTATTAACTGTAAATAATCGAAATTTTCAAAATTAACAATCAATGAATGATTGTAACAAAATAAAAACAATGCAAAATCATTAATCCACCAATTTTTAATAAGAAGAGATTTGAAATATTTCCACAATCAATCTATACGAATATTTCTTTTAAAATACAAATATGCAACATGAATCAGGAATATTGCCAGTTCTGCATGAAAATGAATCACCGCAGTCTAGTTGCTTCATTTTTGTAACAATACACCCCACTCTGCACACATGTCTCTCAATCATCCCAGACTTTTCTAAACCTATTCATGTCCATCTCATCAGACAATGATACAAGGTTACATAGAGCAATACATCGGATTGGCCAGATCAAAGATGCCAAAACGTAACTGAGGCTACCAACAGGCATAGTCAGTTTCACATGGGAATGGGTGATGTACTTTTTTTAAGTGAAAAATCAAACTATATACCAATGCACTATCTCTCATACCAACCAAGCTTTTTCACAAATGTCAACAACATTGCAACGCTATATCATGGCAAAAAAATGTATCCATTTCACAACAGATTATTATTGTAAATTGAGCAACCCCACCTAAAAACAAGTGAAACAGATGAATTTAAAAAAAGGGAAGAAAAAATTTTTAGAAAGTGGTAACTGTAGTACACATCTAGATTTTCAAGGCTCCACGCTAAAGAATGTGATCATGGGCATTGATACAGATAGACAAGTGAAAAGGGAAGAATACCTAATCACCATGCTTTTTATTGCTGGGTCAGACCAGTGATTGTGGCTAAGGTGATTCAATATAATCTCTGTTAGGATGATTGCTTCTAAAATCTTTACATTGTGCTCCAAGGGAATCCATTGAAACATGCCCAACAAAATAATTCTGAAATATTGAAATGGAAAATGAAAGGAAAGTCCACAAAAATTTACTCGTGGTGCCCAGTGCATGCTATGGCCTGACTGACATATCAAGGACTGGAAATAAGATCTGATAATCCTTGCTAAAGTAGGAAAGTATAAACATTTTCTCCTTGCCACTACCTTTTCATCACTTCTCCCATCTGTCAGCAACATAGTCATGGACAAAGAACTCCAAAGAATTTATCATATATGAAGAAGAGACTGTCAGCATTAGAATAAGTCTCTTCCTTTGTGGCAATAATTACTGGCGAAGGCTTAAAGAACTTGGATTATGTTGATTATGCTGTTGAGTAGCATATGGTAATGTTTGTCATAAGAAATCTGGTTGCTTGATTGTTTGTGCCTTTGAATTATACCACGAGTTTCAGGATGTTTTTATATGCGCGGGTTGATTATATTCCTTCTTGCAAAACCCAAATTACAATGATTCTGAATGGACCCAACTTAAGATTAAAGTGGAGCATTTTATAATTCAATTTACAGAATGGCAGTAACATTAGGGTTCACAAGCATGAACAAAAATTCAAAGATTGAATCATTTTTTTAACCTATCATTTTGTAATGCATTGTAATTTTTTTCTTTAATCCATCATCTGTTACAGTTGTAGTCTAAGTTTTGGAGGTATTACATGGATAAGAGAAGCAAACAGGTGCAGTTAGGGTTTCATAAGCCCCCATAGGTAATCTAACAAAGGATAGCTAATAATGAAACTCTCTATTGGTAACCATTGAATGTACAAAAAGTCTAAAAATTGTGAAGTAGGTATATGCTGTACCCTGGCATACCACCCCCCATTTCCACAACTGATTACTAAGGAATCCAATCCTTACATGAAACTCCATGAGCAAAGTCTTTAGCCAAAGTTGGTTTAATCAATAAGAAATCCACTCTTGGTACTTATTTGTTGAATATGTGAAACCATTACATAACTTTGAACTACCCGTTAATAATAGTGCAATTATTAGTTCCTATCATGCAATGTATGTAAGCATGAAAAAGGTTCTTTTAAATTTCTCTGCTCTTTCCTTAGTTTATGAAGGAACTGAGATTAAATGATCTTCACAATCTTTATCTAATAAATACAACTTTGATTGCTTCCTTTGAACAGTGTCAAATAACTTCTTGGAATAACCCGTTACAGTTCGCATACAATTCTATTTTCTGAAAAAGCAAACATTTGTAAAGATATTATCATTTAATTTTTTGAACAGTTATCCCAGGTTTGTTTTGAAATAATTACAAAAACTCTTGATAATTGCTTCAGTTGATCAACTAACACTGCACTTGGGAACATTGAGTTGGAGTTGAATTTCAATTTTCTGACTCTGCGTTGTCATAACGTAAAAAAGAAATAATTTCTCTACCTCTTTGTTTCTTCTAATCCCCCTGTCTTATCAAGACAACAGCTTTCTTCCTTTATTACAAAAGCTGTTTATCTCTCTCAAACCACTTTCTCCCCAGTTCACTTAATTCCTCACAAACGCTGTTAACCAATTCAAAAGTGGTCTTAAGATGAATTTTCCCCATTCTTAGAACTGTCGACTTAAAAGTTAAAAAATAAAAAGGAAATGAAGTTATGTTTTTGTTATTGCAGATGCAATCTTATACCAGCTTGGGACTGAATATTGACATTTTGATAGAGTAGATAATTTGTGAAATTTCAAATGTTAACAAATAGTAAGGTGAAATAATTTTTCCTGTGACCGACAAGATTACTTAGTCTCTCAGCCAAACAATTATTGACCTAAAGAAATAACTATTTTCTCACATTCTATAGAACATAGACTTTGCTTTTAACAATATTATGATGATTATCTAAGTAATACAAGTAAAGTTTTCTCAGAGATTTATATCAGCAAGACTTATGACTAACGTAATGGAATAATAATTATGATCAACAAGTAGCGATATTTTCTATAAATACCAAATTATCTAAGTTTTTGAAGTGTGCAAGTATGTTTCAGATACTTAGCAAAATGAAAGTGTGCAAGAATCATGCGCTTGGAAATTCATTGTTTTAATTTTAATTGATTATATTGTTTTAAAGCATATCATCACCTAACCGAGCAAATGGTGGAATAAGCAAATAAATAAACAGATTCATAAAATGAAGTATGAAATGAAAGATCCATTTTTTTTTTTTGCTCAATTATTTTTACATTGTCCAGATAATGCTAATTATTTTTACACTTTACATTAATGAATATGTACGAAACTAGACTGGCTTTTGTCACCTCCCTTGAACTTTTTGCCAACACAAACAGAATGTATTTTTTTCAACATCCCAACGGATTAAGATTCATTTGAGTCTGAAAAAAAAAGCATGATTTTGGTCGGCATAAAAAAATACTATACACAAGAATGAATGGCAAAAATCCCATAAATAAAGCTCCTATGGGAAATTTTTAAAAAAGCTACTCGCCATTTTGATTAAAAACAAACAATAGGCATTTTTGATGTTCCTACTTGATCATCAAATTATAAAAGATTTGATTTGTAGTAGTTTTGTCTAAGAAAAAGAATAATCAAATAATTTCTTTTAGATTAACACTCATTACTTTTTAAGATTATCAGATTGGAATGTGATTAATTCTCTTTGTGTTGCTCATTTAATTTGAGTTGTTTTTAATTGGTATATAATATGCCAATAGAATGGACTGGTTTTGATATTTTAACATTTTTGATAACAATTTGTACTCTTTACATAGAGTTGGTTTGCAAGTCAAGCAGATTTTCTATAGCATTCTTTTCAAAATTTTTATGTTGGTAGGATGGGTTGAGTTTAAAGCTAATGGAAGTATAGTATCTTATGAGGTTGTTTGCTGCTTGTTTATAGCCTAGGATTGGTCCATTAGGATTTAAGATAGCTTCATGTGTCAGTGATTGGTAGTTTTTCCTTGCTTTACCATTTTTAAATGCATGTGTGTGCGTGTGTGAGTGTGTGTGTGTGTTCGTTTGTTTACACATGTATTTGTGTATGCATGTTTGCTGTTTTCAATTTTTGATTGTTTGGTTTGTAATCAAGAGCACATAAAATAATTTTCAGTTTTATACTGGGGGAAGGGGTGTTAATTTTGGTGTTGATTGATTTGCTGTCAATGTCTGATGTAATTCATTTTTTTGTTATTGTCAGGTTTTCTTATGAGTTTTGTTTTAAAGAATTTTTCTGTTTGATGATCTGATTGGTTTTTCTTGTGAAAATTGGGGTTGAAGATTTTTTGATTTGATAACTCAAAATGAATTCTTGGCTTGTTTGCTTGCTTAATGGTTTTGTTAAAATGATCAGCAGCTGTGGTTATGGATTCAAATTAATTTATGTCAAAGATGGAGGGTAATTCATTTTATGTCATCGTATTGATTCCTCTATTATAAATTGTGTTCTTTTAATTGCAATCTGTGGCAAGTATAGGGAAGGTATAGTAAAGAGTATTGTTATGGGAATCATTCAAGTACTTTGATGAGAGGTTTATTGTATCTTAGGACAAAGAGATTGTTATTGAGAAAAACCAGTACTTCATCTTAGTACTAACAGGGACAGCTTTAAGCCAATTTGAGCAATTGCTCCTAATCGGGGTTCATGCCTAAGGGGTTTTTACACTTGGGTTTATTTCAGTCTTGTCAAATATACATAACACCTCATAGCAGATGAGCATGATGATTTACAGAGAACAGAAATAATATTACTTTTCTTTCGAATTCTCAGAGATTCAACAGTGTTTGTTTACAGTGTTTGTATTTTGAAATTTTTCATTGTACTTGAATTGAATAATCTTAATCAATTACAGGAGAGCATGAAAAATCATTTCTGTACAATTTTCAGGCACACATTGTGATTGCTTTTCATTGTACCATAGAGATATAAAGTTTATCTGTATTTCTAAAATTCTACTGACCTTGACTGTTAACCAGGGACCCTATAAAATATGTTTCGAATTGGGTCGCACAGCTCCTACAGACGGCCCTCAGAACTAAGCCATGTTATACTTGAAATATTTGACAACAGTCTGAGGTTTATGAATCAAGGTTTACACTTGAAAATAGCAATTTAATGACAACAGTTTGAAAGTCATAGTTAGAATAAATAGTTTTATAGATCCTTGCAAAAATTTGAATTTTGCAATTAGATTTAGGGTTTTGGTATTCATCACTAAAATAAATTGCTGCATACTAATTCTTTTGAACTGAAATAGGAAAAATACTTTTAAAAAAAATTAATTATACAAAGATTTTTCTCCTCAAAAAACCAGTACTTTATTATATTGATTCAGTTTAAGGTGTTGAGATACTTACATGTAAAAAAACATCAAATTTTTAATTGCATTCTATTTTGCTTCACAAATGTTTCATTTGAAAAGTATGATAAAGAGTTTTCTTGTTTTATGGCCCAAACTAGAGTAGGATTAATTTTTATTTATAAAAACTAAGAATAGTATAAGTACATTTTTAGATATGTAATTTTTCTTTTTTTATAATTCTCAAATCTTAGTTTACTCACCTTGTTTATTTGTGAAATGTCAACTGTTTCATGAATTGTATTACCATGTGGCTCACTATGAATGCATCAGATTGAGTTACTATCGTAAAAAAAAATAGTGAAGTCATTATTTGTATCCATTATGTAAAAATGAATACTCTTTTATGGTTTAAGCTGAAGTCATAAATCTGAGTTACAATGTTTATGACCAAAATAGATTGATTATCTCCTATGCTTCTTCATAGATATGAAGGCAAAATCATATTGACTCAGCAGTTGAAAGTGAAGGGCTTTTCCAAATTTTCAAGTAATTCTTATCCTTTTTTCTTTAGTAACACGAACAAAATACATAAATTTTCCATTCCCTGCAGCAAAGATATTTATATTTATTTTACTTGAGACTTCCTGAATCTGCCTTTTCAATTCATGACCTGAGAGAAACCATCTAGCTTGCTATGTGACCTCACACTACTCTGTTTTTCTCTCAATCTGGAAAGTATTTTATAAGAATAGTTGAAGGTATTGTCATGAAATGGTTTTGCTTCATGCTAAAACCTGTCAAAAGGAATGAATAATATGTTGCAACAAATTTTTCACCTGATCATGTTTGTTTTTTTAAAGAAAATTCTTTTATCGGCATTGACTTCATTTTGAATTCTGTTTTCAATCGCTTTAGAAAACATTCATGATGAACATTTATAGAATGCATTTAATTTATAATCTTTAAGCAAGTTATGGATGCATTACTATTCCTGTCTTCTTAGAACACTCACTTGATGTTTAGTCTTACATGATCAACATTTTTAAAAGAAATGCATGTCTTTACAAGATAAGAATCTTCTATATTACCTTGACTTGGTATTGTTTCATGTTTGCTTTATTTTATTAAAGCGTAGCTATAGCCAAAGAGAGTAAGTTAGCCATCAATCATGAATTGAACTTTTGTCCAAATATACATTAACAGTGCTAAATTGCTATTTTGGCTTCATAGCTACAATGAAACAGTACACTTTTCTTTTCTAGAGTAATTGCTATTAATCTATTCAACAGAAAATAATACTTGCAAAAACTAAGTTTTATTCTTCTACTTGATAGATAAAACTTCATTTAAGTGGTTTGTGAATTTACTTATTGTTTCTTGAGCTGAACAAAGTAATTTTGAACTGAAGAAAAATTTATGACTAGATAGCATTTTCTCCATTTAACTTGTACATTTGTTAAAAGCTTTTCTATTATACCTTCTAAGAGAAACGGATTTTATTTCAACTTGTGTAGTTGTATACTATATAATAAAATCAAATGAATAAAAATTTACCCAAGGATCTTTACACTATTAAAGATTTTCAATTCCTCAACTTTGATTGAATTTTCTCCCTACTCATGTGTTTATTCAAGCTTAACGATGGGATTCTAAACTTGAACCTTTTTTAAAAACAACTACAGTTTTTTTTCCAATACAAATCAACTATGCAAATGTTTCTGTTTAAATATTGTTTAGATTAATTATTTTCATGGGTATTTCAATGTTATACCATCATATATTAGAAACCGTCAACCAAAACTGTCACCAAAACCGTTTAGTTTCCAGTCTGGTTGGCTATACATGTATCATCTGTACAGGCTGCATCAACAGAGCTGGAGGGCTGAAAATTTCAGCATTCACTCCTTACTGTGTCAAGAAAAACATTTTTTTTGTTTTTTTCACCCCCCCCCATACTTTTTTAGAGGGGTATTCAATTTGTAATGTAAGTTCATGCTAAATTGGTCCCTTGTATTTATTGATTACCCCCAACAAGGCATGCTGCAAAAAGATTTTGGTCGTGATGGTTTCCAATGAGAGACTAAGCAGACCTGTTTATTTTATTTACAAAGCTGGTTTAATTTGACAATTCCCGAAGATGAAAACTGAAAATGTTTTCAAATTCATAGAAATTATATCTTTGCTAATCAAATAACATTCATGAGAGCATTTTGTTTGAAACTTATTGTAGCAATGTTAATCCCCGTATCAAATCCATATGCATTGCTAATTTTTGGCCGAATATTTGTGAATTGATTGAAGATTTTCTCTGTAATTCCAAATTGATCAATTTAGATATGCAAGAAAGTAATAAACAGTTAATTATCAATAGACACAAATACTTCATTAAGCAGATTAAAGCAAAATATTGTAACTTTCAAGTTCTTAACAGTCTTATATATATTTCAAGTGATAAAACCCTTTCTCAACTAAAATCTTAGAATTTTCAAAATCACAACAAAGAATTAATGAATAATAAATTTCAAAGAACAACAAAAACAAATCCATAATAAAAAAGATAAAATTTCATTCAGTCACTCCTGAAAAAACCCAGCTTAAGTTTAATTGCAATAAAAAGCAACAACAATTAAGATGAAGGTAAATTGTCGCAAAAATCATCAATAAAAAAGATTATGTTATGAATTTGAAGCATTTATCAACCATTCTGGATATTTGAACTTGAATGATGAATCATTTTGCTTGTGGTTGTGGCTAATAAGCCTTTCTTAATGCAAGATATTCTTATTCTAATTCTAAGTTGAAATTATGTTAGTTATTGCTGTTATGAGCAACCACACATATATATTCAATAAAATGGCTTCTATCCTTTCAGCATATTTGTTAATGGTAGAGTAAATATTGTTATTGAACTTCAAAAGGAAAAAATCGGACTTTCATAACAATAGATGACAAAAGCACTTCAAAATTAAATTTTTCAGGTCATTGTCAATTCACAATACCCACTAATTGATTTGAAAAAAAGGAAAAAATAACAACTCATATCAGAAAATGTCAGTAATGTTTTGACCTGTGCATAGAAAGTGATACAATTTAGTCTTGAATAAACTGTAATTTTATTTATATTCTCGAAAGCTGACAAAAGTGAATGAAAGAAATCCCAAAGAATTTAATTTATGAGCTGTTCCTTATGATCACTACTAATTATGTTTTGTTGCCCTGTTTCATATTATGAATTTATGCTCCAATTGCCACTGCTTTATATTTTGTTCTTTGATAGAAACAGGAAGAAAATATAGATTATAAAAATTTCACTATTGTTACAAGTCCAATCATAATGTTAATATAAGATTAATATCCATACTATCAAAGCCTAACAAGGATGGTTTATTCAGATATCTAAATCATGTGCTTGTCATGATCAGTTGGAGAACACTGGGCAATTTGAAGTACAAAACTTTCATTTCAAATTGTTCCAACAGATAATATACGTTTATGATGTAGAAAGGAAACACCATCATACAAGACAGGCTGCTATGAAAATATATATTTCTTTGAATAAATGTATTCATCAGTAAGACAGCATCCTGGCAATCAGTTGGGGAATGGGGATTTTACATATTGGTTTACAGCCATAATTTTGGTGAGAATTGTCCTCATTGTTTTTGTTACGGTAGGAAAACAAAGTTCACTCTAGACTTTGTGCAGAAGTTTGACAATATTGACATTTGGTTTTTCACGGCTGCTTAGATTTATCTATTTATCTTTTTTCAGATTTATTCAATGCCATGGCATTGTTACTGGCCAGTATCTCAGACTGACAACTTCAGAACAGTGATATAAAGCCTTTACAAGAGATATTCAACAATTCCAGTGATACAATCATTGCTGCCAGGTGTTTTTATAAACCAAATATTGGTCAAAGCTCTCCCCATAGAGAGTGAACTGGTCCAAAACCTGTCACAATGGACAATGGCACTGCTGGCACCCATCCACAGTCTAGGCATCAACCATTGAACAGCCAGCAATCTTCTTTTCCCAGACCCTTGCCTCAATACCACAGATACTGTTTGAAAGCAATGCTGTACAGCTGCCTCTTTCAGAAGCAACCAATATACATAACACATACACCACATCTCAATCAAGCACGACATACTCTATACAAATATTGCAAAATTCTTGACCTCGAAGGGTTTCAGCATGAAACTTTCTTTTTGCCAAATCTAATTTCTAGTTTTCAATGGTTTCGTATGGCTGCAATCTGCAGGATAGGATAGATAAGACCTTTTATAATATCTATTTTGTTTCTTATATTTTCATTGGAGATGATGTTAGACTCAAAGTTGAAAGCAATGAATGTGAATACAGTTGCAAGAATATTTCAAAAAACAAAGTGATGCAATGCTCTCAAGCTCTGGAAGCAGCATGGAGAAAATATTTGGCAAAATTCTTAAGGAAAAAAGTTGAAAACTCTAAGCCAGTATGGTAGATCTATCTAACAATGCCTTATGATTTAATGGAATACAATAGATGAAATATATGATTTTCCTCGAAGATATTGATTCTTGGAGAAGATACCAAGTGACCTAGATTTTTTTTTGTATCCCAGAAGTTGTACTTGAAATTGTGCCTACTCAAGTAAACATACAAGATATTGATTTCTAGAGAAGATTACCATTCACCTAGAATGATATATTCCAGAAGTTGTACTCAAAATGAAGCATTCACAAGTAGACATACAAAGTATTGATTCTTTGCAAAGATCACAAAGATTACCAATAATCTAGATTTTATGTGTTTCAAAAGTTGTACTCGAAAATTGTTTATTCATAAGTAGACAAGTCGTTGATGTGTGGAGTCTGGTGCAAAGACAATGAATGATGCACCATCACAAAACAGCGAATAGATATTAATCAAAAGGAAATAATTCCCTTTCAGGAAGAATTTTATTTAATCTGATTTTGTTTCTAAAGCCATTTTTTTAAGTAACATCTGCTTTCAATAAAAAGTATTAAGTAAATATGTAAAACAAAAATAAAAAAGCAAAAGGGAAAAAAAAGAGAGAAAAAGCCAACCCAACATCGCTTGAAATAAGAACACCATTGCTGAATCTCTGAATAGGCTTTCATATGTATATACGTACATATTGTAAGGGCCAAAATATAACCTCTTATAGCTTTCCAATTTATGGGATAATCATGTGTTGTCAGCATCACTCAACATTGAAGGAGAGAAAGCAATAGAAGAAAAAAGGGGGGAAAGTGAAGGAGAGGAATAAACCATGACAGATGAATAACTATATTTGCAAACTACATTATTGTGGTAGGCAGGAGCCTGGACTTACATTTATTTTGTTGACAGATCCTCACACACGAATGCATACATATATGCATACTTCAGCAAACATATACATGTGCATACATAGACATAAAGGTTGCACAATACAAACTCTTATAGATGTTTCTGAATGCATATATGCAAATACACTCATGAACAATGCATTCTAACAGGGGAATACAGTGACAAGCTTATATATAAATCTTGAAGGTTCTCAAACATCTATATATACAAAAATACTGGCACATATACTGATATATTGAAATAAACAGACATTGTGGACATACATATATATGTATGAAAATGTAACTCATCTATGCATAGATGTATAAAATATATTTTTTACATCTATACATTCATAAACAGTGCTCGATACATATGTATTTTCGAACATTTATATAAATGTAGATATGAACATATGCGAAACTCACTTTTACCGACTAATACATACATATACATATTCTAGAACATATGTTTGTATGTTCAGTTTATCAATTTATATTTATACATACATATCAGTAACCACTCATTCTACACTGATATACATAAATTTATAAGCACACTCACACAGTCTAAAACTATATATAAGGGTGTGTGTGTGTGTGTGCCTGAGCGTGTATGCAAATAGGCATGCACACCAACCTATTTGTGTGTGTGTATGTGTGTGTGTTTGTACATGCATATGTATATATGTACAAATTGAAAAAGGTAGAGAGAAAAAAATATGGATACATTTATATATTTGCCACTATGGATAGAGATATAAGCACAAACGTGTACAAATATCTACAATACCTTCATTATTCAAAGATAATTAATTGCACTAATATACACAGATATATATATATGTAAATATATATGTATATGTAAATATTTGTATATGTATATGTATGCGTGTATATATGTGCGTATGTATATATAGATATATATATATATACACACACACACACATATATATATATATACACACACACACATATATATATACACACACACACATATATATATACACACACACACACATATATATATACACACACACACATATATATATATATATATATATATATATATAAAACATACGCTTAACTATGATTCTAAACCCCTAGATAGATAGATAGATAGATAGATAGATTTATTTGTTCATATGTATACATGTTTTTGTATTATGTTTGCCTATTTGTGAGAGGGTTTTTGTGGGTGTATGAAAGAAAAGATTATTTTGCTCCAAAGGCAGGGGACAGGTTGTCTGTAGTCATTCCATGGAAGACACATCAGCCAGTCAGGCAGAGACTTGAGCTGGCACAGCACACACAACACACTTGATAGGACTACAGATTTCTCTCTTTACCCCACTCGAGTACACACACACACACACATACACACATGCTCACACCTAATACTGTTGTCACACAACGGCAGCAGTAGCAGCGGAACTCGACACAAGAATATACAACTCATCACGCCACAGACTCTATTGGATTTCATGGCACAGGTGAGTTTTTCCTGTCTCTGTTCTTAGTGTCCTCTCATATAAGTAATCTGATAGAAATGTAGATATTAATATTTATATATATGCTCCTCAAATATTTCACTATCTCTTTACATACAATGTAAATAAATAAGAAAAATACCATTTGAGACAAATTAATCAGTTTTAGATATACTTTTAAATTAGAGTCTTATCTTGATAAAAATTTATTCACTTATTTTCTAACTATAATATTGTTTTGAAACAACTCAAAATGTTGTAACTAGAGAATTTAAAGAAACTTGAGATTTTTTCCCAGTTTGTTGTCTTCTTTAGTGATGCAACTCAGTAGAATGTTGCATTGAAATGTTTTTGTTTTTTTTACCTGAATATGTTGCCACAGCCACTGATCCAAGCTTTAGTTTGATTTAATTATACAATGTTCAAAAGTTGAAATAAGTTGTCCTGTTTTTTTTATATTTCTTTGAGCACTGAAATCTACTTGAAGTATGTTATGGAAAAAGATTTCCCTTACTCAACAACAGGATTGAACTTTTACTAGTCTACAAAACTTCATTGAACATTTGTAATTTTCCTGTTATTTCATAGTAGAGTTTTACTTGTGCTTATATTATTTTCAGAACTTTCTTTTGTTTTTGTGCTTTATCCATGATTAATTTGTATTGGCATTGATACACTTCTTTCTTTCTTTCTTTCTTTCTTTCTTTCTTTTTTTCTTGATATTGATACTTTTACTTGATTTGTTTTATATAATTGAAATATCATGCACTCTGCTCTAAGGACACGCAGTATTGTGGTTCCCTTTCAAGGGCCAATTTTACGGGGGTCAATAGAGTATTATTGTTTTTATCACATTAGTGTTAGGCTGTTGTTGGTTGTTGTTGATAGCGTCAGCCGGTAAAAGTATTAAGCTGGATTTCTCTATTTCATTTATCTAAAAAGTAAACAAGTGATAATTCAAATAAAATAGTCAGATGGATTAAGGTTATTAGTGAAGTAAAAGGAGGAAAACATTTTTTTAAAGAAAGTACTAAAAGTCTCATAGTAATGCAAATATTTTGATTTTTTGTTTCACCTCAGTGTAAGTAAATCTCTTTCTATTGAGATGATACACATAATGCTAACATATACACAGAAACACACAGAAAGGTAAAAGTGGGTATGTGTGTATAAGAATCTGAATTTGAGGGGTTAAAAATGCCTCTACCTATGAATGAAACTAGAATGATGAAAGCTATTAGTTTGAAAATTATTACAAGTAGATACAGTAATCAATAGGAAATTTATATATTTTTTTAATGCTATCAACTTTTTACATGAGAATTTATATGAAATGGGTCCTTCAGCATTGAATACTTTGTTACAAGTCAGAATTTATGCATTCAAGTAAAAAGATCAGAAAGGTCTTTTCATTCTTTAATCATATTTTACAATGCAAATTAATTAACTAGTTAATGAAAGTAATTAATCAGATATAGAATGATTAATTTGAATATGTATAAGGACTGTTTTGTTTGAGAAATCATTATAATATAAATAATCATATAATTTTCATTTATGTAAAAAGAAAAGCATTAAATCTCATTTATCTTGTAAATTGAATTTATCATTTATATGGGGAAAAGTTTCTTTTTGTTTGAAAGCAGCCTAAAAATATACTGCTAATGTCAATCAAGTTGTGGTTCATTTTATGATTCAAATAATTCAAATTCTTGAATTTTCCAAAGGATTTAGAAATCATAATAAATTCATATCATAAGAATAAAGAAGATGCGATATTTCCTTTTTGCATCACACAAAATATTTTTCTAATGACTGGATGAGAGATTTTTATCTCATTTCACAATAGTTATATTTTTCCACTTTGAAGTTTTTAATTGATTTCTGTTAAAAGTTGACAACTTGATGAAACCGTTGTCCTCACAAAGTGAACCTGATCTAATTACATACATCTTTGGATGATTCAAGTAAATAACTGTGTGCACGCATGAGTGTGCGTGTGTGGGTGGGTGTGTGTAGGTGTGTGTGTGTGTGGGTGTTTAGAGTTGACAACTTTTCATACTTATATATTTGTTTGGGCATCTGTATATAGATAGAGACATGGCAGGAGAGGTGTAGAATAGCATGATGCATGTGAACATTAATTCACAGGATCAATGTATGTTCGCTGTGTGTGTGTTCAAATATATCTATTTATGTCAATATCTATTCATCTACTTATTTACACACACTTACTTGTGTGTATGCATATGCCTTTGTGAGGGTGATGCTTATACATGTAAGAGTGTATTTGTAATATAACTTCTTTCATGATTATTTATTTGTACATCTTATGACTGTATATACATGTCTGAATGTAAATGCTTTTGTCTGAATATATATTTATGCATATACATGTGTGTTTTGGGTATATATGTTTTGAGTCTTGATAGTGTAAAGGGAGGAAAAGAAAAACTGACAAACCTACACACCTAATAGGAAAATTCTGATTCAAATGGACTGAAATCACATATTGATAGTATATAGTTATCTAAAACATCAATCCTATTAGCCTATTATATACATGCAAGTCAATACAAATGTATTGATATTGACTCATTTTAATTGTGGATAGAATTTATGTATCATAATCATTAGAGTGACTAATAACAGGTAAAAATGTATAGGATTTTAAATCTTTGGTTGAAGCTAAAATCTGAATAGTTTCAACTTGGATAAAAAATTATAACTTTAAATGTTGAAGATCAAAATAAAAACTACTTCAATTATATTCAATTATTTTTGTTTTTAATGGTATCAGATATGATTTATAATCATATATTACATTTTATATTTTACAATAAAGGATTAAGAATCATACCAAATACACAAGATTGAGCAAAATAATAACTTTTTTATTGTAGCTTTTTTGTGATAGATGTGTTTGTTTTTACCAACTAACTCAAGTAGTATAGGATTTGAACTTTGTGAAAATGTTACCACATCTTGCTATATTTCATAATAACCCAATCACCATAAATATCTATTCTGTTTTCACTAACTTTTGTCCTATTTATTTCACATTAGTTACAAAAATATTTTGTTTTACTTTAATTACATTTAAGACGGACAAAAATCTTCAAAAGTTGGTTTGATATGTATATGATTTACTTTACATTTCGATTAATTATGCATACAGATTTTCATAGGTTCAAGAGACAAATTTACTGCGTCTTTCATATAGACATCACTGATATATGAAAATTATCATCTTAAAGTATCTTTTCCAAACAAAAGCCTTCATTAAATAGTTTTTAAAGCCCTCTGAACTATGGAAAGAAAATTATTTGATAACATAATACAAAATATTGAAAGATATCCAACTTAATTATGACTTATTGAGTACAGAGCATTGATTCCTCTTTGTATTTTCGGTTTTAATAATATAAGGCTAAAAAGAAATCACTTGGCACAGCCAATATACATTATGATTGGAAATCAAACCAAGAGAATTATGATATCTGTTCTGGCATACAATAGTATAAAATGTCTTTTGCATGTATATAATGATGGCATGTAACTAATATGCTGTAGAATTTTTCAAATCAGAAAGCCAATAAAAAAGATCTTTTCTATAGGCAGAGGCCAAATATATTTGGATCCAGTAAAATGATCCTCGATAGAACACATTCTTATTACAAAAGCATCTTCATTGGGAAAGAATTTTTGTCGTTCTTGAAATCTTTTTTCCATCACAGAAATTAGAGGGGAAATAACTCCATGGTACTGCCTTCTTCAGGTCACTCTTTCTGCTACTAGACATTTCTTTTTCCTTCACCAGATGCAAAATGAAGTTCATAATTAAGATTTGTAAAAGTTATATATTTATTCTCTTCTACAGAGCTGACTGGAACATGTTCATACCAGTGTGTGTTCTACTGTCTGTCTTGAACAGATGCCTAGCTGTAGACTTGACTTACTATGTAAAGGAGGGCCAAAGTCCAGGTACCCTTGTGGGCGATATAACAACAGACACACACTTGATGGATATTGTACCTCTTCAAGACAAACGGATGATCACATTCAGTCAATTAAAGCAACATGAAGCAAGCCTTTCACAGTTGTTTCGTGTCTCCAAAAATACAGGAAAGCTGTTCACAACTCAAATGCTGGATGCAGAGGCCATGTGCAAACCAAAAAAAGAGTGTTATAAAATGATGGATATAGCAGTGAGGAAAGGAACTTCTTTTATTAAGTTATTAGAAATCAAAGTGATAATTCGAGATGTAAATGACCATCAGCCAGAGTTCCCAGACAAGCAAGCCAACATACAATTTTCTGAAGGTGATGGCATTGGGATGAGAAAATCAATTCCTAATGCTATGGATAGAGATGTAGGAGTTCTCAATTCACAGATTACATATCAATTAAAAAAAAACAAAGATGAACCTTTCACATTGTCTATTTCAGAAAGAGTAGATGGAACATCAGATCTTAGTATCTCCTTAGAAGAGAGATTAGACAGAGAAGTGAAAGATTCTTACATGATTCAAGTTATTGCCAAAGATGAAGGATTTCCCCCAAAACAAGATGTTTTAGATGTTTATATATCAGTCATTGATGTCAATGATAATGCTCCTGTCTTTTCTCAAAAAGTCTATAATGTTTCAGTAAATAATGAATACGACAGAACAACTCCTGTGGTCATCTTATCAGCGAGCGATTTGGATTCCGAAAAGAATGGCAAGATTTTGTATCGATTTAGTTCAAAAACCTCTGCAGTTGCAAGAAATCTTTTTGAATTAACTAAAGAAACTGGAGAAATTTTCTTATGGAAAAAATTTGCACTGGAACAAGGTTTGACATATGAGTTGTATATTGAAGCCACAGATGGAGGCAATCCTCCTCTTAGTGCTCTTGCTATGGTTTTGGTAAATGTAATAAATCAACAGAATAATCCACCAAGTATAGATTTAAACTTTGTTTTTGCTTCCTCAGGAAACACAACTACTATTTCTGAAGACATAGAGGTGGGCAGTTTTATTGCTTATGTAAAAGTTACTGATCATGATGTGGGGCAGAATGGAGAAATTATCTGTGACCTACATCATGACAAATTCCAACTTCAAAATCTAGGCACCAAAAAGTATAAAGTAATAATAAAAAAATCACTGGATACTGAGAGTGAAGACCATCATGAAATTACCATTAGCTGTCAGGATAAAGGATCTCCTTCCCTTCATAGTGAGAGTAAATTTTCTGTCCAAGTGATGGATGTAAATGATGTACAGCCACAATTCTTCAAAGAAACTTATAAGTTTAGGATCTATGAGAACCAAAAGTCAAAGATTCCTGTTGGCTTCATCAATGCCACTGATCCAGACCAAGGACCTGGTGGTAAACTGACATATTCTCTGCTGACCAACAACAAACAGTTCTTACCTTTCCAGATCACAAATGATGGATTGATTTCAACTATTAGTTCCTTAGATCATGAATTTCAAGACATGTACAAATTCCAAGTTATGGTCAAAGACAATGGTATACCATCACTGAATAACTCAGTTAATGTCATTGTTGAGGTTAGAGATGAAAATGATAATGCTCCATATTTTACATTTCCCAGTGTTAATCCTTTTGTCATGGATATACTTTATTTTCCACATCATACAAAAAACATAACCGTCTTAAGGGCATCAGACAGTGATAGTCGAGAAAATGCCTTTCTGAAATATGAAATAACAGCAGGCAATGACAAACAATTATTTACGCTTAATCATTATACAGGTTTGTTATTTTTTACCCGTGAGGTCACCCATCATGATACTGGCTCATATGAGCTGGAGTTTGTTGTCAAAGATAGTGGTACCCCAGTTCTGTCAGCAACAACCACACTGTCTTTGACATTGACTGTGAGCAACAAGACATCAGAAGTGTTAAATGCTGTTCACATACAGACAGGTGACAAGATACATCTTAATTTAGTGATTATTGTTACACTGATTGCTGTAACTTTATCTGTGGTCATTACAGCTTCTATGTCAATATGTATCCTTCGGTATAGCAATCGAATAAATGCTCCAGAGGGAGATGTGGTGAATCCTCCTCAGAGACATTTGATGTGTCCTTCTTACCATGCAAATTCTTGGCCTGATGTACCTGGAGCCATAACCACAGACCCAACTTTATCAAAGAATCTGACAGCACCAAGGAGAGAATCCCATCCAGGAGATGAATTTGGCAATCAACAAAAAGGTTCTCCCTCAGCACTAAAACCACGGACCACAGCAGACATTACGTGTCAGGTAAGTACAGTTTTATATATTGGTCTTGAAAGCTTGTTTGTTGTAATAATGCAATGTGAACTGTTTGAAAAGCATTGATAATTTTTCTCATAAAAGAAGATCAACATGAGAATTGATTACAGGATCTTTATTGAATAATGATATTCAACAGTATTCTGGTCAAGATGGTCACGTCCTCAATTATGACTGGTGGTGTGCCAAATCTATGTGCCATATGGTCACAATTACTGGCCAGGTCAATCATGACTTGACTCATCTGAGTAGAGTTGGCTAGCCAGCAAGTCAGATGATGATGCTTTTGGAATCTGATTGATGTGGATATAGAACAGTTATAGCCTTTATGAGACAATTTCTTTAAACTGCATTCTGGTGAATCAAACCTTCAGAGCTATCAGAATTACTTGAAGAAAGATTTTATGTGTCAGTCAACTTTTTTTCAGTTGTCAAGAGATACACATTGTATGGAATCCACTTCAGGTTTGTTAGAACAATGTTTGTATATATGTTCATATGATTTTGATGTTAATCAATTAATTACATATTGGTAGAATCATAAGACTGCATATACCAAGCAAATATGCTCATTTGATTGTATATCCATAAATTTATCAGCCAGACCTAAATTTCATATAAACTTACATTTTGGCATTGCATAATTTAATCATATGTGACATTCCATACCCAAATAATAAGAACACTGCCTGTATACAAGATTACTTTCAATATATATATCTATATATAATCCTTATTTTTATATTATCTTCAAACTAATACCGGTTGAAAGACTCCTTGATAAAAATATTTGCATAACCTTAATGAGTGATTACAGGAAAAGTTATCAAAAATTTTTTTAAGTGTATTTAGGGTAACTTTTATATTAAGATGGATAACCATAGCAGAAAAGGACTTTCTGATGCTTTACAGCAAGCAGAAAAAATAATAGTACAGGGTAAACAGAAATGAAATGACAATGAACATATCTGTTTTATTTTTATTTTTTATCATGCATGAAATCTGGAATGAATGATGGGAAATTACTCTTGTTAGTGCTCTTGTGGTTGTTACTTACCAAAGGAAGTCTACTGGAAAGGTTTTAGTGTCCATTTGCTGGATAAAGTTTTATGTTACAATGTTCCCTGAAATTCAATATAGCCAAATGTTCAACCATTGCAAATGATGCCTTTCAGCACTTCCTTGGGGCCATGCCTGATGCACAGCTGACATGCTGGACACACCCTGCATGACCTTCACATATTTGATAGGAATGTCTCAGTGGCTGCACTGTCTCCAGCAGGCCCACTCTGTGGTAGTAAGTGATCAATTCTTTGATTGCGTCTAGTTGTAAGTTTTCAGTGTAGTCAATAGGATAAATAAGGGTCTTTTAGTGCAGACACACACACACATACATGCATGCACGCACACATACAAGACATTGAAAAGCCTAATAAAAAATGTAACATTTGATTAAGAAAAAGGTACATGAGAGAAATGAAATTTCATTGGGGAGCAATTTTGATGGTTTGATTTAATATTTGAATAAAGATTTTTGATTAAAAAAATAAATCAAAAACATCCATAAACAGCAGTTTGTATATATATATATATATATATATATATATACATATATATATACATATATATATATATATATATATATATATATATATATATATATGTATATATATATATATATACATATATATATATATATATATATATACATATATATATATATATATATATATATATATATATATATATATATATATATATATATACATATATATATATATATATATATATATATATAAATGCACTCTCATCTTATATCTATATACTCGATCTAGAAAATCTTAATTACTTAATTTTGTTGTTTTTCTACACCTAAACCATTTACCAGAGATGTTATAAACTATGAATATAAACATAATTCAAGAAAGAATGAATTAGCACACTGATTTTCATGCAAGCATATAGAGCAAACATTTCCTATTTTGAAATGAATTCTTTGGAATTATATAAGAAAAATGTGAGATATGACATATAACCACATCCCAAACAGTCTTAGCTTCAGGAAACTTGATTTATAGTAGATTATCATTCATAACTATGTTTTTTTTTCTGTAGTGCATAATTGACTTACAGTAAGTGAGGAAACTTCATATTTTTCTAGAAATCTCTCCATTGCTGAATCTCAGTAATAGTTATTAGGTATATATTGTGAATTATTATTTTACTTTTTTTTACTGATCTCAATCAGTAAGTTGATACTTCCTTACTGGATTATTTTATGAATGTCACATGTTGTATGGAAGTCAAGATAAAATTATCCTAACAATCAGTTTGATTTTGACAAGGAATGAAGAATTGGGTTATTTTCATACAATCTAATACTCATGTTGTGGTGGATTGGAAATCTTGGCTCAAAGTCAAAAGCCATAAATCTTAGCCTCCAAAATTTCTTATTTTACTTAACATGAATAGACATTTAATTGTTGAAGTTTCACTCCATTTTGATTTGTTCTTTAGACAAATTAAATACTCTTACAAACTAATGATTTTAGCATTTTAAGTTAGTTACATGGGCAACTAAGAGAGGATAAACATATACTGATTTATTTCTAGTTTCAAAAAAGGAGTTATATCAGCTGAAATCAATAGTTGCATCGGAAAAATAAAAATATGGCTTTGTCTTTTTGATCTATACAAAAGATATATACATTCTTTACAGTTCAATTCACAGTTCATAGAGTCAATAGGGAAATGAAGATGTTCTTTGAAGCTGAACTTTGGTATGTCACCTCCATAGCATGTTGCCTTATTCATTACACCTGGGAATTTGATGTAGATGTGCAGATAAGGCCAGGTAGGTTGAATCCCTTGAAGTGAGTGCATTTGGAAAAAATTGATAAATAATTTACAGATGCCAAATGGCTGCATTTAATGATAAACATTTACAATCATTGATTAAGAAGCTGAAAAGCTGATAGGAAATGGATAGCATCAAGGAATGTACAGCAATATTCTGGAAAATTAAATTGTAGCTGGTATGAGATATAAAAATTATGTGAATATGTTCAGCCATTCTAAGAAGATTTTACTTAAAAGTCTAAAATATAAAATTCTGAAAAATCTGGGTTTTTTTGTAAAAGTTTTATTTTCTACTTACTCACAATTATCTTTCTTAAAATTTATATGATATACATAGAATTTTTGAAAATTAAACAGAATCAAGGGAATTCTGTATTGACGATCTTTAGTTAAAATTTCCATAGAAAGATTAAAAGACTGTAAAATTTCTCATACATATATAAGGAAAAAATTCAGCAACATCTTTAGTGCTCAAAGCAACAAAACATTCTATATATATATATATATATATATATATATATATATATATATATATATATATATATACATATATATGTATATATGTACAGATACTGAAAGAATAATTTTCATTTCCCAGTTCATGTGGAATTAATCTGAATAAGTAGATCCTAAATTTGTCACCAAGGTAATGATTTTGCTTATTCTCAGTACACATATAGTATGAGGTGTCATTTTTACACATTGCTTCTTCCCTAATAAACTGGATGTCACCTTTCATCATTAACATTATAAAAAACATCAATAGTAATTAAAGAGTTGGCAATGGTGTTAAACTAATCATTAAGAGTATTATGATGAATGAAGAATTCATTTATTCCTGGCATTTAGATGAAAGAAAAGATTGAGCTCAATCAAAATAAGATGAGGTCTACTAAGGGTACAAGAGATAAAATGAATAGTTGCTTTACATTGAAGTTAGCATTTCAGGTTGAATACACAGCTGGAACAATAAATTCACTTCTACAAATACAAAATAAGAGTTAGAGTTGGTACGGACACTAAAATGAAGAGTATGTAAATGGTTTTAAAATAGTTATATAATTCAGACAGTTTCCTAGTGGAGAAGGTTGGAGATGACAGTACTATTTTTTTCTCTTTCATTGTTGATCAGATTATATCACCTCTTCAAGTAAACATATATTCAGTCTTAAGAAGTTCTCAAGAAGTTACTGTCTTTTGAACATATCAATGAGAATTGGGTTCATTTTTAATGGGGATATTCCACATAAATATATCAATCATGTACTCAAATAAGACTCTAATCACAATTAAACTGCACCCTTTCTCTTGGAATATTCATCAATGTAATGTGGTGTTGGTTATAACTTTTGAAAAGCTTTGTTTAACAGGAACTCATCAATAATTTTCTGCACAGGAGTAATCATATAATTGTCGATGTGAGTTTATATATGTCTGTTAAGATAATGTTATGCCAGTATTTGTATGCATGTATAGGAATAAACCGATTCCAGAATAGGAAAGCAAAATAAGAAAATCATCATGTTGCACGTAAAAAGTACAACGAAGGAACTTCAAGATATAATACTAAAAATGTACAGTGCAAGATGAACTAATATAGCAAATAGTTCTCAATAATATATTCTTAGAATGAAATATTGAAGTGAGTGAATTTCATTTTTGCTGCTTACAAGATGAAATTAAATTTGGTAGTTTTTCCAATAGCAAATATGCAACTAGATAAAAAAAGGAAAAAGGAAAATGCATCTTGGACACCTGCTATGAAATTTATTGGGTGGAATAAGCACAGTTTGAATCTATGATGTTAGATGCAAAGCATACAAATTGCAAAGGTAAATTCTGGTAAAAATAAGGTTACTGGAAAGGTGATTTTTTCAGTAAGAAATATATATATGAATAGACACTTACATGTACATACATACACTCTTAACAAGATTACAGGAATGATATTTTTTGATGACCATATTATACTGCCAATTTTCCCCAATTTGAATATCATCACTTATAACTCAAAGTGCAATGGAGTGGAAAGTAAATGTCTCTAGATACATGTATATATTTTTTTTTATTAATAATCATTTAAATGTGGAAGAAATGATGATAGATATAAGCATATAAATAATCATACCTTATCTAAAGGACTTACACGTGAATTACACTATATGCATACACAAATAACTTTATAATGATTTTTCCTCCATTCTTTCAATGAATATATATATATATATATATATATATATATATATATATATATAGAGAGAGAGAGAGAGAGAGAGAGAGAGAGAGAGAAAGAAAGAGAGAGAGAGAGAAAGAGAGACACATGTACACACACATACACAAACACACTCACACATACACATATATGTGTTTCTATAAACTTGTATTATTAAAAAATAGATATATATAACCTGACAGAATAAGGATATTCAGGAGCGTCTTCGCCTTCCTGTCGGGTTATTTAACTAAATGGGAAGAGTAATACTCTGCTGATGCAGATACCTTATCAGTTGAAGGTTCAATTCCGGCAGCAGCCCCATTTTTCTTTAATTGTTCATACTAGTAACACTGTCTAGGCCAAGTGACTCATTCTGCATGTAATAATGAGAGTTCATTCAAAATAGAGTTTCAAATAATATAACGTATTCATAAATAAACTTTATAGGCATATGCTAAAGGAAAACTTTTCTCCTCTCTTTCTTGTCATACATGTATGTATGTATGTATGTATGTATAAGCATGCATTCATGTATGCATAATCTTTGATTGTACTGATAACACTTTATCTGTTCCTTTTCATACCTATCTATTTATCTATCTATCCATAAGCACTCTTCACTTCCTTTGTCTTTCTGATAGAAAGATTTTGAGATAATCAAATCAATTAAATCTACTCTGTACTTTTTTTTACAAACCAGTTATTACAAAATATCTGACTTTTATAACAGAGTAATGGGAGGAAGGTATTGGCCATAGTCAAGGTTTGTATTCCTAGACTTGTTAGCACAGTCAGAGAGAGAAATCAAACAAGTCTAAAAAGATTACTATTTGAATGGACCTCTGAAGATTGACTGCAGCAGAGGATGTTATCCCAGTAGAGCATTAACATGCTTCAAATAAAAAGGATACTAAATGTGAAATGCAGGAGCTAACATGTTGAAAAGGTGACAAAATATTTAGAAGTGAGTGCAAGTAGTAAGTGCAGGCATTTGTAGTAGCACTAGCAAAGGGACAGTGATTCTATTAGAATACAGCATGTTTATATCCTAAAGGCACTTAATAATGCTTGCCTTCCTCACTTGGAAATAAGGATTGAAATATTTTTGAATAACATTCTCCTTTGACTTACACCATACATACCACAATACTAATGTGCCTTGGACATAGCCATCAATAGTGAGAATCTTTCAGAGCAAAGTGAATTAACAAGCATGAAACTTTGTACATGTGTGTGTGAGAATGTATACATATATCTATATATATCTCTCTCTATATCTATCTGTCTATCTATCTATCTATCTATATATATATAAATAATTATGAATACATTATATTATTTGAAATGACCTCCCATTATATATATATATATATATATATATATATATATATATATATATGTTCTTTTACTTATGTGTGCACACACTCACATATATGAAGCTGATCCCAAGAGTAATCCCCAACAGTTTCACCTGCTGAGTGAGTTACTAATGAAATGCCTTTAAAAACAAATGGCAAGAATTTCAATTAAGAATGCAATTCACAAAGTTCCATGGTTTAGCCAAATATCTTAATTGGACATAACGATACCACCTGATGGATGATTAGCTTAATTGCTGCCTACTTGCAACATGTCTGCTCTTATGCACCTGATGCCTTGATTTTAGCTACAAGATCATGGCAAACCATGCATTATTAGCCTTTCTCAAAATAACTGATGACATAGACCTTTCACACATGCTCTGCCTTACAACACCCCTTTCAACTTGTACACTTCAATATGCATAAATGTACACATTTACACATAAATTTACACTTATATATGTGATCACTCCGTGTATACATATATCATTTACACATTTGCCTAATATAAGCATTTGTATACACCTCACATCCATATTGATATTTGACACTCACTGTCAGATCAAATCTCAACCATATCATCACTCAGGTTTTGTCAGTAAATGCTGTCCGTCCAGTTTGGGACTTATTATCATATTTATTATTTGACCATTGAAACCATACCATCTCCTATCACTTACAGTCAAGAAATTTTATCTTTGACAATCAGCTTGTATATTTTAAAATCTTTAAATGTTTTCTTTGATGTGCTATCTTTCTTTAACAAGTGCATCTCTGTAAGATGTGTTTTAACCTGAGTATAATGATTTTTTCATCAATAATCATGTGTTACGTTACACTTAAGTGATTATATAAATACATGAAGATATTTATGTATCAATTTTAAGTATATATGCCTTCTTGCTTGTCTTGTAACTTTGGAGCTCAGAAGTTCTGTCTACTCTGCAACCTTAGGTGAATACCTAGAATAAAAACTTGTTTCACTGCTCCACTTTGAAGGCAATACCTGTGTGTGTGAGTGTGTGTCTTACACTGCTCCTTTTGAGGTAACTAACACAATTGTGTGAGTCTCTCTCCTTATCATTTATCTGTCCTTGCTTATTTCACAGAGAAAGACCAAGAGTAAGAAAAATTTTGAAAGTTATGAAGATTCCCTAACCAATACTAATATGCAGGGCCTCTTATAGAAATTTTATAAGATGGTGCAAAGCTGCATCCTCCCACACACACATCATAAAAAACTCTCTTGTCCTTTAGTCATCCTGTTTTCATCTGCGATAACCCTTTTAGAGCACCACATTATATTTGCTCACTGGTGAATGGTAGAGTGAACTTATTTTATTAAGGGTCATATCGTATCAATTAGAGAGAATAACTCTCAGGCCTGCTTTAATTTTCTCAGGCCACATTTGGCCCTCTGGGCCATGTTGGAATGTACAGGCTGCACTCCCCTTTCAGAGGCTCTACAAACGTGCAATATTATCTGCTTGTAGTTCCATGAATTGCTATCATCAGCCCTATGTAATATTTTGAGTAGAAATAAATTAGGGTTTTTTTTTGTCTGTGATATTTCAAAACAATTTTTTGTTCCCTGTTTTCCTGGTCTCAGCAAACTTAATAGTACATCAATTTCTGGCACATTATTAAGTTAACATTTTTTGGGGGGGTAGAATCTTGCCAACAAGATCAATCATATATAAAACCAGTGTGAATACAGAAGGAATACAAGGTTAAATCATAACTAAAAACTATCTAGATTGGGCAAAAAATTGTTACTAGTTTTTCTATGAATTTTAAAGGCCAGCCATTTTGAAATTCAAAATTAACAACAATGAATATATACTTCTTCCAATAATGACTAACTCATAGAGCATGGATCTATCGAAAAATTTGATAATTTCTTCTGTAGCCTATTACCCACCTCTTCATAAAATTTCATTGAAATCCACTGAGAACTTTAGAGATATCACTTGGACAGACAGGAGCAAACACAGAAATGTATGAAAAAAAAATGCAAGAATATCTCTCAAACAAAAACAAATTCCTTGATCCACCACAAAATTTAATTACCTCTCCTTTATAATGTGGCTTACCTTTGCTAAGGTTCTGCCCACCAAAAATAACTTCCACTTTCTGATCTACTGAGCCTTTCTACACATTATCAGACAATATCATCATTGTTTTAATCATTGTTTTACATTAATAACCAAAAGAAATATCTCAGTAACTGAAACGGAAAAATGATTTAGTTCTTCTGATTAATGAAATAGTTGCTTTTTTTCCTATTTAAATTAAAATTTCTATTTTACTACTGGTACTACTGGTACTACTACTACTACTGTATATGTCTGTGAATAAGTTGGCCTCAAAACTAAGGTTAATTCAAGTTTAGTTCAATGTTTGTTACATAATAAGGTAGCACTGCATCCATCAGATGGTCAAGTTCATAAGGTCTGAACAGACTGATATGATCCACAGGGGCGAATTCTCTGTGCTTAAAAAGTCAATAACAGTATTATCATTATTGTAAAATTAGTTGTAAAAAAAGAGATACAAATAGAGACAGAGAATATGAATGAACCCTGAGAACTTTGATGTGTCCAAGAGAAATCAGCATGGTCATAAATCAGCCAATATTTTGATAATGACTTTATATCAATAACTCAAAGGAATTCCAAAGATTGCAAAAAATATAAATATGGAATAACAAATATACTTAATCATTAGAGAAATAATGATATGAGATTAAGAAGTTGATCTATAATATTGCGAATGGGAATATTCTTGGTATTAATACAAAAAAAAGCAGAGGAAAAATATTTTAAACAAGATTATATGATAAGAAAAAAAACAATGGCAGATGTGTCAAAATTTTCAACAAGTAAAGGAAAATATGGTTGGCCTAACAAGAAATCCTTTACAGCATTTACTTTATGACATTTCATATAGAATGCTAGGAAAAGAAATTGATGCTATAATCAATCTAACGTATAACTTTTTAACAAATTGAAAGTTCATTTTAGCACTCAAAGAGTAACTCACATAGTTTGAATATTTGTTTCTAGTAGACTTGAAAAAAGTACTTTTTTCTCTCTAATGTTCAAAAATGTTCCCAGTATGATGATACCTAAATACAGACCCAAGTCAGAGTCTGTTTTTTCTATGCAATTTAAACAATATTTTATGGAATATCTTTCAAATCAACTTAAAATTACCATTTATCTTATTTCTGGTTTAATCAAACTTGTTTTGGCTGATGTCCATGAAAAAAATGCTAATTCTCAAAAGAAAACCAGGCAATTCCAAAGTGAATTAAACAATAATTTGATTTTATGAGGAACGTAGCAAAAACATTTGAGAGACATTGATGATGAGAAAAATGTGAGCACCAGCCGTGATTTTCAGTTATGCATTGATTAATGGAAAATAAATAAATACCACAGCTATAACAATTACAATAAGTATTAGAAAAGAATAACCGATATTAGGGTCGATAATAAGGAAAAAATTAAACAATGAGAGATGATAAGGAAACCTCAAAATCTATATGGGAACTGAGCAGTACTGTAACAGCAATATGCAAAATGAAATCATAATGATTGGAGCATTTCACAGGATCTAATATAAAAATAAACAGGTTTGAAATAAATTGAGAGACATAAAGTATGCATATACTTGTTAAATTTCGTTTAATATTAGTTGTTATGAATATGATGAAGAAACTCTGTTATAAAATTATAAAATCAAAATAATTTTTATAAATTGATCTGAGAATCAAGCATTAATACAGTAATAGTTCAACAACAAAAAGTATCATATGCAGAAAATGAATCTCAAAAACTTAATATCAGTTTTCCAGGAATTAAGAAACTGTGATTTTTAGACCTTTGACTCAGTAGAAATTCCAAAGGTCAATAAGGCTATCACTCTATCAGGTGTAGACCCCATTTATGTCAAAGTATTGCAACATATTTACCATCACAGCAGTTTCTTCATCAGGCTACATGAAGACTCTGAGCCTTTCAGCTCCAAAAAGAGGTAAGGCAAGGTGATACCAGCTCACCCAAACTCTTTATAGCCTGCCTCGGGATGATCTTCTGAAACATAGACTAGGAAAACAAAGAAAATCACAATAGATGGCAAAAACCCCAGTAATCCTAGATTAGTAGACGATATCATCCTTTTGCAGAAAACTCCCAGGACTTCCAACCAGTGTGAGACAGACTGAACAAAGAAAGCTAGAAAGTTGGCCTTCACATGAACTTCAGCAAAACAAAGGTCATGTACAACCAACATGTCAGAAATAAACACATATCAATCAAAATCAAAAAGCAAAGCTGAAGAAAGTACAGCAGAACATCTACCTAGGACAACCAATTTCCATGGAATCTTCAAAAGAAGAAGAAATCAAAAGAAGAATCATTCTAGGGTAGCAAGCCTTCAGTAGGGCAAGCTCAACTGCCAAGAATAAGAAAATCTCATTTGTCCTAAAAAGAAGAGTATGCAACAAATGCATCCTCCTGACAGTCACCTATTGAGCTCAAACATGGAACCTAACCAAGTGACTGATCTACAAACTGGGAACCATGCAATGTGAACATAAGAGAATCATGCTCAACATAAGGTGGAGAAATCACAAGACAGCACAGTATATTGGGGAAAAAATAGGAGTCTGAAACATCATAGAAACCATTAGGAAACTCAAATGGCAATGGGTTGGTCATGTTGCAAGAATGGTAGACAACCGATGGACATAACAATACACAATATGGATCCCCAGAGATCAAATGTGGAATCAAGGCCAGCAGAATATTAGATGGTAAGACAAACTGGACAGGTTCAGAAAATATTGACTCTGTGATGTCAGTGATAGCAAGGTGTGGCAAATCCTGGGGAAAGTCTATGTCTAACGATGGACAATAAGAGAATGATGATGATGAGAATGAGGATGATGATGATGATTCCTAGACCTAAAAGTACTTTGGCCCTAATAAATTTTCAAGTGTAACAAGAAGATCAGTCAGAAACAAAAGATGAAACAAGGTGTATTCCATTCAGAATGTCAGCTGATAATCAAATATGCTTTTTCTGGATAACATTGAAAGGATCTTACACAAAGATCCATCTTTGATTGACAATCTGTAGTCTTTGGTTCAACACTATGAAATTACAAACCAAGCTTTGAAATACTATAGATTGTAAATCTGCTTCTGTATTTTGCATGTGTTTACAGGCAGCATGACTTTTTGAGTATCACTTACTTACTGCAAGCAATTAAATAGAATTAGCTCCTAAGATGTGTTTTCCATTGTGGTTAATTTTCAAGATTTCTAGTAAAATTTCAACTGTGTTAAAATCTAATGATCTCATTTTGAGTGAATTATATCAGATTTATATAAGCTGAATTTTGTTATACATACATACATATATATATATATATATATATATATACATATATATATATACTCATATGAAAAGACATCAAGTGATTCAGTATAAATTACATTGGCACAAAATGAATTATTTGAAAACATAATAGCAAATATACATATATGTATATGATTGATATTCTGTTATGAGAGTGTAAGAGAAAGTGAATTTGAAGGGTACAAAAAAGAATTAGCAACAGAGTGAAGTCAATAAAGAAAAATATATGAGATTGATGCATTTTCAAAGAAGAATTCATCATCATTGTTAGGTGCCTTTTCTATGTTTTTATCATATCACAACAAAATATTCTCCCTACAGTGATAGAAAAACTGGAGATTTAAATATTCTGTTTGTTAAATTGTAAATCTCTCCCATAAAGTCATGAATAATTTTTTTTAGATATACAAATTTGTTGAATTGATTTTCTGAAGAATGAATTATACAAAGGAATGGTGAATCATACATAAGGAAATAAAATGAGGGAAACAATCAATCAAAACATGAAATTTCACACTAACTTTGAAATTATCAGCTTTCAAAATATCAAAGTTCAATGAAAAATCTATCATTTTGCAAAAATGATTTCTCAATGAAGAAAGAGGAGTAACAAAAATTATTCAGAGCTGCATTATCGTAAGACAGACAGAAATTGAGGGTTTGATTCAGCAATATAGTTACAGTGTAAATAGAACATTAATCCTAAATTTTGGGTTTTGGAAAAATGATTTCTCAATGAAGTAAATAGAAGTAAGTGAAATATTTTGGTTCAGCTCAGCATCATATTAAGATCTGGAATACCCTTCCCAGCCCTGGATTCCCCGTTTTTCAGAAAGATATTTAAATGAAAAGAAATTACTAAATTATTTTTGAGCCATAGTTTGGTACCATGGACCAAAATGAAGAGTTCATTTGAGCAGTATAGTTACATTGTAAATAGAATCCACCATCACCACCATTCTGCCCTAAAAATTGTGTTCTGAAAAATGATTTCTCCATGATGTAAAGTGAACCCTGTTCAACAGTAAAGATATATGGTAAATCTCATGGTTTGAAGAGATGATTTTCCAATGAAGTAAATGAAAGACTTCAAAGCTGTACAATGGATGGAAAGTAAGGGTAGTTCAGCATTGTAGTTACATTGAATGAATAGAACACCTGAAACATGACAGGTATAAATCAGGATTTTACTTTGTATTCTTCAAGTTTAGGTCAGGTAAATTATTGAAATTTCCCAAAAAGTTTGGTTAGAATATGAGGCCAGTTGAAAGAATCAAACCAAAAATGAATGTGCCAGAATATAGCATGAGTTAATAAAAAAAATAAGATTAAAAAAAACAGTTTGCCAGAATATCAGGTCAGGTGGAAAATTTTTTTTAAAAATATGTTCAGAATGTGAGGTCATGCAACAAAGTTTACAAAAAGATAGTGTCATCATAAAATGCAGTCATGTAAGAATAAAGAATCTTTCCCCAAAAAGTTTGGTCAGAATCAAAGTTCTATTATGACATAATTATGATATCATGGAATTCTCACTCAGCATATACAAACAGAATGACAGTTTTAGTAATATATAGATACTTATTTTCAAGTAAATAAATAGATATTGACATCAAAATGGCTCATTTACCTTTTACTTCTTTTTTCTAATATTTCACTAACCAGGAAACTTTGTCAAAATTTATCTAAATGTAAGAATTCTATCTCTGGATGACAAACTCTTAGCTTTTCCAGTAAAAATTATATCTGTAGAAGCAATTGAAGTATTTAATATTTCATTTCTCATAAATAATCACACAATATCACCCTTCTTCAGTCAGAAAACATGCTCTTGGTATATATTATTCTTCTTGATACAAAAACAGAGGAGTGAGGGGTTTTTTTTTAGAAGCAATATTATCGCTGAGTCTTGAACCAAAATGTAACAGGTGGATGTTACAACTGGGAACAACGAAAAAACAGAAAACTCTGGCTGTACAACAAATAGACGGTCTGTTGTGAGGCTTCATTGCCTCGACGTACCTAACGAGACTTTGATTATCATCAAGGGATAGGCTCCAAGATTGGACAGGGACTGCACCTGCATGGATCTGGTATTCCTGCAATATGACTGAGAACCAACAGAGCCTTGTGATATAGCGAGGTACAGCTGGGGCACCCTTGGTTAGTGTTAATGATGCTTCAGCCCAGAAACCATGCTTGACCCTAGAGTCAGGATCTGATGAAGGAGGCATCACTGCTGTTTTCACAGCTGTTATTGCATGAATTTATATCAGATGACAGAAATCTTTCCAATATTTAATCTTACACCTGCTATACTATTTTCAAAGTAACACTTCTTTTATTAAGAAAGTGAGCAAATGAATTATCCAAAATGACAATTTAAATACATATTTAGTACCTGGACATTCATATCATTCATTGGAGTCATAAGTTGATTTCTTATTGGCAATGTGTAGGGTTTCAAGATTTAGTACAATAATTACAAAAGGAAGATTGTAAATTATCAGAGACTGCCAACGAGAACTGTCAACATCAACGAGGTCATCATCAACATAGGTTTCTTCAGTTTTTAAGCTGGCTGGCTAGCAATGTATGTGTCACTAGAGGACATAAAATTTAGTTATTTACTCCTTATTATGTCTAGAAAAACATTCTATTTGTTTTTCTTTAAATTGCCTCAAAATATGTTGGGTGGGGGTCAATTACCAATGTAAGCTATTCTAAACTAGTCCCAATTTTTTAGTGATCATTTCCCAACAAGAAGTAAGAGAAATAACTTATCCATTGATCATCACTTTTATCAATTTTTTAATTCATCACTCCCAACATGACATGAGGCCAAAGGATATTAGTCACATGATGATTTCTATTGAGTGACTAACCAGATCTGTTTTTTTTAAATTTTATTTTCATAATTATCTATATCTTTATACCTTTGTAGTATTCACTTTTGTATTTTTTGAATAAAAGGCTGGTGTTGCAATTTCTCAAAGTATCCAACTGATAATTAGTTTTAATGAAAGGTATAATAAAGTATTTTTCACATCTTTGGTTCAATATTTGTGATTACAGGTGATCATTTATGAATTCTTTAAAGCTATTTTCCTTGATTTTGTTTTGGTCTCTATATGTTGAAAATAGTCTTAGAACACCTTCAAATGATATGTTGTAAGTGAAATACTCAAATGATCTTAAACAAGAATTTTGATTGTGATTTTTTTTGCAATGAAAAGCAAATAAAATTAACAAGAAAGAAATATTAGTAAAAAATTAATGATAGTTTTGATTGTGATGTGTTTATAGTTTCATTTATAGTATTAAAACATTTTCTTTGTATTTTCTGGTGTACAGGCAAAGATTTCGAGATGAATAGCTTGTTTTCACTCAGATTATATCATTGAATCATTGATACCCAGAACCAAGAAGTCAGACCTCGGTGAATTAAACCTGATTGGATAGCTATTTTAAGAGTTGAAGATATGGCTTATTATAGTAGTCAACGTTATAAGAATCATGGTTTTAAAATCACAAATTAAGGAGAGATAAACGTATTGATTAGTTCAGGTGATTGGCCATTTTGTAAAACTAAGGGAAATTAAAGCTTCAACAAAATTCCAACAAATAATTATACGATATTTGAGAGACTAGAATTACAAAAAATGCCAGAATTATTCCCACCCTCAAGAAAGGGTAAAAGCACACAAAATAGGTAGTTTGTCTGTTGAATAAAAAGATTATTTGATATATTGGGAAGTGTTAAATGAAAATTGTCATTTTCATATTGCTGTTTGAAATATCACTTGTGATATTTGAAGATCATTCTCCAGCATTAAAAAAAACATTTAAAAAATGATAGTGTGTAAAAAAAAAGGAACCATTAAGGGAGTGACCATAATGAACGCGGGATTTTAGATTTGAAGTATCAAAGATGATAAAAACACAAAGTCCAAAAGAATGCTATTAATCATTGGAGAAAAGAAAAGATGTTTTGAGAAATCCACTATTAATATAACCCATAATAGGCACAGATAAACACCAAGGTAATGATAATAAGAAAAGGTCAAAGAAGGCGGTGAAATAAAAGAATGTATCAGTGGATCCTGAAAGAGGAGTTCGAAAAGATGAAGGAAAGATATCTATAACAAAGGAAAAAATGAACAGAATCAAAGGAAAATGAATAGAAATGCTATAAACTTTCATCTATAAAATCTCAAAGATAGTGGGAAAATGATCTTAAAATATCACCAGTAATATTTTAAACAGCAATATGAAATCTGAAGAACAAATGAAAATGAAAAATTTGAAGCACTTCATTCAAATGACAGAGGTAAATAAGGAGCACCATATTAAGGTAAAGAGAAAAATATTATACTGTAAAATGAGAATAAAAATCAATCAGAAGAATATAATAAAAGTAGTTTTTCCACTTGTATATATCTATGAATGTATATATGTCAAAAATGACACATGGTAGGCAGAAATTTTTTAGTTAAAGCCTCCAAAATTTTTAGGAGTGGGGGGAGTCAATTTACAATATAACTATAATATGGAACTAGACTCTTATTCTAGGTTCACCAAGTATGACAAAATAGAACATTCTAACTTCATGACATGATGAGAAGATATTTTTTTCAATCACACTTTTTTTCAAAGTTATTTCTTTTAACTTGCCTCATATTCTAATGACCTTTTTTTAAGTTCTTTTTTTTCACTTAACCTCATTCTCTGATCAGACTTTTTAAGAGTTGTTTTTTTCTCCTGGATTCATATTCTGGTCACACTTTTTTTGCAATTTGGGGTCTAAAGTGAGAGGAAGCTTTTTTTCCCTTTTAAAAGTCAGAACAAAGGGGGAACCTTGAAAAAAAAATTATGAGGGGTCAAAAGTGAGGGGAAACTTTTTATTTTAGGGGTCAGAGGTGATGGGAATATTTTTTCCCCTATAGAGGTCAAAATGGTGGGTAAATTCTTTTTCACTAACATAGGTTGAAAGTGAACGGAACATTTTCCCCCCTTTCGGAGTCAAAACAGAAGGAAAATTTTTTTTCTTTCTTAGGGGACAAAAATGAAAGTAAACCTTTTTTCCTTTGCTAGGGATCAAATGTGGATCTAAACTTTTTTCTCTTTCGGGTTCAAAAGTAAAGGGAACATTTTATTTCCAACTAGGGGACAAAAATGAGGGTAAACTTTTTTTTACTTTTTGGGGGTTATAAGTGATAGGAACATTTTTTTTCTCTTTTAGGGATTAAAAGTTAGCGGAAACTTTCTTTTCTCTCTTTGAGAAAAGTACAAGTTATAGAATAGTTTCCTTATTTACTTATTTATTTGCAAATAATTTTAACATTATCATAATGTCAAATCATTTTGGTCCAAGGAAAATAGTGGCTGATTGAGCTCACCTGAAGCCACAATTTTCTAGAGAGCTTTTGCTACCATATCTGATATATTCAGTGGGTCCCTATATATCTATAGGGGTTCGCTATGGCTCACGTCATGGCTGAGCTTAGCATAATCATAGTCAACATGGGAGGAGCTGAGGAGGTTAATGGCTGCTGATAATGATGATGTATTAATTCTATACGAAGCAAGTGACCTGAAATCAAGCTTAATGGTCAGCAAAGGCAACCTTTAAGCAAGTTCTTTGGATAATGTTCAAGGGTTCCCATTAATTCAAAGTGAAGAATAATCTAGAAAGGTAGAAATACTGCTAAAAGAACAATACTAGAAACATTTTCATGGAATTGCTTTCCCAAGATACAGAAGATGTGCAAAAGAAATATTTAGATACAGATGATAAATAATACATTGAAAATATATATCTGTTTTTCTTTCCGTGAACATACTACATTATCTAATTTTCATAAAAACAGATTAAGCTATACATTCGCCGAAAATGAAAACAAATGTATATACTTATTATTACCACGTTACTAAGGAAGTCATTTAAAAAGAAAATATATGAAAGGAACTTTATAGATATGAAATGTATTATAATTAATGCCAAAATGTAAGAGAAGAAAAATGATTGAGTATAAAGCTTTCTGGAACAAATATATCCACTTTACTCTCAAATTTATGGATATATCTTTCTGTTGTCTGGCCAGTATATCTAAATAATCTTTTTTTTTTAACTTAATACTCAGTACATTAAGAAACAGTGAAACCAGAATATACAGTATAAGGTTGAAGACAGGTTTCCCCCTCATCTGAAGGTAGAGCATTCATATAAAATTTTTGTTAGCCCAAATGGTGAAAAGCAAAGAAGCAATTACCATTAATTCATATGGGAAAATTGTTTCTGCATTCCCAGACCAAGATAATAGTGATGATATATTATTGGGTTAATGGCAGGTACAAGAGACTACAGTGTAGGATAGAGACAGGGAGATAGTGTGTGTTGCCTCTATAACAGCTTGCAGTAGAAAAAAAAAAAAGGCTGAATATAATTTTTGCTTTTTGCTTTTTCCATAAAAGCAAAAAAGTGGCATAAAGCAAACTTTCAAAAAGGAGGGTTTACTTGTCTTGCAAAAAATTAATCAAAGGATTTGTTCTGACCTGAAATAAATGTACATATTCTAAGAAAATCTGAGAATTCAAACTGTTTCTTTAATACTCAAGTTTTACTGAGAAATGATTGATGTCATCATTTCACTTGCTTATTTTTAAACTTTATTCAAGTTTCATCTAGTTAAGTATTGACAGATGGAGATAGAAGTAAAGGAATGCTGGATATTTTTCTTACGATTAGAGAACAATGATGATCACATATAGAACAATTATCAATGTTTGCAAAGGAGTTTTACATACAAATACACACGAACACACACACACACACACACACACACATTGACTAAATTTATTTTCTCAGCTATAATGAAAAAATGAAAAATAAAGATGAATGAAAATCAATTTAAGAAACAGAATATGTTATTTGAATCATGAATCTCTTTTCAAGTATTTAAAAAGAGATCTTGAGTTCAGGAGTGTGAACAGACCAAAAATATGCGTACATGATAATCACAATAAAGTGAAGAAAACTGAATAGAAAAAACTTTAAAAGAGTCTAGAGAGAATGTAAGAAACAGATGTTTAAAATTTGAACTATTCATAGATCAACATGTAGTTGAAAGTATCAAAGAAAATATAAGACAAATAAGTGGATGTTCTAAAAATACAAAACTTGAACATTATTATGCATGAAGCTTCCATAAATAATGTTTTCAACTACAAATACGTTAAAATAAAAAAGAATATACCAAAGACATCATCAAATTAGCATAACAATTCAAAACATCAGTTACCATGGCTGTTTGGTAGAGAAAAATAATTGATATAAGATGATTCTGAAAACTGTGGTCTTGGTCTTTGTTCCAATAAAGTTGATTTATGGGAATTTGTGGAGATATTTAATGTGTGCATGTGTATAGAGGTTAGAGAAACAATAAGTAAATAATAATTATAATCAATAAATTCGCTTCTTAAAGTATGCAGTAACTTTTCATGATAGACTTTAACAAAATCCCTCAAATAATACTAGTGATTAAAATGTTTAGTAAAAAATATTAAAAGAATTGTACATCTAGCAGGAAAATAAGATCTCAATTCATTTAAATAAATCATATCTAAATATTATCCAGATCAAAAAAAGAATCGTTGCCAGTTTTAAGGGTATCCATTTTGAAATCCGAACAGATGACCGTGAAAGTATATTTTCAACATTTTCAAGTCTTTGTGCATTGATCTACTGCCCCAAAATTTGATCACTTCTACCTTACGTTGTGGTTTACCTAATCACAGAATTTCATTGAAATTCATTGAGAACTTTTAGAGATATTGCATAGACAGACAGGAGCAAGTGCAGAAGTCTAGGAAGAAAAAAATGGAGAAAATACCTCTCAATCGAAAATAGATTCCTTTATCCACCTTAGAATTTGAGCAAACTTTATATAATACATACCTTATCCTTCTACCAAATTTCATTGAAATTGTGAATCCTCTGCAGAGAGGAGCAAATTCAGAAATTTAGGGAAAGAAGCAAAAATATCTCTCAATCCAAAATGAATCCCTGGATCTGCTCCAGAATTCAGTCACTACTTCCTTACTTCATATAAATATCTCTCAATAAAGAACCTTATCCTGGATCTGCACCAAAATTTGATCACTTCTTCCTGACCTGTGGCTTACCTTTCCAAAAAATTTAACTGAAATTCATTTGGAAATTTCAGAGATATCACATAGACATAAAGAAGTGAATATGATAAAAAAAGTGCAAAAATAGCACTGTCCATTTTTTTTTTAATACATTTCTGTATTTTCTCCTATCTGTTCAAGTGATATCTCTAAAGTTCTCAGTGGATTTCCATGAAATTTTATGAAAGGTTGGGTAATAGGCTACAGAAGAAATGATTAAATTTCTGTATGGATCCATTCACAACAACTTAGTCATAATTGGAAGGAATGCACATTCATAGTTGTCCATTTTGAATTTCAAAATGGCCAGCCTTTAAAGATCATTGAAAAACTAGCAACTATTTTTTAACTCGTCTGGATGGTTTTTACATATGATTTAACCTTGTTGCCAAGATTCTACCTCATAATCATAACTCAAAAAATGTGTCAGAAAACAATATATATATATATATATATATATATATATATATATATATATATATATATGTAAATATGAATAATCAAATTTGAGAATCAAGTATTTGAATTCAAATTTTTGACTATGATCTGATAGTAACATCTTGGAATAAAGTACTGCTCTCCATACGGTACTAATTTTTTTTTCAAACTTGGCATTTAGAGCCGTTAAAATAAGTTACTAAAAAATCTCATTTCATTGAAACCTTTGTATCAATGTGTCGCCTTTTCTCTTCATAGTAAGGAAAAAAAGACACTACACTTTAATGTTTGTAATATATACATATGAAGTTTGTTGTTTGTTTGTTTGTTTGTCTGTTTGCCTGTTTGTGTTACCATGAAGACATAAGTTTTACTCTCTTCTTCTCTTTAAAGCTGGTTAAAGAGAGGAAGATTCATGTGACATGTGCCCAGCAGTTAAAGCGTGTCTGCTGTAGCTGATACATAGACACTGTTTGCTGTGTCTGTGTGTAAGATTGGCAGGAAAACATGTTTTGCTCTCATCCTCTCTTTAAAGCTGGTAAGTTTAACAGGAAACATAAGTTTTACAGTCTTCCTCTCTTTAAAGCTGATTAGATAGAGTGAGACCTATGAGACTGAAAATGATTTTCTAAAATAGAAATATTATAGAATAATAATCAATCAACAGATAACATAAATAATAAGTTGCCTGGAAAATGTTGTAATGATGTAGTACTGAGGTAAAAATTAAAAAATTTCTTATTTCTATTCCATACCTTTCACACTCAATTTAAATTAAAGCCAGAAAATTAATGATAATAAGTAGTTATTTCTGCTAGGACTTTGCACAGAAAACTACAGATTGGTTAAAAGATGAGAAAAATCAGGTGCCAAAAGTCTGCACTGAAAGCATATTAATGCACAATGTTTGCTGTAAGAGAAACGATGATTATTTTTATTATCAGCATCATAGCCATAATTTAGTTTTGTATTTTGAATATAAGAGAAAAAATTATTATGAATTGAAAAATTTATAATCAGTTTGATGTATGAAGTAAGTTTTTTCAGAACTAAAGATGGCAAGAGGAGATCACTCATATATTTTTTATGTATCGTGCACACAAAACACTTGCTTTCCAATGTCTGTACAAAAAAATTACATTAGTAAAAATTTTAGTGACTTAAAATTACAAAGAGATGATAATTCATGTATTAAAAAGTGCATAGAATTTCCATGCTCATATTATTTCATTAGCAGTATAAGTCAGTAAAATAGCAAAACAGAAAAAAAAGAATCCTCTTCTTGAGAATTTAGTACCAGATCATAGTGTGTCTGAATTATACAACTTAACATTTGCTCAAAAATTTATGTACACCAATATTCACATTTTTCTTTTCTTTTTTTTCTTATTTTTCATCTTCTTTGTAGCTATCTCCATATTAAAAAAAAAATCCAATTTGAATTTTCAAGAATTATAGGAAATACTTGAGAATATCCTCATAAAGATTTGTTACAAAATCAACAATGATATTTTGATCATTTGTGATCAAAATGAACATTTGAATCTCAATAATATCTTATCATATGATGATGAATGTGCATTGCTTCAGAAATAAAGACAATTCATATGAAAAATCAATTTAAAAAAATGTAGAAACAATAGTTTCAAATTAATAAATTTAGATAAATGTACTATACAGAATCTATCAACCTCTCTACATGAAAGTTTTCAAGTTGAGGTTTAGATTATCATCTGTTAATTCTCACTATGACTTTAATGATAATTTTCTGTTTAAGTTTGGCTTTATTGTAAACTAGCCAACATGCGGGTCATTCTGCCATCTGTATGGAAAAACAGATCTTATCTTAAATATTAAGAAAAAACCCACATAGCTTACCAAATCGAGAATCAAAATGTACACATAATGTTCAACAGTGGAAGATCAGATACTTAAATTTGAACTCTGCCAGAGCAAGAAAAGAACTAGAAAAACTTTTAAGATTAAGTTTCTGCTTATAAATCATCATCAGGTCAATGGTGATCACTTGAAACAATGAAAAGCTGAGTGACAGAGAACAGTGGAAAGCAAAAAATTTATTCATAAAATAAATGTTATAGATTCATTCACTCATGCACACCTATGTGCACACACACCTATGTGCACACACACACGCGCGCACACACACACATACTCGCACATTTGTGTATTAGTGCAAGTACAAATCAAATGGTTTACTGAGTGAGAATCCCAGGTATTGGAGGAAAAAAAAAAGAATACATACTCCTACAACATGATTCATGAAAAACGATGTGATAGGGGATCATCTACAGTCTTTACACTAGCTTATAACACAGATTATATTCTCTGAAAATGTTGCTTTTGCCATTGAATATCAGTGAGCTGATAAAATATGTAATGAAAATATTGTATTTTGTTTGTTATGGTACATTTAATCAAAATGAATGGATAAAAGTTGATGGAATGAATAAGCAAATTAAATACATTCTGAACAATTTTTGGAATGGAAATATCTTCAATTTTAATTGAAATGAATCAGGGTTTAACTATTTCATATTGAATACACTGCTCTAAGTAATACAAATTCTAACTTAATTATCTCAGTTTACAGAAAATCTACCTTGGTGAAAAATCAGTGGCATTTTTATTTTCATTTTTGTTGAAAATTACCTAACATCTGAGAGAATGTGTACATCTTGTTCAATGAATGTTATTGAGTGTGTGTGTGTGTATGTGTGTGTTTGTGTCTGTACATGTCATTCAATATTGTATGAATTTATGCAAATTTATAACAAATGAGAAAAAACAGCTTTCAATGATCATGAATTTCTTCATTTGAAATGTACAATTATTCTTGTGTTTGAAGTTAGAAAATATTCTAAGTAAGCCTCTAATCAGGAAAATAATGAATTTATCAAAGTTGTATTATAAAAAATGACACAAATCTTTAAAGTCTTAAACAAACCAGCCAATATATTTTCATGTAATACCAGATGAGATGTTTTGAAAATAGTTAAAAAATTGTACAGATATCAATACTAAAAGCATAATAGATGGGTACTTAATGTATCATTCATATTCTATAGGCATCTATACTTTTCTATACTTATATAAAGTAATCTAAAGATGTGTAATCATCAGAGGTGCCACCAGCATTTTGTATCAGCCTGGGTAAGGTTTGGCTGGTAAACTATGAGGAAGGCCAAAGTTCTTATATAAGTAATAATTATGAGTCACAATTAAATTTTGCGAGCCTGGGCAAGACTAGAGCAAGGCTGCTCAGAGCCCAATTTTTCTAATTAAACACCTTCAATACAGCTTGCTGCTAAAATATGTTAGTCATATGATGGTTCCTATTGAGTGACTGACAGGACCAGTTTTTATTTCTTCTTAATACTTTCCTTTTTAGATTGATTTACCGTCAACTACATTGATGTGTATTTTGATTAAAAGAATTCTTTTTCTTACATGAATAAGAAATAATAACGTTTTTTAACGCAAAATTTGTTAATCATGAATATAGCCAATTCTGGATGTATACAGAATTTAGGATTTGAAGGATTCTTTTCGCAAATTTGAGAGAAAGATTTTTTTATCAATGATGAGAAGTGCAACCTACACTATGAAATTTGTTGTATCTTTGAATCCATTGCGTGTGTGCAAATGAAGCAATAAGACACGGAAAGCACTCCCATTCAAAAGACATCTGTGTATGTGTGTTTGAGAGTGTTAGCATTTCCATCTCAGGACTCATGCGTCTTGTGCAGATGAAGTACATATATGAGCATGTGTTCAAATGAAAATTAATCTTCAAAAAGGTGTTTGTTTTATGCTTGAACAAAAGAGTTAAGTACATTCATCTTTGTGATCATATGTTTCTATGTGTGAGTGTGTGTGTGTGAGGTTTGATGATAAGGCTATGATATTTCTATGTACTTTCAAGTTGACACTTGAATGAATGCACTAAAGAAAAACAAGGATATGGAAGCAAGCAGGAAAGAAAGTTGAAATTCGATTGTTTATGTGGGTACATGGCTGCTCATACATATGAGCTTATACATTTATCAGACTGATACCATGCAAATGCATACATGGATATATGAGTGTGCACGAAGAAAAAATGTGAGGGACAACAAAAAATTGGCTATGTTAATCCATATGCATTTTTTATACACTTATATGCATAGAATGATTGAATTTATGTAGTTACGTATCTGTGTGGATGTATGTATACATGGATCTATGATGAAATTAAAGTTTGATTATGTATATATTCATGATCATGCACTTAGATATCTATCTAAATGGTTAAATTTACATGTTTGGATGCCTGGATGAGTATGTGTATCCAAGAATGTGTACATGTCTAGAGGGTTTCTAACTTGTGAGCAACAGCATATAGGTTTGTTTGTGTTAATATGCAAGTAACTGAGTATTTCAGTATGAATATTTTTGTAGCGTGAGTATGTAAATATGAACTGTATGTGCTGTATGCATTATCTGTTGATAGAAAATTTTCTATTCATGAGAAACTTTACAATGCTCAACATTAACCAAAGTTAAGGATTATAATATTGTTGTCAGACATTTACAGTTCAGGTATGTGAACTTGTCAATGCTGTGAATATCTTTACTTTTAAATTTGACAGCATTTCCTTTTCTGAGTAAAATGTTTCTGTTAAAGCATGTTTCTGTGCATATGTTATTTGTTCAGATTTAATCCAGTGCTTTTGAACATTAATAAAATAAGAATTTTGTGTAAATAAGTATGTGTGGACCCATAAAAATAAATGTGAACACTTTTAAACCTTTAATTATGCTTGTGTATGAAAATCAGAAGATATGATTGAGTAACTGAGTTGGCTAATGTGTAAGGCCTCATGTTTACAACTTTCAACAAATTTAATCAAGAATCTTTTAAGAATGAATGTGTAATTATGATCGTTAATCTCCTTACTTACATAATTTTTTCAATAGAAATGTCTGGATGAATTCTGATATAATTTTTTTGTTAGTGTTCGAGCATGTGTTGGAAACCTGGCATTGCACAGGAAAAAAAGCTCAAAATCAAACAACACTGGAAATTAGATGATCTTGTAAAGAGATTTCATGAAATCAAATAAGGACTGCAGTGTGTGTGGGTGTAGGGGGTCAACCATGCCCCTTATTTCCACAAGTGATCAGGTCAGCACACATGCATGCCAGTGCACACCCTTGTGCAGGGGCTTGTATATCTACTTCTAAAATCTTAGGAATTAATTTTTACCCAAACTGAGAATTCATGTACTCAATTTTGTCAATAGTAGTTTGCATATCAAAGTGGGCTATTGGGTTTAAATAGTGGTCATGTTTTATTGTTGCGTTTTAGTTGGGATTGGGGTTAGAGGTAAGGTTACGGTTTTTGCTAATAGAAAAATGTTTTATTGTTAGGTTAGGATTATATCCCTTTGCATCCATGGTTTTCCTCTGACACACAGAAAATAAGGATTCAACATCATACTTACGATGTTAATAGAACCCTCCCTAAAATTTAAAAAAAAATCTATCTCACAACTGACAAATTCTTGGAAGGTTTAAAGGTCTTATGAATTGAACGCATATGAAATTAAAAGAAAAAATTTATTAATTTTCTCTGTCAGAGTTTGAACTCAATCTGCTAATTCCATTTTCCATGACTCTAACCACTTACCATTACTGCTACCTACCAATGAGTTTTTTAATAGAACTAAATGAATATGAAGAAAAAATCTTACAAATTAGGGCAGTAAAAGTAGTTTTGAGCATTAATTCACCTGTACTATATGTGTGGGTATGTATGATCATATGAAAGTTTATGAATTTATGAAGATAAATTTACATGAAAAGAATTTCAAGTAAAATGTAAAATTGACATGCACAGACTTTTGGAAGGGCACGGACCCAGTTTCAAAAAAGGCTCATCCCTAACATTTTTTCAAATTAAATCAGTAATGACCTGTACGTATACACAAAAATAATCTTGAATTCCATTAAATGTAATGCATTACTTTTGTTGTGTCTTCTATCAAAATACATTTTGAATTTTGACTAAAAGGTAAATTTTGATACGGAGAAAAAAAAGGGCAGGGGCTCAAGCACCCCAAACCCTCTATGTGTGAATGTGCATGTGGGTGCGTGAAAAAGGGAGAAAGAGACAGAGAAATTTCATAATAAGTATCTATGTTGTCTAGTGATAAAAAAGAATATCCTTCAAGCACATAATATTTTTTACTTTTGAAAAGAAGTTTGCTTCTTTATTACCATTGTTACAAGTTAAGGCAAAGAATACAAAGTATTGAAGTATGACTTCCCTTTTTCTGCTTCAATATTATTTTATCATTTCCATAATGGTTGCTCTAAATTCTTGCCAGTTTTTCTTTTTCTTTCGTTTCTGCTTTTGGGCAATTACAATTCATTTATGTTTTGCCAATATCCTTTCATCAAACTATTTCTTCCGAAAATTAACCCATTTTTCTTCTGACAAAGTACAGATCTTATCAGACTTTTTGAAACTTTTTTCATTTGCAATCTTATCAGTATATCTGAGTCTTTCTGTCCTTTATCCAGCAATTTCTACATTCTATTTGGTATCATGCCAATGCCCTGCATATACAACTCTTATCAATTTGTTATATCATCTTTTTGTTCCTGTCAAATTTAAAAAGCAAGTTCATTCATTCATTGAATTTATTTCCAACAAACTTTTCCCAGGTTCTGTATTCGATTTTTTTTTTATCCCTCTCTTTCTCTATTCTGCAATTTCTAAACAAGTCCTAATTGGGATACATTTTGTTCCCGAATCTAAAACTATGTTAGAAGCTTGATATAAAACAAAGATTATACACAATGAAAGAGCAAAAACACATGTAACTTTCCAGTGGATCATTAAAATACCTCCAACATACAACAGTGCATAAGAAGTTCACTGAGAGATACATACATAGTGTTTTCACTCTGTATTAGTATATTTATATGTCTCACATGAAGGGAAGCAAATATACTCAAGGATCAAGTTGACTGTAAAATTGATCCTTGAGTTTTGTTTGTTGTTTTATTTATTCCAGTAAACTTCTTGTGAAACAAAGGGCAGTGACCACACCATGCCAATAAACCTGGTTCTAGGCAACTCCCTTTGGCTGAGTCCATGCTAATCTAGCCACCTTCTCTTTACTCTCGACTAACCTTCCCGGGCCTTTTTTGACCTCCCAAATCTTCTCTTTCCTAACCTTGACTTTTATGAACTTTCTAAAAAAAATTTCAAACACTTATAAATATTAGCTAAATACACTGACTGTTCATCATAGAATTTACAACTTGGTGATAACTATTTTTCTCCAGTCTTCATTAGTATGTGTGGGATTCAGGAGAACACTAATTGTGACTATTTGCCTTTGGCTATTTTGAAACTGTTTTTCAAAGTTGACATTTTCTACCTTTCATGCCAGAGTTCACTTTCGTTAAGGAGAAATTCTGAAATGAGCTTTAAAAGTACCAAGCACTAAAATCCAAGCAATTGCCTCGTTACTAATTTATGTCTAAAAGTACACAGATACAAAGGATTGAACTTTAAATTTGAGACATTGGTATCAAGAAGGAAATTAATTGAGGTTTTTCATATGTCTCTTTCAAAGAACTTTGTATTTCCACTTATCAATTCAAGTATTTTAAGCAGCAATGATTAATATTAGTCAAAAAATTAACAAATGATTAAGAGTGAAGAAATTCAATAAAAGGAAAACCTTTTTTGACAATGTAATACATATATGCTGACATTTGGACTGTGTCAATGATATTAGAGAGAAATCTTAAAAAAACAGTGTGTGTGTAATTTATACTCACTCTCTCTTGCTTTCCCTCTCTATCAAACACATGCATACTTACACACACATACATAAACACACACACTCACACTCACACACCCATACATACACACAAACACACAGATTCTGAGATTCCACTTCTGATTTCAAACGAACTTGGTATAGTTCATGGACATAGTCCTAGTTTCTAAAATAAGACATTTAAAAAATAGGATTTCAGAAAAGATAACTGCAAACTATAATATTTGACTCATTAACCCATCAGGAGAAAACTCTGGTCTAATACTTGGGTTTCAAGCCTTAAATTACAAACAAAAATCTATACAGATAGATATTTGCATAAGTAAATTAGTGAGCGACAGACAGACAGACAGACAGACAAACATAGAGGAAGAAGTAGATTTAGAAGTAAAGATAGTGATTAAAATGCTACGCACATGTATTATTTCACTTTTCAATAATAGTCAAAACGTATGAAGTAATTAACAAAGAAAATTACAATATTGCATGGAACAATTTTGTGTAAAAAATAGTTCTTCTTGATTCAACCCTCCAAATTATGACATGTACCATAATCTCATGTTTTTTTACTGAATATCTTTTTACTATTGCAGAATTTACAATTCATTTAAGAATTTAACCAACCTTGAAAATAAAAGTAGGATAATATTTTTTGATAAAAAAGAGTCACAGAATATAATCCAATAAGTCAAAATCTCATGGAAATCTATCAATATTTTGACTTAAAAAAAGTAGACTGAAAATTACCAACTACTTTATTCATAGTATGATGGAGGACAGAATTTTACACGTCAGCTTTCTGTAGAGATTGTTACCCACAGTACTACTATCCTTTCTCATAAACACACATACACACACGCAAATGCTGTATATTTAAATGCTATCATCTTATCATAATTCACTAAATGTCTGTCCATCTGTATGTGACAGCCTACAACAAAAACCACACAATGTAAACTCATGAAATTTTCTGTGTATACTAATGCGATCTTGGAAAAGATTTTAGCAAATAATTTTTCACCCCTCCACACAGCTTTTAATGGTGGCTTAATTTACAATGTAAGTTCATGCTAAAATGGACACCTTTCTGGGACAGCTTTCTCAGCTACTGTTTACTGACTGCTGCAGAAAAATAGTTTATTTGCATAGTGAGTAGGGACTTTGCAATGTTCGTACGGAGGGTGGAGTTAGAGGGAAAACGTTGGGCACTTTTGGAATTGTTCATAGAGAGAGGCTGAGTGGAAAAAGGAAAATGACTTTGTTTATTTTCTGTAAAGCGTACATATTTATGTGCAGCAATAGTAAAAGGAAAAATCAAAAAGTCACAAATATCACTTTTTAAAAACAAATCAAATTAATTACCATGTAATTTCCATCTATGTCTATCTATGTATTTTATCATAGCAAAGCAATAGCAAAACAAATTTCATGCATAAGTTTTGGATAGGTAAGTAAGAGACAGAGACAGACAGAAGACAGAGTGAAAAGAAAGAACAAAATGAAAAAAGAAATAGGAATCATGAGATGGAGGCACTGAGTGAGTTGGAAAAGTGAAAAGTGTAGATTTGATTGTAATAATTGCAGTATTATTCATTTTAGCAAGATTAAGAGCTGAAGATGATTTTGTACAAATTAAGGTAGTGCCCCACTCCATAAGGTTTTATGAACTTATGAAGAAGTTTCAGTGAACATATTTATTAACAACTTTTGAATTCAATTCATTTCATACAAGGTAGAAAACTTGACATGAATTTCAGTTTTTGTCTGTACATTGGATATTAGTGAAAGTTTGTTACACTTCACCCAACAAAAGAAAGAAACGTTGACGTCAGAGAAAAGAATTAAAAAAACACACCATAACCTCTTGATATATATCAGTAATATCAACCCTGGACTTTGTGTGTGTAACTAAAAGCTTGCTGTTTGTGTCATACCAAGCAGAGTTTAGTAAAACAAAATCTATTCCTCCATACAATATTATTCCGAAACTACATGTCCCATTTCAACTCCTTTATTACTAGCACCTGTGATTGGGATTTGTAAACTTTGGCAAAACATGTCAATTAGAGTTGGGCTCTTTGGAAGTGGGAGTGAATTCAAGATCAGTTTTTTGTGTATGTCACTGTTATTCATGCATGACGTCTCTGATTTTTGGGTTGGTCATTGTCCTCAGCCATTGTTGTTACATACGGAAATAAAGTCCAAACTCAATAGTTTGACAATAAAAAAAAGTGGCAATCTTTACAGATACAGATTGGGAGAAAGGCCATATTTTAATTGGTCATTTTGTATGGCTAAAAATTGCTACACATCTTTGAAAATTTTAAAAATTGGGTAGATTTCATTTCTAGGTAACTGCATACAAAAATTCATACAAAAGCTCCAAAAGAATAAATGAATATACGATGTATTGATAGGATATTAATATTCAAAAAAACGTTATTCTCGATCTGAAGATACTATTCTTTATATCTACATAGAAATATTTATTTCATTAATATCTAGTCATATTACTATTACTACTACCAATCTACCCAATTGTAGCCTTTTTTTTCCCCAAAAGTCTAGCCACTTTTAGCCATTCAAAATGACTGATACAAAAATGGTTGGTCTCCTAGTGCATTATTTCAAAGATTGCTGTAAGTGTACTTCCAATTCAGGGTTCTTGATATTTTAGTTTCAAAGTGCATCAATTTTGAGGGTGTGTGAATACAATGCATATTTCCATTTATCTAATAGTCTGTGCACTGAGTAATAACCTCTCGAAAAAGAGAGAAAAATTGTTGATATGATTTAATGAAGAATAGAAATTTTAGTGTTTCGTTCAATGCTGTGAGTCTAACCCTCCTTTAGTAAGACAAGTAGACTGTTTCAATCCTAGTATTATTAAACAACAGTAAAAGTAGAAACGGAAGTTTGAAGCACGCATTCCACCACTGAATACAATAAAACTGGAGCGGCAAAAAGCAGCAGTAACAATAGACTTTAATTTATGAAAAAGCCAGCGACTATAGTAATTGCATAAGAAATAGATTACTTACTTGGTCGCCAACTTTCTTGTGTTGAACATTTTTATATGAATAATACTGCGAATTTTAAATAAAATGTCCGAGAAAGCTTGGGCGTACAATCAGACTTAAAGACAAACGGTCCAGTAAAATGTATATATTGAATGCGGGTGTGCATGCGGCGAGGGAAGAGAAAAAGAGAACGAGATCAGAAGCTGAAGTGGTATAAATTTTTATTATCACGTTTGTTGTATGATTGTTTTGTTCTTGTGGTTTACGTTTAAATCCAAGTATTTTCTTTTCCACATGAGTTCAAATACATGGGAAAAAAACGCAGTTCAAGAGTATATAAGCATAAAGAAATTGTTGAGAAGAAAAAGAGAAGGGAAAGTTTAATAGCAAATCTACGAAAAAGAGAGTTACATTCTGTGGTGGAAGCGATGGAAAAGGAAAATAAAGAACGTTCTTGCAGTACAAGCACAGTGAAAGAGACTTTGTTATCACTACTGCTACTAGACATACTGAGCTGGTAGTAAAAAGGAAAAGTTGCAGGAGATAGTAGTCGAATCAGTAAATTAGTTATAGAAAATAATACTCCTCAAAATGAGAGAAATCTTTTTTGTGTACAGCTGTATTTTTACACAAAAGATGGTAAATCGAAACATATAGATACCTCTTATTTACTTCAATCGAATAAAACATGATAAGTGCGTAAGAATAATAATAAAAATTTTAAAAAAACGAAGGAAAAACTGCCTGTTCGTAAGTTTAGATGCCACAGCGAACTTTCTTGTCACGTGAGGCCGTAACTTTCACTTTCACTTTCACAACTGTTTGACAAAGCCTTTGAGGGAGTGATATGGCAGTTGCCGTGTTGCCCAATAAATTATTGATTAGATGAAACACCTAAACAGATATACGTTTGTTTATAGGTATCATAATTCAAACGTTGGATTGATTAGAAAAAAAAATTATTCATTTGATGCTTACAATGTTGCCGATCATCCACCGGCGAGACAGAGTGTGTGAGTAGTAGTAGTAGTAGTAGGGTAGTCTGGCTGTTCGAATGCTCACGAGCGAAAACCAGTCAGAAACAAAGGGAAAGTTTGTATTTTATGTGAAAAAACTAACCAATTTTTGTGAGATTATCTAAATTATTGTATCATAATAAAATAAATACAACGTTAGTCTTAACGGAAAATTAAGATTCTTTCTTTCGATTGTAGACAAAAAATAACTTAAATTTATGCAGTAGCACGTGCTTTTGTGTGCGTGTGTAAGCGCACTACCGGATTTTGAGCTGGAATACATGCTGTACTCCAACCCCCACTGCGACTGTCTATGTCTCAAATTAAATGTTTATTGTTTAATATGTATATATATATATAATATTCTTTTGTGCATAGCATTTATACTTTCTTTAATTCTTCTCGATGAATGCTGTTAAATTTTAATGAAAAGTGGAAGTGGACGTGAGATGATAGAATGATGTTGGATGGCGGGGAGAGGAGAGTTGCCGTACTGATTGATTACATCGAAGTAAAGCACGTGAATGTACGCACATCATGTGAAGGTGAAGAAGAAGGTGATAGGTAGACACGGGGGGAAGACTGGAGAAAATTGAAAATGTATTAATGTTGATATTTTGGGTTTAAATGTAAGAATGCATGACTGTTTAATTGTTTAGTGTTTAAAGATTCAATTCAATACCGACAAAAATGTTCTATTTAATGAGCAAAATCTGTCGGTGTTGAAGTCATGCGTTGCATGTGACTGTCTAGTCTAAAATGCAACCTACGCAACATCGATCGAATCGAGCCAGACAGATAGAGAGAAGAAAACATAAGATGAATGAAGAAAGGAAGAATTTAAAGAAGAAGAAGAAGAAGAATTTAAAGAAGAAGAATTTAAAGAAGAAGAAGAAGAAGAAGAAGAAGAAGAAGAAGAAGAAGAAGAAGAAGAAGAAGAGTGTATATTAGTTTCAACAATCATTATCGTAAATAACTTGAAAAATGAACGGAAAACTTTTCTATTAGATGAAAGGAGAGCAAGAGGGCAAGAGTGTAAGGGCGTTATTAGCAGCGTGCCGATGCGCTGCCAAACAAAGGATGATGATGATGATGATGATGATGATGATGATGATGATCATCATCATCATCATCATCATCATCATCATCATGACGACACGATGACGACGACGACTACGACGACGACGAAGATGACGACGATGATCATGATGGTGCTAGTGCTAGTGCTGATGATGATGGGGAGGATCGCCGGTTTGTTGGAGAAAGTATTATCGGGGAAAAAATTAATTGGGAAAGGGAGAATGTACTTCTGTTTTACATAAATAAGTCAAGTTGGTTTTTTCTATGGTTTTGTGTTGAATATCGACACCGCCAACCGATTTCAGTTGTTTTAATGTTTTTGAAATAGTAGTGCAACCGAGCGCATGTGTGTAGGTGAGAAAGAGAAAGAAGGAAAAAAAGAAGATTGAATAACTTTATTTGTTTATTTATGCTAAGTAGTGCAAGTAGTGAGAAGAAGAAGAAGAAGAAGAAGAAGAAGAAAGAGAGGTGGGGAGATAAATGAATATATTCATATATATTTGTTCGCGAGTCTCTTCCTCACTGTAATTTATGAGGGTCAATTTCCTTACAAGAGTTGTTTCTGAGTTGTAAATCTACCAACCAATAACGGCAACACAGTACTATTTTTATCTGTCTGTTGTGTCTATACAAGATACATTGATTTAAAAGCTAACACATTGCATACCAATGTTTCGTTTGAATGTATGTTGTTCTTTTATATATATATATATACACACACACACACACACACACATATATATATATATATATATATATATATATATATATATATATATATATATATATATATATATATATATATATATATGCTTTTTTTTATATCTATTCCAATTTCATATTATTATCAAACTAACAACCGCACAGTACTTAGATGGCTCTAAGATGACATGATTTTTTTTTAGGAACTTTTTTTTTAAATTCTTAATCTTTTATTGAACATGTTTTCTACTTCTTGTGTGAAATAAGCAGAGAATGCAGGAAGGGAGATATAAAGAAAATAAATCAGTAGTTAGTTGTGGTCTGAAGTTGTTCGTTGCCAATGGGCACGTGCATGTATGCGCGCGTATGCAAGCACGCACGTGCACCCACCGAATCAGAAACTGAAACTCCGAACAATGTTTGCGCACGTTCGTGTTTTGTGCGTGTGCGCGCGCGTGTGAAATTCAAATTGTTCGATCACATGTTAAGAGGAACTTTTTTTTCGTCGGAGATGCCAGCCTCAAATGAACTGAAACACAGAAAGTCAGTCGAGCGGACATCGTCATTAAAAATAACTTACTTCAACAAATGATAGGGGAAAAACAAAAGAACAATAGTTTCTGTTGGGATTCGAATACAAGTGAGATGGGTGTGGGGACGCGTTTTTCTGTTTACTGCAATGAGTAGCATCAGACCTAATGTAAAATATATCTGATGAAAAAGTTTTAGTGTGGGTTTTTCTCTTACAACTACATATGTGTGGCTTCTATAAACAAACCTATAAGATTTGTTTTCTGTTTTCGTTTTCAATCATTCATTTGATTACAGCAACTTGTATTGGGGAGTTTATTTGTGGTACAAGTTGTTGCAACAACATGAAAATCATTTTCTCATGATAAATTAAGAATCTGTAAATACTGAATGAATAAAGAAAAGGATATGAGTCCATGGATTATATTTTTGGATTAAAAAAACAAAAAAAAAAAAAACATCGATCACAACCCGTTTCATGTTTTGTGTATTTGGTGTAATAGAGAATCTCATGCATTATAGAAATATATCTTGTTATTTTATTGAGCTCTCAGCAATTGATAGCTAATGGAAAAAAATAAAAACTTTGAATATACATATAAAGCCTATTGGTATGAAAGGTGCAATAAAATATCTAACATTATTATGCTTTGCTGATATGTTATAGATATTTACCTTTATATTCTATCTTATTCAATTATTGATTCAATTGAAAAATAACTTTTCGCTAGGCCAGGTCTGACATGGTTGAGCCAGTCAAGATTTTTTTTCATTGTTTTTTTATAAACATATATTTTTTTTACAGAACATGCACTTCTTGTCATTGAATAAAAGCTGCCTTTGAAATTAGTAGGTTCAATAACTTACTACTCATAATAATAAAAGTGTTCTAGTGGGTGACTTTCCATTAATTTAGTATTCCTCTGTAATATTAGTTAGTGTTGTGCTTCAGTACTATTGATCTTACAGTCACAAAATGGGTAACAATCTTTATATTCTTAGCAGGATTAGTTTAAAATTCCGTTACCCACTGTACCATGTGACCACCAATCAATCTTGCTTGCTGATCAGTGATAAAATATAAAAATAGACCAGCTCTGCATAGTATAAACATAAAGGTTAGAGTTTTTGCCAGTAAGCATATATCATAGCCTTGTGAAAATCTTTTACTCTTTATGTCATTGGCATAGATAGTAAATGCTTGCTCAAGGATAAACTTATAGAATCATCATCAGCAGCTGTTTTTTATCGTCTGTCATTAGACAAAAACCATCCCCAAGATTCACCAGACTTCTCTATCATGGGCATTGCTGAGCCAGTATTTTCTGAATTTGTCTAGTTCATCACGCCATCTTATTTTCTGTCAGCCACAGTTTCATATATGATCTCTGGTGATCCATGTGATGAGCTGTGATATCTAGTAGTTGTCTGACATTCTTCTAACAGCCCATTGCCTTTTGAGTTTTCTGATGGTTTCTATGATATCTCTGACTCCTGTCTCTTCTCTAATATACTGTACTGTTGTGATATCTCAATGTGAGTTTGAGTATGATTTGCTACTGAGCACATTGCATGGTTCTCTGTTGGTCAAGCCGATCGCATACCATAACATGCAGAGAAATACATAACCAAAAGAAAACCGCATGTAATTCTAATTGGCTAGTGATCTTACTTTCGTTATATCAAGTGTGAGTTGTTGGGTGTTGGTTGGCTTCCCTATTCGAAGAGTGACAATAATATAATGTTTTTTTTCTTATAGAATCGATGCTGATTATTTTTCTCTTGGAACTTTGAATTCAAATTCCTGATGGTGCCCTAACAAGGGGGGGGGGGCACGTACATACTTTCACTGCTGGTTTTAGCACAGGCTAAAAACCACCATATATGTTGGAAATAAAGGATTATTGGGTGTAATTCCAAGAACCTGCTGCTAAGTTACTATACCTGTGCCCACTCCAGATATTGATATATATAACAGACATCCATCTCACAGCAGATTTGCATATGTCATTCCATAACAAATCATCTAGAGCTCCCCCAGTCACTCTCTAAGACCCCCTGAAAATAATTAGAGGTGCTCCTAAACCAAACCTAAGGAAATATCCAAAATGTTAGGTCTGTATCTTTATCTAATAGTTTTGAAATTAAAAATCTTTGAAATTTCACTCAATCTTATGCATTTTGTTGAAAGAGCCTTTCCCTCAAACCTCCAACATTTACAGCTCCTTTGATATGGCATGTGCAGCTTTGAAACTTTGTGACTAGCACTAATATGATTTTTAATTTCAAAACTATTAGAAATATAAACATTATATTTTGGATTTCTCTATAAGCTTTGCATAGAAGTAACTGTGATTATTTTCAGAGGAATCTGAGAGGGTGACCTGCGGAAAGTTCCTAAAATTGGGTGATTTGATATAGAAAGACAAATTAAATCAACCTCTAAGTGGGGTTCCAACCTCCCTGACCCATCCTGGTTGGATACCGATTAATGAAACTAGTCTCTTTTGATCAGATCCTAATTCTCAAACATGCCTAATTACATGTACAAGTAACCTTCAGACATGCTTACATTTGGAAGTGTTACTTATGTGACATACATAATTAATTACTGGGTGTTTGTCCTGAGGAATCTCCGCATATGTGCAACAGTCTGTCATGTTCTCCGCTGGCCATCATAAGGTGACTTTTATTTTTTGAGACATATCTGGTTGTTTCTGAATTTCCCAATTGTTTGAATATTGAAGTGTTTACCAGTAGACCAAAGTTGGTTATATTTGTACGAAGGTCAATCTCTTGGTGTTAAGTGTCTTGATTCTAAAATCTCCTCTCAAAATTCTGGATTATAGATCCAACCCAACCCTAAATGCAAAAATGTATTTTATAGAATCTTATGTACTCTATACTATAAAATGATACTTGTAAAATCCAAGCTAACCAGAGAAAGAAAAGGGTCTATCTTGTCACACTGAAGTACCAAGAGTTTTAAACAAATATCAAAGATCCAATGGCTGTGGACCAGGGGAGGCCAAGGGTTATAACTACTCTTCGATTTTGACTTGTGCCATCACTGGGATTCTGATCTCATTTCTTTGAAATATGATAAAATAGCAGTGTTTGCACCTAGTTGAATAAAGAATATATGAATAACATAACTTTATCAACTAAAAAGTACTCTGAGAATACATATCTCTACCAACACCATTGTCAGGGGTGGGTGTTAATGGGCATGGATCCTCCCCATAATTTAATCAGTTCTTCTATAATTTATTGTCCACTCTTCCATAAAATATCATTGAAATTTATTGAGAACTCTTGAAGATATCATGTAACCATACATGAAATTTTGGCGATATAATGTGGTATGGGCATATGACTATGAAGTAGGGGGATAATTGTACATGGATCCGCCCAAAATTCCAATCAGTTGTCTCATAGCCTATTGCCCATCTTCCCACAAATTGAGATAGAGAGGCAAAGTTGTGATGTCATGACCGAACTCCTGGTTCCAGCTGGGATCCAATTCATACTGAATTAGTGCTATGAGTACTATGAAAGTCTTGCTAGTCTCCTTTTTCATCGTTTTTTTTCATTTCGACTGCAGTTTGTCAGTATAGGATATTTAGTCTATATTTGATTGAAAAAAATTGATAACTTTTAGTAGATTTTTATCAGTTTTAATGGATTTTCCATCCGAGAGTAGACGCCAAAGCAAAGCAAGCATGCAGCCATCATCATGGTTCAATGTTCCATTCCTGATTGCAATCATAGATCTGATTGCCATTATTGAAAATATTACAGGTTCTGATGTTGAAATGCACTAATAATACATTCTTATGATATCGAAAAATCATTTTCAGGTTTAAAAAGGTGCTCATTTTTTGGGTTATGACAACAAGAAAAAACAACTAAGTTCATTGTATAAGCTAAGAAGAGTTAGCATGTGTTATATTATAAAGAGATCCTAAATCGAAAATGAATTAAACTAACATCAGGACATAATTTTTTCACATGCATAGTCAATAAATTACTTTTTAAAAAAATTTATATCATCATCATCATTATTGTCAGTCTTTTAGTGTCCGTCATTGGATATAGGTCTTCCCCAAGATTCCCAACACCTCTCTATCGTGGGCTCTACGGAGCCAATATTTTCTGAACTTGTCTAGTCTGAATCTCCATCTCATTGTCTGCCAGCCTCGGTTTCGCATGTCATCTCTGGGGATCCATTTTGTGAGTCATGATGTCCTTTGTTTGTCTACCATTCTTGCAACATGACCAGCTCATTGCCATTTGAGTTTTACAGTGGATTCTATGAAGTCTCGGACTTCTGTTTCTTCCTGATATATTATGCAGTCCAATGGTCTTTCCATGTTAGCTTGAATATGGTTCTTCCATGTGCATGTTCCATGCTCCTCAGTTTACAGGTCAGTCTCTTGGTTAGCTTCCATGTTATAGCTCCATAGGTGACTATCAGAAGGATGCATTGGTTATATAACCTTCTTTTTAGGATTAATAGGATGTTCTTGTTTTCGAAGGTTGATGAGCACTCGACAACAGTAGGCTACTTTTCGACAAGAAAAACTAACACATCAGAGAATAGTAATTTTATTGTAATAAATATTGTGTAATTATTAAGAAGAATGATTATAGAAAGTTCTTGTGAAGAACTTATTCCCATAGACAATGTAAACTCGGATGTAGATAATCCATCAGTTCTTTATGGTATGTTTTCTCTCTGAGAGTATTTTTTGTTGTTTTATTTATTTATATATATATATTCTATAGAGCTTCTCAGCTTTAAACAGTGAACATTAAAAAACTTTTCAAATTTTTTTGTGTCACTTTAATAACTCATTTCCCAATAACTGTCAATGCAATCCATATAATTTTCTTCAGTGTTTTTTCCCCTGATTTACATATACTTTTTTTTATAATAGAGCAATGTATAATTTTTTTCTTGTTTGGATCATCAGTTATTTACCTTGTAGCCATTTAAGGGATTTTAAAAAACAAAACAGTTATATTAACATGGCACCTCAGCAGTGCTGATCAAACATTCCCTCCCTTTCAGCGATGATTTTAATATATTGCTTATGTCATACATGAAGTTTGTTATTTTATCTTGGGTATTATATCAGTATTTGGTACCAATCTGAATAGAAGCAATGAATATACCTTCTATTATTACTTATTGCAGGCTAAGATATTTGAATATCAAGTGAGGGATGGCATTCTCATGAAGAGACAACTGTGAAAATTCAAGTTGTTGAGGTTGACTCACAATCACAGAACTTATTTCCTGGGGAAGCAAAGAGGCCATGATAATTGATTTAAATTCTTTTACACAACAAAGTTTCTGAAAAATTCCCGATAACTTGATATTGAATGAGAATATACTGTCATTTAAAATGAAAAAAATATTCCAACAAAAATCCATGGAAAAATGAGAAAAAAAAATACTTAAAGAAATACTTACTTTAAAATGTTGTACTAATTTATAGCTCAGTCAGGAATAAATGAAATACTGTAAAAAAAAACCCAAAAAAAACAAAATGACGTATTGAAGGAAAAATTGGGTAGCTCACAAAGACGATTTGTACCAGATACGCACATGGATCAAAGTTGATCCTGGAACGTAAATAAACGAGATTTACAAGAAACTTGAGAACTTCAAGCGTCACTGTAACCATTTATCAGGAACGGGACTAGGAATGATGAGGTCATGACCCTACAATGGCCACTAAATGGACGCTACAAGCGCACTACGGGTTGGAATTAATGAATTTCGGCCAAATTTAAACAACAATCAAACTTATGAAGATGAAAAATAAAATTATTCACTGGTGAGACGTAGATTTAATTGGAAGCGAATCATATCATTTCTATTGCAATAAAGTTTATTTTTCGCTGTTTAAAAACAAAACAAACGTTGTTTGGTGACATTTCTGGCCGAACATATGCAGAAATGGCCAAAATTGTGGATAAAAACAGTTATTTTATAATCTGTTTATATTAGATGAAGTATTTAAATCATCCTGACAAATTGTATACATTTTCTTAATACTATTGATCTTTTTGATCTTTTCATCACAACTCAGGCTTTGGAAAGTTAGAATTTTCGATAAAAAAGCGACCGAAAAATGAGGGTGAAGATGAATAGTAGTATCCAAAAATTAATAATGGTGATTGTATATAAAACATTAGTACAATTCAACCGAAAATGAGGATTTATTGAAAAAATTTCAGCAGCAATTTTGAAAAAAGGCCAGATTTGTCTATTGAGTCTATTTTCACCTCTCTTCTCTCTCTGCAGAATACAAACAGTGCCGATTGGAATCTCTCTGTCTCTGTCTGTCTGTCTGTCTGTCTGTCTGTCTCTCTCTCTCTCTCTCTCTCTCATCAATGCTCTCCACAAAGATAACTGGCCTCAAATTGTAGTATCTATTCTTTGACGCCCTCCGGCTAGGATTGTTCCCCATCCCGGAACCACTGACCAACATGCTCAGTCTCGTCCTGAGACCGTCAGCAGGGTCTGTCCTGTAAACTAAGTCAAGCCTGTCATAATGACTTTGCTAAATCATGCACGAAGACTTGGGAACTTTTACACTAAAGGATTTGTCCTCTGAACAAGCTTGTCCCGACGTCCACGCACAAGGACTCGGGTTCTCTTGTACCCCTGCGCCTGTACATTCTCGAACGAGCGGAACCCTACCTTAATCCCGACCTCGTGTCATATTTGTAGTCGAGCGGATGCAAATGAATAAACTTGGCACCTCTTGATCACAGGGTGTTAACTCACTTAATAGTTTGCCCAAGATATGTGTCCAGTCGCGCGACAAAGCAACCTCACGGCATAGGAACTGAAGCGTAGACAGTTCCACGGGGGTTTTTGTTGTTTTTATTTTTAGGAATGAGAAGATTATTATTCAAGGATTATGGATAACAGTATTGAATGCCTTGTACAAGTGTAAATAAATAAATAAATGAATAAACACACACACATACACACACACACACACATATATATATAAATATAAATCACAAAAAAGTTATCAAAATTTTCTATCGAGTATAAACTAGATGTCTTGTGCTGACAAAACATGCGAAATCGTAGTCGAAATAATGAAAAACGACGAAAAAAGAACTAGCAAGATTCTTGTGGTACTATTCATTATGAATTGGATCCTGGCTGGAATCGGAAGTTCGTCATGACTCAGACTTAGCCACTCTATTCTTAGATAATTCTTGGAGATATCTTGCAGGGAGAACAAGAAAAATGGCCATATTATGTGGTTTTTAACTGAGACGTAGTGGAGGTAATCGTGCAAGGATACGCTCCAAGATTTAATCAGTTCATATTATTCAGATTTTGGCAATTTCATAAAACCATATCGCTATGAACTTTTTACTCCGCATCGTACGTAAATTTTAGGACTATTTTCACTTAGCTGCATCATTTCTTTCTTTTCTCTTTTTTTTTTTTGCGGCTAAATTCTCATTTTTAGTCATGCAAAGTCTTAAGAAAGTATAGATATCCGTTAATCTATATTATAATATTGAGAGACTTCGTAACATTCTGCTACGGATTTTCTTCTGTGTGCCCCCTACTCGTGCTAGCCACAATTTTACACAGTTTGTCAGTGTAGGATATCTAATTTATACTCGATAGAATTTTGATAACTCTTGATGATTTTCTATTGATTTTTCATTGTTGCAATTGTTTATTTGCATTGTTTGCCTTGTGTCTCGTTTGGCGATGTTGCAGCCAAATATGAAAAGTCAACCCTTTCTTGGTCACCAGCTATTTTCTGTGGCAATATTTAAACTTTGCCATTTTCTGAAAACCATTTCCATGTGAACTTTTCCCCGCAATATATTCAAATTTTAGCACTATTTTCACTGAGTAGCTCTATCATTTCAAATGAATTATCATTTTTAGTGCGTACTGCATTGTCGCAATTGTTTATAAACAATGATTATTATTCAATAACGTTCATTTCGCAATATGCATCATCCTTGCTTCGTTTGCCTGGGCGTATAATATGACCAAACGTAGCACAAGAAGAAGGCACACAGAAGTCTCTCAAAGGGATTATATAGATTAACAGATATCTATACTTTCTAGAGACTTTGTATGACATTTGGGGGTACTTCAAAGCAAATGATAAGAGATGTTAATTTAATAGTTGTTCAAAATGTCCTAAAACAGTACTTATTACACATAAAAGTATTGCTTATTTTTTGTTTAAATTCAAAGAATATGATTATTACTAATGGTGCGAAATAAAAAAAATTAAAATCAGAATAAAATGTTCATTCATTTGGATTTACAAAAGAATACTTAATTAAATTACTTGTATAATACATATTTAGTTGAAATATTCGAAACTAGTGTTGTACTTTTTACTGATGCCTCTAGGCAGAATGCAATTGTAGCTTGCAATAGCTCGTACTACACCATTGTGTTTTTAGCTGATTTCTTTTGCCTTGATGCATTTTTACCAGTGCATTACGACATTGTTATATCATGCCCGTAATTTCACTTGTATGCAAGCTCATGAACAAAAACTATCTATACCTGAGGAAGCTACAGAAAGATATGATGGCTTTAATATATGAATAAATTCTTCAAAGTTCCAAAATATCACAGAATAAGCAATCAGCACCAAGAAGCATTTGAGAAGCTGAGGAGACGGAACCCATTGAAATCTGATGATTTAGGTGCTATTAGTGTAATCACTGGTGGGACTCAAGATATAATAGGTCAAAAACAGCTATCCATTATGCGCGGTTATGTTTCAGAAATATTGGAAGTTGAGGAAAACTTTGTCAGCTTTTATAATATTCCTGATGAAACAGGTCTCACAATTTTCTAAGCGATTGAAGGTGCCGTTAACCGACCAGAGTTTGATATGAAATTGAATAGGCGTCTCAGTTTCAACGGTGCATCCAACATGAGTGGTCAGTTCAAAGGTGCAAGAGCTCGACCAAAAGAGAAATTCACAGTCAAGGTATTTCTTTTCAGATTTGAGCTTACATGAAGTCACAAGAGAAGAGGAGATCATGTACGACACATTTGCATTTTCAAAAAATTGGACAAATGTGATTCGAAATTCTGGAAAACGAAAAGCTCAGTTCCAGACAATAATCACTGACTTAGAAAATTCAATTGAAGGAACAAAATGCTTGTACCTGATTGTCCAGGATTTGTATCCTACTCGTTGAGTTGTTCAAAAACGAGAATTTACAGGCTTAGAAAACAATAAGAAGCCACTAAAAAAATGAGTATACAACCAATGAATTCTCGCAATAGTCACCTATGGAGCTGAAACTTGGAAACTAACCAAGAAACTGACCGTCAAACTGTCAAGCATGCAACGTGCACGTGGAAGATTCATGTGATCATCACCTCTTTTCGGTTTATTGGCTCTGGTCAAAGTGTAGTATCTGCACCATGACATTGCCCAAGGTGTAGAGACTGCACTTAGACATCCAATGGGTGGGAGATTGATTGATGGTGCAGGTCAGTCCGAGTGCACAGGTGCAATGTCGTAGCCAATGAGGGCTATTGAGGCTCGGCATTGCTAAGTGCATTGAGGCCTATGGACTCGTCCCAGGTTCTCACATTATTACTCAGCCTGCTCGCAGAGAAGCAGTTCGCCTCTGAACGGTGCTATCCCATTGCATTCTCAAATGGCAATGGGATGGTCATGTTGCAAGGATGGCAGACAACTGATGGACATCACGACTCACAACATGGATCCACAGAGATCACATGTGTAACTGGAGCCGACAGAACACAAGATTGAGAGACGAACTAGGCAAATTCAGATAGTATGGGCCCGTGATAAAGAGGTGTGGTGAATCCTGGGGAAAGACAGGCAATAAAAGACTGGTGATGTTGATAGAAATTCACAAAAAAACAAAAACATTGACTATGCAAATAGAAAAAAATCTGTCCTGATGTGATGGTTGTTTGATTTATTTTTGATTTAGGATTCCTTTTTAACACAACATACGTTAAGCACAGGCTCGGGCTCTTAGCTTATACAACCAACTTGGTTGTTTTTAGTTGTTGCTATAAATCAGACAAATTCAGAAAGTATTGGCTTCACGACACCCATGATAGGGAGGTATGTCGATCCTGACAACGACAGGCGAAAAAATGCTGATGATGATGAAAATTTTCATTTGATAACATCGTCACTGACTGAGATATCAACAACGACGTTTGAGCAAAAGCATCAAGCATCGCGAAAAAGTTGAACTCTTTCAGCATGCTGTTTGGCATTTGACTTGCCATCTTGATACTCTCCCCATGCGGAAACTTAGCTAAGCAATTTCCAGAGAAAGCATCAAGACCATGCAGTGCTCTTGGTGGAAGTCAGGTGTTGATGCAATGTTTACAAAACTTGAGCTTTGATGAAACCTTCAAAAAACAACCCAACTCGATATCTCTGATTCAGCCTTTCTAAGAAAAAAAGTCCCAATGCGCTATGAAAGCAACTCAGTGTCAGCGGAAGGCTATTCTTTACCAACATTCAAGGACAGAGCACAATAATATTTTTCAAGGATCGATTGTTTGATTGTATCCATATGAGATCGATTCAACCAGCCCGGAATTACGTTTGTCGCAAAGCTTGAGAAATTTATAGTGAACACTGCGAATGGGAAAATCGAATGGATCGACGAAATTAACTGTTATCCCGAGATAAGTGGTGGGGATCTTAAGAATGAGCTCGACCTTTCCCAAAGTATTATTTGCTAAGGTTACGCGGTCAGAGAAAATCCTGTAAGAACAATGTAGGACATTCTTAATGCTTTCAAGAATGTTCCACAATCACAACGTGAGATTGTGCCCAACACCCTGAGACTTTTACGGCTGCTACTACTGCCTCAGCGGGAAATACTTTCAGTGGTTCGCGACTTCTCAAAACGCACTTACGTTACACAGTAACTCAACAGCGCCTGTCAACTGTGGCCATTTGTAATTACCGCCAAGACCATTTCCACGATTCCTCTGATTGGTTAATGTATAAGATTTGTCGGTAAATTCAGTGAACTTGAACGTCGATTCACTATTGGAAATTTTTAAAACGTTACTTAATAGTTATGTTTGTAGACATATCAGGTCACTTTTGACATTATCTAAAAAAAAATGATTAAAATATGAAAAAAATTCCTACTTTCTTGTTTTCGCTAGAAAGAAAAAAGTCCAATTATTTGTCTTGAGAAAAAAAAACCAAATAAATTTTCATTGATAATAATCTATAATTGGGCTGTTTCTGTATTTTAAATTTTTACCGGCAAAAGGTCAACAATGAATGTTGACAGCTTATTGACAAGGGACAGATTAAAACTTTAAAAAAGTGACGATCAAAAGCGTAATTGAACATAAAATCAACTTTGAATTTAAACTTTAATGATGTTAATAAACACTTGAAAAACTTGAAAAGGGCTACATCTGAATTGTGTCTAGAACGACTCCTTCAATTGGTGAAAAATGAAACAAAAAAAAAATAAAACAGAAACGGCTCGGGCTTTGAGTTGTCCTATAGCTTTTCATAGTTACAAAAAGAGCTTTTCATGAAAAAATACTTCCCGGACCTCATCATCATTTTCAATGATTATATTTGATTAATATATATCATTGCACTATTAATAACACAAATCACAGAGTTTGGTCAACAGCAAAGGTTCACTGAAAGAATATAACAAGAATTTTCAAAAACAATCGAATTAACTGAAATTTTCTTGAAAAAACTTATAAAAAAGAATTTTAATTTTCAAGTTTTTTCTGTTCACCGAAAATAGCTCTGATATGTAAGTTAGCAAATGAAAAGGTCGCCAAGATGAGCAATATTTTACTTCATTGATTCAAGTGAGACATTTTACTGAATTTCCTACGCTCCTCTTTAAAAAAAAGGTAGACAGAATTTATATTTCCATAGACTTAACTTTCATACGTGTAGAAATCATGATCAAAACTATTGTAGCGCCCCCTAATCTTTTAGTTGGGAATTAGATACGAAACCCTTCTTTTAGCTAAATATCGAAAACGTCACTTCCTACAACGACCCTTATAATATCTGTGGACGCACATGGTCAGGTGCTCATTGGCGCCGGCACTCCTAGCTGGTTACACCTTTGGCCCCGGCACTCATTGCCGGCTACTCTTTCTCTCTTTCCTTCTCCCTAAGATCGTTATCATTTCGTCGACCACACGGCCGATCCGATCTTTACCATTTTCCCACCGTAATCTATCTCTGTACTGACTTAGCCCATTTCACTTCACCGATGTCGAGGCATTTCACATACGCACATTTACATAATGACGCAACTGTTTCCTCACCACGTGCTCCAAATGTATATACACCTCTCACTCTCATGAATGAAATGGCAATGCTTTTTACTATTCGATAGTCATGACGATCTATCTTAATTTTCTTTACTTCAGGAAACACGCATCTGTGTTCTCTGTCTCTCATGGTCTGTCCGTCTATCAGCGTCAGAGAAAAGCCCCCAAGTCACACACACAACTTGGTAGTTCGGCTTGCTCACTGAACCCAGTTTCCATATTCATTCCTTGGTACGATCCAAGCTATATGGATTCACAAACAGTTCAGAAAACTCTGCTCCGACTCCGATGCCTGTACTATCAACGACAAGAAAGCTCCCATCTTTTGCTATTTCTTCTCATCTCTTTACGCAATCGATCAGATTTATGTTATCATTGTATATATGTTTCATTTTCATTCGTTATTTGTCCTTAATGTCCTTGTAATAAATGTACGTCTTATTTGTACATCCAAATACTTGTAGTTCTTTTTACTTAGTTTCATCTCCGTGTCTACGTTCATTCCTGGCGTGCTTTCTCTTAATACATCGCCCTTTCTCCTTCCACAACTCCAGTGACGTCACTGCTAGCACCAAACCATGAGGAGACAAAATGCTTTGCTTCCAACATCTTCACGCTACCTAATCCTCGACTAGAACAACCAGGACCGCTATAACTGATGACCACTAAATACCACAAAAATCAGAACCATGAAGATATCCTAAACTATAAATAAAATAAATCAATAAATAAATTACGAGGTGGTATAATGAGAAGGAAAGCAATCACTTTCTATTTGATGAATTTTTATGAAATTTAATAAGTAGTTGATTTTTTTGTAATTTTTCAAAATCTGAGTATTTTTGCACGCAAATTTTTTGGAAATTACTTTAATCCAAAATTCTGTCTGCCATTATGTTAATGATTGATTGTTTATTGTTTTTTACATGACACATGGACTGATAGCTTGATTATTCAAACCCTACTTATTGATTCATTGATATAAAATGATATACCTTAAAGTATAAACTAGCTTTTTAAAAATGATAGCATATTGTCAGGCACCTGTTTTAGCCACCATACAGGAAAAATATTAGTCTGTGGCCCTTGGAACAACTGCTATTATTCCTTGACAATAAAAAGCAACAAAATTCTTCATTAGCTTTTCATCACAACCACTGAGACTATCATTCTATGACTATTCGCTAACAGTCCAGATGGGAAATGAAGCTCTCACTGAGATTCAAACTCAAATCGCTTTTGCCTCAGGGAAACCTGGTTATCCATACAAGCTGCTTGTATCTATCGAGTTATGAGAACCTTATGGTTGGCAGAAGATCAAATCTAACCGCCAAACAAACCCTTCATTTTTGTCCTATCACTTGGCACCATATATGTTATTGTTTTTAAATTAATAATATTGATAGTAGCAATATTAACTTGATTCTATTTTCCATTACAGTGCATGTCAAATTATTATGCAAAAGAGTTATAGTATTACAAATATAGTTTCAGGTAAGATAGAGAAAATAATCTGATGCAACACTGACCTGCATCAACACAGCAAGAATGAAGACATTCTGCATAGTTGTGAACAAATGGAAGCCATTTTTGTAATAACCTTACATTTTAAGAGTGCCAAATTATTAAGTGACCAGTGTAAGAGTATTGGAATGTGAGTCATAAAAGTGATTTATCACAGGCTGAGAAGCTTGAAAAAGGTAATACAGTCCTTGAAATGGCATAACTGCTTTACGTGTACCATCAAACAGTGAAGAAATATGTTGAAGAACCTGGTGCATCACATAGAAAAAAGGCTATCTCTAGGGTAATAACACAGTGGGAAGTGTCTCAATTTGAGTGTATTGTCCAAAAATATCAGCCCCGAGCAGCGAAACTATGTTCAAGGAGGTTGATCCAGGTAATGTGTGATTGAGGTAATGTGACCAAATCATCTTGATGTCAAATTCTTTGTCATGTTGTAAAATGTGTAAGGCCTGATATTTGACCGCCTATCAAAGGTGAAATGTCTGGAATGGGCAACAAAGTATTTGAAAACATACTTCAATGCTGCTCTTTTTACTGATGAGTGCTAAGCTACCCTTGACGGACCAAATGGATTAAATGTGGGCTGTATTACAAAGAAGAATCCTGTACAACTAAGCATCAGCAGAGTGGAGGAGGAGATGTTTCCAGCTAGAATTGTAGGAGACAATTCGGTAACACCTTAGTGTGTGTCAGATGCAGTAGAAATGATACTGAATTCTTAGAAGACAATTTTCAGCCTTGGTTCATGAACAAGTCTCTTGTCTTAATTACAAAACTTATCTTAAAGCAAGGTAATGCCACTTTGTACAGTGCACATGCAACTACCTGACTGAAATAAGTTCATAAAATGGAAGATTAATGGACTGGCCACCATTGTCCCAGATTTCAATCCAATTGAAACTTTCTAGAGCATCCTTAAGAGAAAGGTATATAAAAATGGGTGTCAGTTTGCTACCAATAAAGAAGCCTTATGGCAAGCTATCCTGGCAAGTGCTGAAACTATACAGCTGCAGAAATTCAAACTTCAACAAAATCAATGGATGATTGATTAATATCCTTTGAGTCTTAGGCAAGGATCTTACATTTCAAAGTGAATGATTTGTATCGGAATTTTTATTTTCAAAATTGCATGCTGTTAATTTTTGGGCTCCAATTTTCTATACATATGAGTTTTTATAGCTTATTATAACTTTCTTAATTCTAACTGAATGCTATCTAATGATTAAATCAATATATTATTAGTGTATTACTGTGTTTTCAAATCATGCTGAATAATTTGGCACAATAATAATTGAAGAATCGCAAAAAATACTTGGTGTTCTTCACCACTTGCACATTTTTTTCCAATATTTGGAGGAATCACATAAGAATGCTATGCAAATATTAGTATAAAAAAGTATCAAAATTCTACCACCGTGGCAGAATTTAGAAGGGAAAAATGCTTTTGCATAACAATTTGACATGCACTGTAGATGAGGCATCATCAACCATTATTAATCCTTGACTTGTATATTCTTTATCGTAATCTTAGTTTTTTTTTTCATCATAAGCAATGTTCATCTTCAAATAATAAGATATGACATGAAATAGCCTGATATAAACACTTGAACATGTGCTTAGGATAGTAAAAGTTGAAAACAAATAAATAGATAAACATTACCAGTGAGATCAAACACCTAAATCATTTCACATATGCTCTCACAAGAACAAAACATTTCTTCTCAAGAATCAATCTAAAAGCCAAAAATGAACTACATGTACACATCCGCACACACACACATAATATACAAGTAGATGATCACACATAACTGAGTTCTCATAGTCTCAGAGACACTTAAAATACTGAATACTGAATAGAGTTGAGAGTCATCAAAATATAAGAAATGGTAATATGTCTAAATATTTTTTTTAGTCTGAGTAGATTTATATGGGTTTGCTTATGATTCATTAAATTTAATGACCAATTTTGGGCTCTTGAGAATGTTAGAAGAGAAAGCAATTATGTAAAGAAGACAGTCAAGGATAAAACATAAAAAACACTATCAAATAAAATAAGCCAATTTATATTGTTCCTTTTCTTAGTGTGAATATACACCTAAGCAAAAGTGTATACTTACTGTGACTGTAGATTTACCTATCTGTTTAAGTTTGTGTGAAGCTGATTAGTCATGATCTATTTTATTTAATGAGCAATTAAAATTATGAGTACAAGAAAAAATAGTCTAGAGAAGAGAATGGGAGTAGATAGATAGATAGATATCTATTACAGTACTTGAATATAGATATTTGCTTAGGATTCATGCTTCCATCTTCAATTCTTTGCAAGATTTTGTTGCATTAAATGTATCTCAAATAAGAGTGGGTAATTGTTTGTTGTGGGTTTACTCTTTTTACTATAATTCACTAATCTGTCTGTCTGTCCGTATGGGAAAACCTACCGCAAAAACCACAAAACATAAACCTATGATAATATCTGTTTACTACTTTTTAGAAAATTAGTTTTTGAAAATTACCCCCCAAATATTTTAGAGATGGGGTTCAAATTACAATATAAACTTATACTAAAATGGTCACATTTTTTGTTGCTGCTTTTTCTCGTTGGAATTTAGTATCAATCTTTGAGAGGGGGTTGTGAAATTAATCTCTCTCTTACTCTCATCTTCTCTAAGAATGTCAGCTAGGAAGGGGGATTAATTTCTCGCTCTCCCTTTTCTATCAAAGACACATAGATGATTAGTTTATCATAAAAATGCTTAATCATGAAAGTGATTTTTATTGTACATGGTAAATTGTTAAAAAATACTATCATTATAAGTTAAATTGAATAGCCCCCCCCTATCCCTTACCATAGAAAGTTAACAGTGTGGCTGAGATAACATACATACACATGCTAGACCATAAAACAAGAACTACTTTAGATTCCAGTTGGTCAGAATCAACCAGCCTCAACGTTCAACAAATAAGTTTGTCTTACAAACTACATTAGTTTGAAAAGTTCCTACAACTACGAAAGAGTACCTACAACTGTCTGGCAGAAATAAAAATATTTCAGATTTATTTCAGATTAATGCCAAAGTTAGGTTAAAAATTGTTATTTATTTACTTGTTGGTTCTCTTTTCTTTCCTTTTTTTCTGTACTAGTTCTAAATTACAGGTATCATTCATATAGTGGCTGAAAAACTCCATGCCCATAGACGTTTATAGAATTCAACTAAAGAAAAATGTAATTTAAACCCAGAACAGTTTGTAGCCGCCGCCCCCCACCAACGTAGACAAGTTAGCAGTGGGGCCAAGATAACATACACGCACATGAGAGACCATAAAACAAGAACTACTTTAGATTCCAGTTGGTCGGAATCGACCATCCTCAACGTTCAACAAATAAGTTAGTCTTACAAACTTGCCAATGCTTGACTTCTCTGAAGCTATTTTCCTTCTAGATATCCTATTAAAAATCAACTAGTCTCATATTTTAACTAAAATCCCAGGACTCTTTCTCAGTAAAAACTTGATGGAAATAAGGGAAAGTAATGAACAATGCATTATCATCTACCTAAGCAGACCAATCACTCATGCAAATGAATATCAGGAAACTTAGAACACAGTACTGGGAAAGGAGGCATGTCAAAGATAAATATCACAAGGGGGGTGTCACTGCACTGAACCCCCGAAAAACCTAGCCAGTACAACCTGCCACATGGTACTTGGAATGATAATGGGCAATGCCAAGAAGTACCAACTACTCAGACCCCCTTTCCAGTATAGTATGAGCCAGCATGGTAAGGCATGGCCTAAAACTACCTGCTGGGCCAACAGTTTCAAAAGATCCACCCCATATATGTTGGAGTACTGAAACATATCTACCAATACAGCAGTTCCTTCAAGCTACATAAAGACTCTGAGACCTTCCAGCTTGAAAAACGGGTGAAACAAGGTGATACCAGCTCACCCAAACTCTTCACAGCCTGCTTTGAGATAATCTTCAGAAACCTAAAATGGGAAGACAAAGGAATCAGGATAGACAGCAAATATCTAAGTAAGCTCAGATTTGCTGACAACATTATCCTTGTTGCTAAGAACCTTCACAATCTTCAAATAATGCTAGATAAACTAAATAAATCAAGCAAGAAAATTGGCCACCATAAGAACTTCAGCAAAACAAATGTCATGTAAAACAAATATGTTGGGGACAAAGATACAACAATCGAATTTGAAAATGCAGAGCTGGAGAAAGTAGACATCCACATCTACCTGGGACAGCAAGTCTCCTTGGAGTCATCAAAAAAAGAAGAAATAAAGTGAAAAATCACATCACATGAGATTGGCAAGCTTTTAGTAGATCAAGCTCGACAAAATCCTACTAGTCCTGAAATGAAGGGTATACAACCAATGAATCCTACTGATAGTCACCTATGGAGCTGAAGCATGGAACCTAATCAAAATATTGACCCTCAAATTGAGAACCATGCAACATGCACATGAGAAGATCCTCAACTTTACATGGAGAGATCATAAGACAGGGCAGTGTATTAGACAAAAGATAGGAGTCCGAGATATCTTAGAAACTGTTAAAAAACTCAAACGGCAATGGGCTGGACATGTTGCAAAATGGCAGACAATCAGGCTGGGCATCAGGTTTCACAAAATGGATCCCCAGAAATCATATACAAAACTGTGGCCAGCAGAAAGTAAGATGGGGTGATGAGCTAGATAAATTCAGAAAGCACTGGCTCCGCGATGCCCATGATGGCAAATTTTGGGAAAGGTCCAAGTTCAATAACAGATGCTAACAGGCTGATGATGATGGTGATGATGATAAAACAAATTTCTATCAATCTATCTATTTATGTATCTATTTTATTATTTGTTTTTGGCAGCAATTCACTTCCTCTTTGTCACAGAGAAAGTTGCCACGTGGACTGTTCATTTTCCCAATACTGTAAAAAATGACAAATATCACTTGATCTATTTCATTAATTGTTTTCTTTTTACTGCAATAAGAGAAAATACTGTTAGTTTAGATAAAAACGATAGCTTCATCAGGTGTTTTTAAAGATGAAAAGTACATACTCCTTCGTCGATGATGCAGAACCACAATTTCCATAGTGCAATCTGAGTTTCAACATAACGGGTCAGATTAGTCACTCGATAGAAAAACTCATGTGACCAACACCTCTTGGTGTCATGACATGTTGGGAGTGACCGATTAAAAAATTGGAAAAAGGGGTGATCAATAAAGAAGTTATTTCTTACACCTTTTATTGAGCAGTGATCATAAAAAAAGTCTAAATTTTCAAAGAAACAAGCATGAATGCTGCTGGACACAAATTAAGGGACATATTTGGCATAAATTTACATTGCAAATTGAATCCTTCATTAAAAACTTATTTAGGGAGGGGATTTAAAAAAAAAATCATTTTTACTAGTGATGATGAAGAGTAAATGTTTAAATTTTCAGCACTCTAGCTCCATAGGTGCAGCCTATACTCATGATACATATATACATAGCCAACCAGACCAACTTGAAAACTGAGGAAGTCTATATTGATAGTTTTAGTTGACAGTTTCGACTATATATATATATATATATTCATTCATTCATGATAATCAACAGATGAGAATGATAGTTCATAATAGCTGTCAGAATATATCTTAAATATTTAAAAAATCAGAAGCTTTGACCAAAAATAGATTTTACTTTGGGTAGCCAATCGATTATTCAATCACAGATTACAGTCAAAGGTTCTCAAAATGAATAATAACTTTTAAAATGATCAAAAGGTCAAATAAAACTTCTAAATACTTGACCAAGTAACCAGAATAAATTTTCAATGGTAAAGTGCATTCTTGAAATAAATCATCCTCTAAGGAAAAATGACTTTTGCTTACAGCATCTGCTATTCTCAAATACGCTATCAACTAAGTATAGAATTCTTCAGCTTTAATATCCTGTAATCAGCGTGCTATAAGCAATCTGACAGTTATGGTTGCTCTCTCTATTTCATAGATCGCTAAAAAGCAGAATCTATGGAAATATTTTGGTTTTTGTAGCAAAATATCTGTTTATTTTAAGCTAAATATGACTTTGAAGCAGCGTTTTGAATCTTATAATCACTTTTACATAAGCAATCTACAAAGAAAACTAGTTGATAGTTGTCTTATTCTTGAACCAAGTGGTGTGAAACTTAATTGTGACAATCTCTCTTTGTATATCTACAACACACACATCAGCTGTGATTTGCATTATCCCTTTATAATTAATGTTGGAATAAGAACAAATTTATTGACCTATTAAAAACAGCTACGAATTTGATGTAATTGAAATTTAACATTATTGTCACTCATCAAACTATTATAGATCATTTCTAAAAGTTTTTTTCAACTTTTGATTTTTTAAGTGACATCAATACACTAAGTAAGTATTTAGGTTTAAATCAAGGATTTAATTTTCATTAAAGAGAACAATCAAAAAATTTAACTTTCAAACTTTTCATTTAGTAGCCTTACCTCAAAAGTTTTTTTCAGATCATTTTCAATTGCTATCCTACAGTCTCTTCAAGGAAGTACCAATCAACCTTCTATGCAAAATCTGAGCCTACTCTATAGCTTGTCTTCATGTCATATTAATGGGCATAGCAAAGCCATATGTGAACAAAGCACTATAGGACATTCCAGCTTAATTCACTTACTGATTGATCTTTGGGACATTATTCTCCTCTCTTGATAAAATAGCGAGGCTGTCAAAACAATATCTTCAAAACCAATTTTCAGAGTAAGAATAAACAGTACAGAAATATATGCCATGAATATTTTATTTGAAAGAAAAGTTTTTTCACCGATGATTCGGTCTTATTCTTTAATCCTGAGATTTTTATAACTCCTACTACTTTCTTGATTGCTGTTGAGTTGGTTCCTGAACACTAAAAGATGAACATAAACGTAACAATGCTGGAAATTTTATTTAAGGTTGTATTTCAGTAGGTTTTTTTAGGTGATGAATTATCCTTCTTCACTCATTCTTGTTGACGTCTTCATTTTTCTTTTTTCTTTTTGGTTTGGATATTTTTTCCACAAAATTCAAGATCAATAATTACTTTTGAAAAATGTTAATGATTCATCCTAATTTTGTAATTAACAATTTCCTTCATTTGTCATACTTTTAGAATCTTACCCAGTACATTCAGCTCAATCAGTTCTTCATAAAGTAATGAAATGATAATAATGAATATTTCATAATGATTTTTATAAAAAAAAGAAATGAATTTTCAAAACATAAACTTTCAAAAACAAAATGACTTCTTTCTTAAACTCTAATAGAATATTTTGACTGCTCTAGTCCATAATTTTATTTACATGAAGACCAAGTTGGTACATTAATGGAATCAAAGAATCATACAAAATCTTCACGTGCTAATAGGAAAAGATGGTAATTTTGGTAAATCTAAACTCTGAACGTAAAAAAAAGGTTTCTCATCTGGAAGCTACTTTTTGGGGGGACGAATTTCCTTGAGAAAAACTTGTCTTCAAAATGTTTAGAATATTTAAAATATGTTTGTCTCTACTAATAAAATTTTGAACTTGGCTCTGGAATATTTCATGGACAAAGATATGGGAGAAGGTAAAAACTGCAGGTTACAGCAATAGCGAGTACAGTAAAAAAAATCCAACACTAAAAGAAGTAACGTGGAAACTCTTAATGATTAAAAATGATTTATTGTGATCTTAGAATGAGGGAATCAAGTTTGTTTTTTGTTACAAGTTTCAAGTCAGTATATACATACACATATTATTGCAAACACACACACACACACATTCACATTTTCTGAATTATCATTAATTTCTCTTGACTAATTTTATTTTGGTTGTTTCAAAATAACTGTTTAGGGATATCTAGAAGAATGAAGAGATATAAAGGAGAAGTATATGAAAACCTGTTATCTTGAAAATATATTACATTCCCTTACCTTTTGCATAAAATTAAAAAGTAGTATCTGTTCTCTGTTCAACAACTTTTCAGCTTTGATTTCAAAGCCGTAAAATATCTAATAATCTAGCTGATTCATAACCTTAAAAATATCCCAATAAATCTATATGTAAAATTTACTGGGTTGGAGGAGAGTAGAATTCTCAGATGCTGAATTACACACCAACATTACATCTGTCTACATTGATTATTCAGTCAAAAACTGTGAATGTGCAAATGTCTATGTCTATAATCATTTCTACTTTTAAGGTGTTGTTCATGTATGGTATATGTATGCGTACATTTTATATTTGTATGAATAATTTGCTATATAAGGAAAATGTGACCAGAAAGTCTGTATGTCTACAGTCATGTGCTTTTAGGTTTGTATGAATGTAAATATTTATCTCAGTTTACTGAAGTATGAACCATGAAACACATTGAGTCAATAAGGTATATACAGATTACCGAATGCCTAAATGTTAGCATCTAAGACGCTGAAATTGTCTCGGATGGGATTAGGATTCTGTGTAAATGTTTATGTGATAATATGTGTATGCATGTAATTGTACTTGTGGGTGATACTGAGTGATTGTGCATGATCATGTTTAACTTTCTTGGATGTTTTCTTATGAAGATGTTATATGAGATTACTTTGCTATGCATGGTCTTCACAAGTAACAAGTTAGAAGTTGTGGTCATTGATGAATAGATTTTTTAGTACATGCTTAAATCAACTTACTCAATTATTTATAGTTAATTAAATGAGTAATCTAAATTAATATATGTGATAGTTAGGCTTTGTTTTGGTATAGGGGTGTCTCCTTACAATAATTTGTTTTTCTAATGGGACTAATTTATGAGTGTATGATAACGTATGTTTTCAAAAGGTTGTATGCACATGATATACTTTTTTTATAATCATATATTCCGATTATTTTAATATCAATCATTCTTTAATAAGTATTTACTTTCTTAGATCTACCTACTGTGCATGCATATACATGAAAGAACGTGTAAAAAAGAGTTAAAATCTATTTAGACATCATACTTTTGTGCTACGTATACATAATAAGTGAGTTCGTATAAAAGTGAGAGAAGTAATATATTTTTAAAAATCAAATGCAAATATTCATTTGCAAATTAATTATTTTTGGTAGGTGTCTGTATTGAAGGAGATTTTTCATGAACAAGTGTAAGTATAAGTGTATTTATGATATATCAGTTACTCAACAGGAAAGAATTTTTCATAATTATGAAAATTTATTTATAATGCAAGCAAGCTATGATGATCACTTGACTAAATGTATGTGCATGCATGTGTCTATGAGAGTGTAATATGTATGTACTTTGTGTGAAAAAATAGAAAAAAATGGTACATTCATGTTAATTCTTTTTACTGAAATAAGGCCTTTTAATGTGAAAGCTTGCACAGCAATTTCATAATTAATAAATCACAAATTGAATCACTACAGCCACAAATACCGACCCAAACCAACCAATGAAAAACATGGCGGCTTGGTATTCTTCCCTTTTCACTCATCTCTCTGTCTTTATGAATGTGCTTGGTCACATTCTTTGGCTTAGAGCCTTGAAAATTTACATGTATAATCAAGCAACCATCTTCTAAAAACGTTCTTTTTTCATTTTTTTTTTTAAAAAAGCATCTTTTTTTCACTTGTTTTCAGGAGGATTCTTCATTTACAATATTATCCATCATGAAATGGACAGATTTTTTTGCCACCACCATGACCCTGGATAATGACTTGATAAGCATTTGTGGAAAAGCTTGGTGGAAATGAGATAGAGTGAGAATAAGTATATGGATAAACTTAAGATTTTTTAAAATGAAAATTACACTCTTTTTTTTGTCCAACTTGTTCTGCAATACCTGTTCCTGTATGAAACTGACTTCAGTTGCATGTTAGTACCCATGATCTTGCCAAGCTGATTTAGAGCTCTATGTAACCTTGTATCACTGTCTGAAGAAGGAATGGTTAAATTCTAGGGTGACAGAGAGATAGGAGTACAGAGTGAGTGTATTGTGACAAAAATGAAGCAACTAGGCTACAGTGATTCATTTTTAGGCAGAGGTAGTATCTAACATGTTTTACTGATAGAAAGAGAGATCAATATATCCACATAATTATACTTAACAATAAAACTGAATTTGATGGGTTAAATCAAGGATATATGTTTAGTGCATGCAAAACAATTAGGGAAATTATTAAAAACAAATCTTATTAGACACTATGCAATATTCATGAGATTATATGCCTCCAGTAGTCAGCAGCTAATTTGAACAAGCAGTGTTTATCTTTTTTGTTGTAATATTTTGATCAACTCTTTTCCTTTAAAAAGGTTTTATGCTATAAATATTTACTATTCAGTGTACTTGCCAAAACTTCTGATCAACTGTATCATTAGAGAAATAGATTTGTTTCTGATTGACTTAGCCTCCATGTATATCTTTAGAAGTAATCCTTATTTATTTATGTCCTTTCGCCATGTGGATAGTAGAAATCAGAGTTTATGAAGTTAGCGGCTAACAGATTTCATGAAGTCTGAATCTTGGCAAGTCAGAAAAGAATAATACTACTTTTTGGCTTGTGTTAGACAAGTGCTCCCCAAAAGTTTAAGAAATTTGTCTACGAAAAGAATTCACTTATCCTGACACCAATTCCCTACTATCTCTCTCAAAGTGATTCACTTGGGTGAACTAATCAGTGGGTTTTAATGATGCAGCCTAATGATTGAAATGCTTTTATTGTAAAATACAACCATCAGTCATTACAAATATTAGAAAAGTTTACCACTTATCCTATTAGACAGGATAAGTATACCACTAATCCTGTTAGACAGCATTAGTGATATACTTTTCAACATTTCTAATAGAAAATAAGCATCTTCACAATGTTCTCAGGAAGACTTGACCTCTCCGCAAGGATTGGATCATTCAGCAACTTGATTCAAACCGATAACATTGTCTGATCCACAAGAACTATGGTAAACAGCCTGACTATGTTCACATTGATCAATTGGGTTAATTAGATGGGTATATCTTTGAGCAAAACAATGGAAGATACTAAGTTGCTGACATATGATTGAAAGTTTCTGACTAATATTGATTACATCCACAAGGAAAAAACATAGGAGATGGCATGCTGAGCTTCTGAAACAGGTCTTAAAGGTTTATTGCTTTTTTGCATCTTCAGGAGGCTATACATATGTGTGTGGTGCTGATTTTCCTGTCTATACTGTACATTAATAAAATGTTCATATTTTTTAGGATGTCAGACAGCTTACATATATTCTTTTCTTCACAGTAGGGCTTTATTTAGCTTCCAAAAATTACACTTACACAATAAGCTGGTCAATTTCTGGTATATCAAACTCATTGCCACTGGAATGGATACTACATATAATACTAGAATCTTTCTTAAAGGTTATGATAGAAATTCAGTTCTAATGATGAGTATAATATTGTTACTATACCACCTACTTTAACAAGATACAGCTACTTTTGTTATTCATGCCCCCTTAATGAGTTAATATTTTACAACACTTAGACTTAAATGAAAGTCTATATTTAAAATGTTTTTGTATTTTTAAAAAAGTTGTTATTTGACATTAACAAAGATTAAATATTTCAACAAGACTCGTGCCATTTCAACATTAGGCATATGAGCCTTACATAATATTTTTCATAATTATAAGTAATATATCATTCATCATCATTAGTCTTTCATTGTCCATCATTGGACATGGATCTTCCTCAGGATTTGCCACATTTTTCTATCATGAACATTGCAGAGCCAGTGTTTTATGAATTCTCTCTAACTTATATTCTGTCAGCCTCAATTTTACATTTGATCTCTGGGGATCCATGTTGTGAGCAGTGGTGTTCATTGGCTGTCTGCCATTCTTGCAACATGACCAGCCCATTGCCATTTAAGCTTTCCAGTAGATTCTATGATGTCCAAGACTCCTGTTTTCTACCTGATATATTGTACTGTCTTGTGATTTCTTCATGTGAGGTTAAGCATGATTCTCTCATGCGCGCATTGCATACTTTTCAGTTTGTAGGTCTGTCTCTTGGTTAGGCTCCATGTTTCAACCCCATAAATGACTATCAGGAGGATACATTGGTCGTATACTCTTCTTTCTAGGATTAATGCGATCTTATTTTTGAAGGTTGAGCTTGCTCTACTGAAGGCTTGCTATCCAACTGATTCTTTGCTTGATTTCTTCTTCTTTTGTGGGTTTCATGGAGATTTGTTGTCCTAGGTAGATGTAGCGGTCTACTTTCTCCAGTTTTGCATCTTTGATTTTGATAGTTGTGTTCTTATTCTCAATGTGGTTGTCGCACATGATTTTACTGAAGTTCATGTATAGGCTGACTTTTTTGCTCGCATTTGTTGGAGGTGGTGTAGGTTCTCTGCAAAAAGGACGATGTCATCGGCAAATCTGAGGCTGCTCAGATATTTGCCATCTATTTTGATCCCTTTATACTGGGAGTCCAGGTTTTGGAAGATCATTTCGAAGCAGGCTACGCAGAGTTTAGATGAGCTGATATCACCTTGTCTTACTACCTTTTGGAGCTGGAAGGGTTCAGAGTCTTTATATAGCCTGATAAAGGAGTTGCTGTGATTGTATGTATATTGTGGTACTCTGATGTATGCAGGGTCTACACCTTGTAGACCACTGGCCTCCATGACCATGGGAATTCCCACAGAGTCAAATGCCTTCTTGAATTCTAAAAAATGCTACAGCGAGTGGCATTTTGTATTCTGCTACTTTTTCTCTCAGCTGATTTATTGAATGGAGATGGTCCACAGTCGAGTAACTTCTTCAAAATCCAGCCAGTCCTCATGGTTGGTTTCCATCTAGTGTTTTAGTGATTTGGTTGGTGATGATTTTAGTGAAAAGTTTTTAGATGCAGTTGAGTAGGCTTATAGGTCTGTAGTTTTTTAGGTCTTTCGGGTTTCTTTCTTTATGAAAAAGCATTATGTTTGCTGTGTTCCAGTCTTTTGAGACTTTACTTTGTTTTAGACAAGTTGAATAGAATAGGTAGTTTTCTATTGAGTAGATCGATGGTGATGTTATCTGGTCCAGGGGCTTTTCCTTTTTTTTTGTTTGTTTGATGGCTTGTTTTACTTCCCATGGTGTAACTTGTGTCTTCTGTCTTGTGTGACCTGTTCGTTGTTTTGTTACCTGTGTCTTGAAGAGTAAAGTTCTTGGTAGAATTTTTGGGTGCGTATGACAATTCTGACTCTGTCTGTTGTTATGTTTCCGTTTTCTTAGGGTATGCCAGCTATTAGTTTCTGTCCTATACTGAGAGCTTTGTTTATTGCTTTAAAGTCTTGGTGTTTCTCAAGAGTGGTTTCGATGATTGCTGTCGTACACCTTCTTTTGTCTCCTCATGGTTTCTTTTTGATTGTTTTGTTTAGTTCGGTTTTCTCTATTTTTTCCTTTGTTGTTGTTGGTGGTTTAAGGTTTTTCTTGGTGGCTTTTTAATGTGTTCCCTGGTTTTGTCTGAGATTTTACTAATGGTTTGTATGTTTTTTGGTTTGAACATAGTGGCAGCTTCTATTAGAGAGGTTATTTTACTGGGGAGTTTGTTTATGTTGGTGTCATTCTCTTTGGTAAGGATTTTATATTTGTTTTTCAATTCTACCTTGAAGGATTGGGTGAGTTCATTTGATACTTTTAGTAGTTGTGGTTTGCTGAGGAATATTTTTCTGTGTTATCAATCTTTCAGTTTTTTTCCATCTTATCGTTGCTATTTATCACAATATTCCAGGTCGAATACCCTCTAAGCATTAAAGTAAGTAGTATGAAGTTGGAATGAAGGATTAACTTTCGATGAGAGTTGAATATGTACCCTATATCTTAGAAGCTTATTTACATAGATGATGTCCAACCCAATTTAGCCAAAGAAGCCTATGGCTATGCTGAACACATAAAAATCTATAGTCATATTGCCATTTTCTCCTCAAAATCTTCATGTTACATTATTTGATTACTGCTTTGTTGTAGTAGTAGTAATCGTCTCAAGTTATTTGTGTTCTTAGTTTAAATATTTCCATCAATATTTTTTGACTAGTTTTTTGTATCCCCTTGAGCTTGGAGAGCGCTTATGGATTTCTAGTTGTTTATATTCTGAGTTAATGATGACCATATTGTTTGATAGTGTGAAAGAAAGTGCATGTATCTAGCTAAGTGATTGAGAAAAAAAGTGTTTGTAAGCAATCTTCTATGGTTTTAAATACTGTTGAGTCTATCATTCATTAAATAACACTGGTAGCAGATCTATGGTTGAAAAAAAAACACAATATAACAGAGGTATTCAATGATATTGCCACTTTTTCCGTTGTCAAAAAAGAAAAAAAACGGATGTGACTAACATTGATATTTCTGTAATTGAAGAAGAAAAAATGAAAATGACAAGCACTGATTATATTCCCATAATTGAAGAAAGGGAAATACAAACTTTTTCACCCGGTTTGGAGGAAAAAATATCTTCATGGGAAAGCACGTCTACAATCAATAAAGAGAAATTAGCACCGATTATATTTTTTCCTCTGACCGGTAGAGAGAGACAGGAAGTTTTACAAAGGACTTGATAGATTCACATACAGCAGATGACCTTGAAAAACTCTATGAAACATTAGATAAGTTATTTGAGAAAATTCAGATAAAAATACAAAAATAATCTACAAAAAAAAAAAACAAATGAAAAAACAGAAGAATAAGAAATTATATGACCATAACAAAGACATTACAAAGGATATAAAAAATGATTTAAAAAATAATCTCGAAGGAAATTTTTCCTTGGAATATGAAATGATAATTGCAAGAAAAATCAGAGCATTTTATACACAAAATACTACATTGGAAAATTAAATATTCCAAAGTTTTTGATGAATTGAAACACTTGAGAGTTGTGTACAAAGCTCAACAAACACAGTACAATATTAAAAGAAAAGAATCAGCTAGAAAAAGAACTGAAAGATATTAAAGAACAACAGAATATACAGATTCTGAAATTCATTAAATGAATAAATGAAATTGCAACAGAAGACAAACTCATGAAATTTTCTCACACAGTAGCTGAGAATTTATTTCAAAAGGATATCATTGAAGAAATCAGTTAGGTACATAATGACACTGAAAATCTGTTCAATGAAAAACTTGAAATTTCAGGCCACTGCTACAGGTGTGGAAAGGTTGGTTACATGATGAGTTACTCTTATGCTGCAATGAAACACTGCTACATGTAATTTGGCATATTGTTCATCACTGTGGCAAGGAAATCAGGAATAGATAACATTTCATCAGCAGAATTATATCTGACAAGATTGCCTTTCTATGGACACCAAGGTTAGTTACCAATAGAGGAAATCTGATCGGGTTACAAACAAATGTCCTGAACCATGAAAGTTCATGGACACACCAGAAGTTACCCAACTGTCAGATACCCCACAGCACATGAAAAAGATCTAGAACCTACATTGGATTTCAATGAAGACCTGTATTTTTGAAAGAAATGTCAAATATCAAAAAATAAAGTGTTATGTACACTCCCAAAATAAAAAGGATACAAGAGGATGAAAGGTCATGGAAGAACCCTCATAGAGCTGTGGAGCTGAGACAAAGAAGATTGGAACTGATGCAGTTTTGAGTGATAGAACACATGATTTTGAATTCAGATATGCAGTTGCAGTGGAAACCCATGAATACTAGGAATTAATTGCTCATTTCCTGTAGAATCTCTTATGACAAGGTGGTGATGGAGGTCAATAATCTTGAGATAGCCAGGCGGTATTCTGTGGTGGCCAGATTACAAGTCAGTAAAGAAACTAGGAAACAACCCAGGGATTAAGTCTTTTGTATTTTATGGAGTAAGTTGGAAAAATTGACTAGAACAAATTTCTGAAAGGAGGTCCTAAGGATCAGGATTTGAATTGAAACACACACAAGAAAATACAGATCTCATATAATTAAAGAAGTCAACTGAAAAATGCAAATTAGTGATAGAAGCTTCAAATCTTAAAGCCGGAGAGATTCATATAAAAAAGAAGCCAGAGATGCAATCTGGTTAGATTTTGATGAAGGTCAACATTAAAAGAAATCATTACTAATCTTCTGAATGATAGAACAGTTGATACAGATAAGACTCATACTTCATTGTACCTCTAGCTCCTTCCAAGTAAAGCCAGTCAAGAGCGACAAGAGGATATGGGAGGTCCTGGGCAGGACTTCAAATGAATTGGAAAAATTGATATGCAGTGAATGTTTGAAGATGCCACATATGGCCTTGAAGATGGTGTCAATTGGTCGGAAGGAGCCAGATAAGAGAATGTTGATCTATGTTGGGAGTACCAATTTGTTGAGAAGTCAAATATCCAGAAGTGGACCAAAACTTAATTGATATATGTAGAACAGAGACAACTAGTACCGCCGTTGGTCTACATGGTTGAAATAACAAATACTATTCATCACACAATTGAAATTCCTAAAGCTAAAAAAAGGAAAGCTCATTCATTTTATATAGGTTCATCTTTTACCTAAATGGATGAATTTGAATGTCATCTTAAGTGTGACCCAGAGGTCATTGAGCAAGTCAACAAATAGACCTTTTACTTGAATAGATGAACTTGAATAGCATCTTAAATGTAAACCAGAAGTCAATGAACAAATCAACTAACTGTCCAATGTGGCTAAGGATGCTGTCAACAGATGGAGAGACAAAATGTTCGTGACTAATTCCTGAATCAAGAAGAAATCATTCTCTGTAGTAAACATGATAAACAATCCGTTGGAAGTCCCACAAAATTTCGATTACGCTAGCCTGAAGGTTGGAGGTGTTATGGTGCTGAAGGAATGAGTGGACAATCATCAGAAAAATATGTTTTTTTTCTCGGATACACAGAAAACGTTTTTACTCTCAAGACTATACTTACTGCAAGAGAAAAAAAAAGAAAAGAAAAGAATGAAGAGCTGTTAACTACGTATTCCCATTTTTAATATCAAGTTATCTTCCTTAAGCTGGAGAGTGCTTATAGACTCCATTGTTTACATTTTAAATGAACAACGGCTATATTGTTTGACAGAGTGAAAGAAGGCGCACCTATCCAGCCAAGTGATAAAGAGAATAAAGTGTTTTTAAGTAATTTTTCTTTTCTAAATTCTATTGAGTCTGTCATTTAATAAATATCATCTTCATTTGTGTAGTACTCTCACAAAAATTTGGGATGATAAACTATGACAGGTTGACAATGGAAATTATCATGGAACCAACATCTTTTGGTAGCATGCAGTGTTGGGGTGATCGATTAGAAAAATTGAAAAATAGGGGTGGTCAATGAATAAGTTACTTCTCTTGCCTTTTGTTGCATCACTAAAAAGCCAGAATTTCCAGAAACTACACCTGAATGCTGCCAAATATAAATTGAGGGATCAATTAAGCATAAAATTATATTGTGAATTGAAGCCCCCCCCCCAAAAAAAAACTCATTTTGAGGGGGGAATTTTTCAATGTTATTTGACATAGATCTTCCCCAAATCTCTATCATGGGCATCATTGACCCAATACTTTCTGAACTTGTTTAGTCCATCACGCCATCTTATATTCTGCTGGCCACATTTCCGCATATGACCCGTAGGGAACTACATTAATGAGGTGATGCCTAGCAGTTGTTTGCGATTCTTGCAATCTGACCAGCCTGTGGCCATTTGAGTTTTCTTATCTATTCATTCAATCAGTTTGTCTTGCGTTATTTAGAGGTCATGAAGTTTTGTCAGCAAATAGGACAATGTTGTCAGCAAATCTGGGTTTACTAAGTAATTTGTCCTCTAACTCCTTCATTTTCCCAGTCTAGGTTTTGGAAGATCTCCTTGAGGAAGGCTGGGGAGAATTTGGCTGTGTTGGTATCACCTTGTCTTATCCCTTTTTTTAGCTAAAAGGGCTGAGTCTTTATGTAGCCTGATGAGAGATCTACGCTGTCGCTGAATATTTTGCAAAACTCTGACATAAACAGGGGCTAGACATAATGATGTTTAAATTTTCAGCCCTCTAGCTCCATTGGTGCAGCCTGTACACCTGACACATGCATGCATACATAGATAGCCAGCCAGTCAACCAGACAACTCAGCCGAATTGCTTTAAAATTGAGGAGAGACCAATTTTGAAAGTTTTGGTTCAAAACAGTTTTAGTTTGCAGTTTCTCATAAGCTTATAGGCAACATGGAGGAAATAAGTGATGAACATGGGTACTTGATATTGTACATAATAGTTTATACAAGCTTATTTAATTGACTAAAAAAAAAAAAAAAAAAATAATAATAATAATAATAATAATAATAATAATCATCACCACCACCACCACCACCTTTTTTAATAGTTTCTATGATGTCATGAATACCTGCTTTCTTCCTTATATACTGTGCTGTCTTGTGATCTCTCCATTTAAGGTTGAGCATGATTCTCTCATGCGCACGTTGCATACTTCTCAGTTTGCAGGCCTGTCTCTTGGTTAAGTTCCATGTTTCAGCTCCATAAGTGACTATTGGGAGAATGCATTGGTTGTATACTCTTCTTTTTAGGATTATTGGGATCATCTGGTTCTTGAAATTTGAGCTGGCACTGCCAAAGGCTTGCCATCCCAAAGTGATTCTTCGCTTGATTTCCACCTTTTTTTTTGAGGGTCGCATGGAGGTTTGCTGTCCTAGGTAGATGTAGTGGTCTACCCTGCCTAGTTTTGCATTTTCTATCTTGACAGTTATGTTCTTAATTGACTAAAGATATTCCGTAAAATAAAGTAATCGTGTTCGCATATGCATGCCTGTGATTGATTGAGATTGATGAAATTAGAGAATCATTAATTTGTTTTTGTTTATGATTTTGGATCATATATCAACACCCTATCAAATAGACTCAGATTTTTTCCCAAGTGTGATAAGAAAAGAGTTACTAAAGCATATGGAAGTTATGTTGGTTGCATCATGTTAAACAATATAAATAAAATTGCTTTGTGAATGATGGTTGACTTAAGTATGAAATATGAAAATTTTCATCTATAATAGAATATTTGCCCTTAACATGTTTGTTGCCACACGGCATATACATACATTTTGTGGTATGTTGCATATTGCCTCCTATGCACATGTGTGTCCAATCTGCTATTCTATCTAAGGCAATAAAAATAGCAACGGCAACATGTTTGAGAATGGTCACTTATATTCAGACTTTTTTGAGATAATTGATCTCCTTTTTATTATTCATGCTGTTTGAACTATATTTTTGAAGATTCATTCTACAGCCTTCTTCAGGTGTAGTATGTGATATCTATAAGGAAAGAGGGTCTCTCTTTCTTTCTAATATCTTTCTTTGGTAATGTGAAGTAAAAAGTGGTATCAAATAGAAAATTTAAGTGTTAGATCCATGTCAAACTCAAGGAATATAAAAAAACTAGAAAAATCTGGTATAGTGGGTCACATCTGGAGAGAGGAAAATGAACACTTCACTCTCTAGGAAGAAGTCCAGACAGGAGATACCATTGAAAGTATATCAGCTTGTCAGCTAATTGTGAAAGACAGACTATTGTGGGATCCCATTCAATGTGCTACATAACAGGTACAAGGAATGGAAATCCTGGCCTAATAAAGAAAGACTTAATAATTAAATCTCTGTCCCAAGCGCTGCAAAAGATGGTTGTATCTGTTGGTATATTAGTCACCATAATTTGTTCTTTTTTTTTTTCAACAAGGTCACAAAATAGAATTCTTTGCTTAACAAAGGAGAAAAACATCATGTGAACAACATGAACAACAATAAGGAGTTCAATTATCTGAAAAAGTCTTTGAAAGTGAATTTTTACATAAAAATGTTTGTGCAAATGTCTATCAATATCAAACTTTCTGATGTCAGTATTTTTGCAAAAATTCTCATCTTTCCACCTGTATTTTTATATTCAAGTTCTGGCATCTCTGAACATGAAAGCACATTTGGGACCATATGGGATAGTTTATACTTGTTTAACACATTGACTGCCAGCCTATTTTTACACATTTCCTACCCACTACCAGAGGCCCCACACTGATTAAAATAAGCCATATTTTACCTTGATGGACTTCTTTTGGATAAAAGATCATAAAAAATAAAATGAATATCCATGATGGCCAGTACATATTTATTTGTGACTGGCGTTCTGATAGCGATATTAATCCCAGTACCAGTCACAGCTTGTGTTATGTGTATACTCTGGAATAACATGCTGACTGAAATTTCCATGTTCAATGCCTCAATAGAGCCAGTCACAAGTATTCTTGTTGTTGATTTTTTGATATTTCTACTTAACAGACTTTAATTTGTCTTCCTTTCTGGGTTTTGACCCCAGGTTGGGAAATGTGGAAATGGCCAACCTAGATAACACTCCTAATGACTGTTTCCTATTGTAATTCCTGTCAATAATTTTGACTTTAAATACCAAGTGGAGCAGAATAATTCATCAACTATTACCCAAGAGTCATTTTGAATTTGTTCGAACTTTGACACCAACTATTTTTGTCATTAGTATATGCATGGAATCCATAATATTTGAAGGTTTGGCAAATACTTAAAAAAATCATCATCAAATGCTTAAAATAATGAAAACCTCATATTTTTCTTTTTTGACAATTAAATGTCCATCACAAGTACACTTGTGACAAGCAAAATCAGTGGGCTTTGTATCACAAGTATACTCGTGATTGGCAGTCAACATACTTTGATCCTTATTTTGCCCAAGCTAAAAGAATTCATTAGATTTTCAAAGGCTTTTGAAAGAAAAGAAAATAGTCCTTTTTCCTTGTTGTTGCTTCTAAGTGTGTATGAAAAAAATTGGTATTATGGAATACAAGACCCTTTAAAAGGTTAAAAGGGCAAGTTAAGAAAGTCATCCGATACAAGATACTTCCAAATATTTCAATGTTATGCAAGTAACACTTCAATCAAATTCATCAAAAATATTTCTGTCAAAGTCAGAGCCATCAGCTCCACAATCTTTAAAACTATTTTCAGTAACATCTTCTGTAACCGCATTTGTACATAATTTTGCCACAAGAGTCGCTAAAAGGGCCACGCATTTGATTCCATTTTTTCTGTATGAACAAGTTGCTGTTATGTACAGGTTTTTGAGGACGTGCCACAATGACATCTTACAGCTTTTAGTGACCACTCTGGTACAGGTTCAGCATTAATTCGTATTAAAATCATCCTGCCATTTTTGTCTCTCCATCCTCAATCTCTAGTATCCAAAATAGTCAAGTCAAATATTGCTGATTGATCAAGGACAAATCACAATGTACGATACATGCAGGTCTGTTGGAGTCAAGTCAATTATTGGAAGGAAATTGATTACAGACTTGCCTGGATATGTCCCAATGGATATATCAGTCATAAACCCTATCCAGACATATGGTTGATCTTATTGAAAAATACAAAGTATGTCACAACAAATTCGAACTTACATCTAGTGAAAATGTAGTTGATGACTGCAATTCAAGTGTGCTTCTGAAATAAACTTTAGACTAACCTGTTCCAGAATATATTGATATGTTGGGATATCTTTGTTTTGGATGACCTGCCCAATATGTTTGCATTGTTGTCACTTGACTTTGCTGCCCTGCCTTTGATGTATATCACCACCTCTTGATGATGATACAATTCCTATTGTCGAGAGAGTTCCTGTGTCATCACTAGGGTAGCTATTGCAATCATATGTTGCTGTTCTAGTATAAGTTTAACAGCCATGGTAATAATTCTTTGAGCTTCATCTCCTGCACTTTCTATCTAATTTGCACATCAGATGTCATTTACCAAATAATCAGAAATTCTCTTGGTGAAAACTATGATATGCTGCTGATTTCTACAAAATAAATTGATTCCCTATATCTTTACCATAACTTTTTTTTTCAACCTGTTTAGTCCATAAATATCTTTATCATTTTCATCTTCAGTTATCTTTTTGTGAAACTAGACAAGAGAATACAACTTTACATCAGATTCTAGCTGCTAACACACAAAGTTGAAATTATTTAAACTTTGGAACACTATTGGTCTATTCATTGTAGTTGTCGATAACATCTTTCCAGTGGTAAAACCTTTGTGGAAAAACTTGCAGTAATGAGCTTCAACTACTACAAAATCATGGCAATCTAGCACTCTTGTTCTCGCTCAGCCTTTTTTATCATTCCATTGGGAACTTGTATTAAGGAATTTTTCAAAATTGGGAAGAATTGTAGCTAGTACGAACTTACTTCTACTTGGATGTTTTTTATCTTTAAAACTGAGTTGACCAACAATGAAGCAATTTTTTTTCCAGTCAAATTTCCCAACAACAGATATTGTTACAACTTTCTGCACTTTATTGCACTTGCTTCCTTGGCTGATGGTCATGCTATTTCTCTTCAACTCCTCATATGCACTCTTGACTGGCATGGTGAATCCTTATCCACGTATCACTGGCTTGGGCTTCCTACAGGTGCTTTTCCAAGCTGCTATCATTTACTTTTTAGTATAGTTTACAAATGCCTGAGTGTCTTTACCTACTTTTAATTCAGAATCTAGATCCTTGCATATCACAGTATCAATTGCCCATCAAATATGGTTCTGCACCTGGATTTTCATGCAACTCCCCAATGAAGCAGGTCTTCTCCATATCTGCCATTTCCGTTCACTATCTTTCTTATCTTCTTCTTACTTATTTTTTTAAAATCTACAACTAGCTGAAGTACCCAACTATATCAGGTTGAATATTCAAGTGATGTCACAGTCCTTGACTGCACTTTGTCACATTCATTGATCATGGAGAGAAAAAGTGATGTAGTATGGCATCAAACCAATTGAGACCGAAGAGAAATTCAATATGATGGTGTGTGTGTGTGTGTGTGTGTGTGTGTGTGTGTGTGTGAAATAAAATGCAGAAGAGAGCGAATGAACACTCCTGAACAAATGACAAAGTAGTGAGAATTATGTGTATAATTGATACATAATTTTGTATAGCAACAACGTTAACAAACTTAAAAAAATGAGTCCATAGCATAGGTTTAACATGTCATTTTCTATTTGTTTACCCAAGAGAAAAATCCAATTTCCATTTACTCAGACTGTTGATTTTGTTTGTGGAAGACATGAAAAGACGGCTTTCTTCTCTAAATAACCAGAGAAAACTACTAGATTTAGACTTCTCTGAAGCTTGGGACTTTCCAGATGTCTGTTTAGTTCAAGTCTTGACCACGGGCAAATAAATATTGTTATCATACAATAGTCATCCTTTCAATCTTAATGTGAAATCGTCACTGACTTTATACTACCATATTTCACTAATTTTGTCTTTCTTATAATTCATGATAATAAATGTGTATGTGTTTGTGTGTGTATATATATATATATATATATATATATATATATATATATATATATATATATATATATATATATACACACACATATAAGAATTGCTCACTAGCAAGTTGGAATATTTCAAGCTTTTTAAAAAATATCTGGATTTTTGGTCAATATTGCCAAATATGGTTGATTAAGATGCTTGCTCATGATATTTTTATATTCAAGAGTTATATTTTTATATACACCTGAGGAGTATTTGCACAAAATTTGAGCATTTTACCTTTACTCAGTGGCTTCCAAAAACAATGAATTTCATTCTCGAACCCTGCTGTGTTCAAATGCTTGTAAATTTTCCTCCCCAAAACTTAGGAGGGTGGATTTACATATGTTAATCTATACAGAACAAGCTTTCCAATGGTAAAAAACATGTTTAGTCTCTAATCAATTCCTGGTTGACCACTATGATAGCCTAATTCGCCCAGACTATAACTAAAAACTGAATGAAAATCAGTTTATATACGGCTATGATTCAGGGGAGGTGACTGTGAATATTTCTATAGTTCTTTTTTCAAAATATTACGTCTGGCATATTGGTGAAAATATGTAAACTGTAAAATGGTTTCGAAATAAAATCAACTCTTTAATAGGAGTTAATTTTCATCTAGCAATACACAAATTAATAAATGATTAATGCATTTGATAAAAAGTTTTTGACAGGAATGAAGGATACCATTCCACAAATCTAGATGCACATTACTTCACAAATCAGTGGAAATACCCATATGATTTGATGGATTTATTGAAAAGAATGATAAAGCAAACAAAAAAATATAAATGAATATGACAATATTGGCAACACAGATATAGTTGATAGGTTGCCAAAGCTAGAAATAAAATAGTGAGTTTACCTCTCTCTATATCTAAAGGACAATGAGTTGAATAGTTGAATGTTATCGTAAATAAGTAAAATTGGTTTCTTTGTCTGGGTTCTGAAATAATTATAAAACTATGATATACTCAATCATATTATTTCTCTCCTTTTGTTATTTACAAATTTAGAAATATTATAGATAACTAACACATAAAATCCATACTCAGAAAGAGGAAAGAATGTTTTCAGGTCAAGTTCACTTAGGGGGAACTTTGATAGCAATCGTTTCCTAATGATCATTCACTGAAGTTTCCATTGCCATTCAAAAAGTGCTTCAAACTACTGATGCCACTGTCCCTGCTGCAGCCGCAACACCTTGATCTTCCTCAAAAGTACAGTGTGTATAGAAGGAGAGGGAAGGATTTTTTTCTTAGACTCCTTTCTCATCTGCTAATCACCCTAGATCAAAGCATTCTTGGAATGATAAAGATTCATATCAGAAATATAAAAGGCATATTGCATTTCCCTTATTTCATGAAAAGCTACATTCAGTTTAGCATTTCAAAATATAAAAGTAAATATAAAGAAATTAATAAATAAAAACAAAGTTTTTAAATCTTTCATAGCAGTTGGAACAATTTTTTGCATTCTAAATTAAATAATCATTTGGAAAAGTAATATCACACCTTTTAGTGATTTGTTAAATTTTATATTAATTCCTCAAGCTCATATCTTTTTGAATGAATAGGATTTTTTCAAAATCTTAGAAGTAGTATTTATCACTTTGTTATGGCCTTAAACTCTACTCTCTTCTAATATAATTATTACCCTATTATTATTGAGGAATCAAAGCCAAGATGAGCCGATCAAAACACTCACTTTAAAACTTTAAAATACATTATAAACCAAAATTGTACAAACATATTTCGATATATTCTATTCTATACAACTGGAGAAATTTGTTCAATAGTTTATTCCTGATCAAATCTGAAATTGATCACGTATGATATTTATTTGCAACCCCACAAATAGAAAATTTGATAGAAGTTTGCTTATTTGATAATTGGTGAGAAGAGGAAGAATACACCACATCCCAACATTGAATGATTTCCTTTTTTATGAGCCTCATAAAAGTTATCAGCATATAAAATGGAATTGATTGCTCAAATTCTAATTTTAGCTAAGGCCCTGTATGTTCACTTCACATTCATGTCTTCTGGAAAGGCATGAATTCACTTTCCATTGAACTCTGTCTCATTGTCAGATATCTTAAAAAATATCTTTTCACTGGCATGCCACAACTTTTGTTAGAAAAAATGGAGGGTTAAGGGGCACTTGAGCAAACCACTCTCTCATAATTACCTCACCTCCCCAGTTTGCTGCAGCAGAAATTTCTTGACAGGCTTGACAAGGACCAATCAAATCAACACAGTCCACAAGTCATTCATATAGACTAATTACAATTATGTTTCTCAGAATTACTTTCATGTTTTATATCAAATTAAGAACATTTTCAAATGTTTTTTTAATAGAAAATGCCTTTACTTAATCTAATTGTAGCTTTGATATGCGCTTTGCAGAAAAATACAACAAGATAAAGCTTACATATCAGGTGTGATAAAAATTGTGTTGGAATATAGAATAAATTTAATGGTAATGTTATCCTCTTGTATCTGCTTGTTATAAATTCTGATTGAATTTGCATCTGCGTATCCAATAAGATCTTTGTTTATGGAAAATGTAATGTTACATTTCCAATAATCAGATCTACATTGAAGTTGTCATACAATATAGGAAGATGGAGCAAGTAGAGAATAAAGTTGACAGCCAATGTATTTATAGCTATTGCTTGGGGGTGACTGATGAAGTATTTAAAATGATTTGAAAAAGTATAGTACAGTACATATTCAACTGGATATCTTTGTAAGATGAGGCTTTTGGATTGTTCCTATTAGCTATCATCTTTGAAAGGTGCAGACATAATCAGGCAATTGGTAAGAGTAATGAAGTTAACCATCATACCTTATATGCCATATTTTGAACTACATAGTTAGCATACTAAGCAATGCAGCGACCTGTTTCATTTAATACAGATAGTTTGGAAGACAAGGCAAGCTTCATTCTTATGGCAGCCTGTTCATATAAATATATTTCTAGATGATGGAAGTCAAAAGAGCTTATTCAGAAGATATTCTAACAATATTTTGTTCAAGACTTTGAGAGTACTTAAAATATCAATCTAATATTTACCTTATTCTAATTTGACTAGTTTCAATTTTATATATGTGTAATGCATAAAATGATATATCATACGAAGACATAAGAGTTTTCATAAACAAAAAGATGTTTTAAGATGGGGTAAAAACTAAGCACAATAATCAATATTAAATAAAGATTTATTGAAATGTGAATTGTTTGAGAAAAAAAATAAGTCTTTATGAGTATGTTCCGGTAATATTACAAATCAGAGTTTAATATTCCTTGTGTAGATATGTGTTAATGAAGTAACGAGTTGTTTTTGGAAATATGAAGAAAAAAACAAAAAACATCAACACCACCACCACCACATCAGTCAGTGCCCGTCATTGGACATAGACCTTCCCCACGATTCACCAGACCTCTCTATCATAGGCATCGCGGAGCCTGTACTTTCTAAATATATGTAGCTTGTCACAACATCTCGTTTTCTCTCAGCCAAAGCCTCGCACTTGATCTCTGGAGATCCATATTGTGAGTTGTTTCATGTGCTTATTGCATGGTTATCAGTTTGAGGGCTGATTGTTTGTTTAGGTTCCATGTTTCAGCTCCATAGGTAACCATAGTAGGATATATTGGTTGTATATCCTTTTTTTTTAGGACAGGCGGGATTTTCTTGTTATTAAAGGTTGAGCTTGCTCTACTGAAAAATTGCCAACCTAGTGTGATTATTTGCTTGATTTCTTTTTTTGATGATTTCATGGAGACTCCCTGTCCTATGTATATGTAGTGGTCTACTTTCTTTGTTTGGTAGAATAGTGGTCTTTGTAAAATTTCTGGGCATATTCAACAATTCTATCCCTATCTCTTGTCAGTTGTCCATTTGCTTTGAGCACATTAGTTATTTGCTCTTCATGTGCCAAGACATTCTCCAATTGTTTTGAATCCCCTACCTTTTTCAAGAATGCTTTCAATGACTGCTGTCGTGTACTTTCTTTTGTTTTTCCTTTGTTTCTTCTGAATGGTTTTGCTCAGCTCTGTTGCCTAAATCTTTTCTATTGTTGCTAGTGGTGGTTTGAGTTTCCAGTGTTTTTTCATGAGATTTCTGATTCCTTCTAAGAGTTTGCTTATGGTTTTTGACCTCTTTGGCTTGAAAATACTGGTGACTTCAATTAGGGAGGTTGTTGTATGTTGCTGAGCTCGATGTTTTTTTCTGGTGTGGTGAAGAGTTCATATCTATTCGTCAATTCCAGTTTGAATGGTCGGTTGATTTCTTTTTGAATGGTAAGTGGTTGCAATTTGGTGCTGAACATTTTCCTGCATTCTATCTTGGTATCAATTTGAATATTGCATCTTATCATTCTGTGGGCACTTCCTACATTGACTTGATTTAGGACCTGCATATTTTCAACAGTGTCACTTTTGTTTGCTAGGATGTAGCATGATTGGTTTCATGATTGGGGCTCCCCCAAATCCACTCTCTATTGGCTTTCTTTTTAATCAACCTATTCTAAATGCTGCCAAAACAAGAAAAGTTGGTTTTCTTGGCCGCTGATAAGCAGATCAAGAGTCATATACTTCTGAACGTATATATTTCTCAACAATACTGATCTTAATTAAAGTATCTGTTACCTAATCTGTATTTTGTTTGCTTGAACATTCTAATTTGAAATGAAAATATGTTCAAAGCGTAAAAACGATCAATCCCCACCATCAAAGTCAATAATTCAACAACTGTAGCATCAAAATTTGATGTCATGTAAAAAAATTTCATTGAAGAATAAATGTGGTCTGAATGGTGTTTTCTATTAGAAAACATCTAAAATAGTATAAAGAAACATGTAGAATCTCAAGAATCTAAATGTTATTGATAAACTATAGCTGTAAGGATAAGGCCCCAAAAAGGTCAAAGTTTTTTTTCATAAAAAAAAGTGGAGTACTGATGCAAATTTTGAAGTCTGCTGATGAAATGCTATGGCCAAGAGTGCTGGAACACACAAACACATAAAAAAAATATACAAACACATGCAAATATAAAAAAAAAGATAAAACCCTTCACTATTTTCAATGGCTATGGTTGTTCAATTTTTATTTGAAAATTTTATTTTTGCTCATTTTGTGAATTCTTGCGAATTTTTTTAGTCTTACCTGTAGCTTGTTCTGATAACATTATTCATATTCTTTCTTTTAAAAACTACTTCTTCCTTTTTATTTCTTTCAAACAAAGGAGCTGCAAGTCATACGAAGTGGAAACTCTACAAATTTTATATAATGAATTTATTTCACTTATTTTCTTTGTTTCTTTTACACAGTACGTTTGTTAATCATCAATAATGGATTTATCAATATTGTATTCAACCATATGAGTTTCTATAAGAAGAATTCTAACATTATTGCCACTCTTCCTGATGATTATTTGGGTACACTACTCAGGAAGTGTGGGGCTTATTCTTGGACTAATTCAATAGCAAATATATTTCATAAATTGTATTATAATTTTGATGAGCAGAAATAATTTTAAGAGCAAAATATACGTATGGAACTAAGTTATAACTGCATATGTATATATTACGACTGCAATTTATGGAAACATCAACAATATTTCAAAGACATCAGATGAGATTGGAAACATCAACAATATTTCAAAGACATCAGATGAGATTTGGTAATTTCAACCTATAGTGTAGATATTTTTCAAGTATTTAGGTTTGTTAATATTGAAGATTGGTGGTTAGAAATTATTTATATAAAACAATTCATTAAACATTCTTTTTCAATTCAATATAAATGATCAAGTTAAAATAAGTTAGAAAAATCCTATATAAATGATATATTGCTATGCCCTCTTAGACATTATATAATTTCGTATTATTCACTTTCAGTCATCCTGAGCAAGGCTTTTCAGCCACTTTTTGCATCAAAAAGTTAGTAGGAAGGTAGTTATTTAAGTAAAAAATTTCAAATTAGTTTGTTGATGTTAAAACTGTAAAATCAGAAACACTAAAACAAGACATGTTTAAAATGCAGAATAAAAATGACTAAAAAAGCAATAAGGGAGATAAAATGACCTACAAGAGTTGGAAACACTAAAAATCAAAATTTTTTTTTTAAAACCTCCTCGATAATTACTTCTGGTACATACGTGGGATATGGTGATTTGTTTTTGCGAAGTACGGCTATGTTTGTTCAGGATTGATTCAAATCACTTGCTCATTATGCATAATAGAGAGATTGACCTGTATTGTCTTGGAGATAAGAGTTCTTGAAGTCTGGACAAACAGTAGATATCTTCCATGAGCTAGCAGAACACTTCTCTTTGAGACAATGGTTGAATAACTTCGCTAATATTGGCAAAATCTCAGATGATAGGTTTTTGAAAACCTTGACTGGAATTTGATCTGGTCCAGTTGCTTTTGACAAATCAAGATGAATAAGTTTGTGCACTTCTTTGACAGATACTCTGAAGTCAAGAATAGAGCAGTCAGTTCAGATGGGGAACTCCACTAAGGGATGGTTGGAGTCATTCAGTCTGGAGTTTGATGCAAAGTTCTTTGCAAACAGCTTCACCTTGTCTGAGGAAGAGGAAATAACTTCAAGTCCATTGATTAAAGCAGGGATAGGAGATTTATGACGGTTCAGAACTCTATTGGTTATTCTCCAAAATACGCAGGATACCAAGCCCCTCTTGATCAATTTTGGCTTGAACAGATCCTGCATAACTTGCTTTGGCATACTTCAACACTCTTTGACATTGGTTACAGGTATTATAGAAGGATACCAATGTGGTGTTACTTTCATTTTTATTATATTGACACAATTCATTCAGAGAGGATGAAAGAGGAGATATGAATATAACTTTAATTTTTACTAATGATTGAATTAAAACAAAGCTATTATTTGAAAAAGTAAACAAAAACTGTCTTTCTGTCCAAAAGTATTTGTAATCCTCATCTAATTCTTGAAATAAACTTTCAGTCAATATACATTGATGAACTAAAACATTATGGCCAATGACATGTGGCAATAATGATAGCCACTGTTTTGTAACAACTCTGCATTTCAAGGTCAGAATTACCTAAGTAGGTGGGCCAACCTTGAGAACTTTGATGTGTTAAATACTGTTATGGGAAGAAATTTGAGTGATTTTGATAAAGGCTAAATTGTTACAGCCTAAAGTCTAAATCAGTGGAATTGATCTCTCCAGTGATCCAGTTGTGGCAGGATTCACAGGTAGGAGTTTACATATCACATAGGTGTTTGGGATTAATAACTTTTTTTTTTTGTAGCTCTTTCAACTGCTCATGGATGTCATTGGAACACACTTGATGCCTTGAAATATTGTTTTCAAGATCTCAAATTCTGTTTCCAAGACATTGATATTGATATCGCTCCCATAGATCTATTGTAGTGATGAAGCTTATCATTGTATTGCTTGCTATTGGCATTCAGAATATTTTCCAACACTGCAAACTGGTCAGATTTTACTTTAATCAAACTGAACCAGTGTATCTATAACTTCAGAGCAAATTTTTTGTAGTGATCTTCAATACTTGCAGGATAGCAAGCAGAAGCACCTTCACAGCCACCAATATCCCATCTTTGAATTACTTAGTCTGTTTCATTCTCTTGGCATTGAGGGCTATTCAACAAATGTTGTTATAATTTAACAACTACAGTTGTGACAGCAATTTGAAGTAACATCGCTACATTTCTTCAAATTTCCGATCAATTAAGCTACCAAGACATTGCCCATTGATAGTTGCCATCTTCTCATTTTGCAAAGTTTTTGGACTAATTGTCTGTTGATGAATTTATCCAAGTGAAAGACTAAAATAAAATGAAAATTTCCATGTTTGTAAATATCACTCATTCAGAGATGTATCTCCTTTGATGCCAACCCTTTCCTATCATTAAACTGTATGCATTTCATAACTTTAATGGAGTATTTCCTTTCCTCTTGTCTTTCTTTCTTAGCCTTGGTATTCTCCATTTCAACTGGATCACAAGTTTTTGAAATAACACCAAAATGGAAGCAACTTGCTTCAATACTGAAATTGAAAGTTTGGCAAGAAAAAAAACTTTCTGATTGCTCAAAGAATTTCTCGAAAATCAAAAGAAAGAACAAATACGCAACAGGCTGATAATAATACAAAATTTCTAATCATCCACAAGAAAGCTTGTAATTTCTTTTCAATGTTTAGGAGTTGAAATATTACAGGACATTTGAAAAGATTGACATAAAAAAGAGGACACTTAGCCAGCCAGCCAAAGCAACTTGAGAACTGAAAAAGAACTATGTTGACAGTTTTGATTGATGGTTTCTAACATCACAAAAATCAATGACGATAACAAACTGACAATGGTATATCAAATCAAATAAGAATTTAAAATGAAAATTCTTATTTAGATTTACATGCCCTGATTTTCAAGTTGTACTTTTTATAAATTCATAGAGAGTTGAGAAAACGAATTGAAGAAGTACTTTTGCTTAATTTCTAAGTTTGATTTTAATACTTAAAGATCTTATGCAATTGTGTCAGTACAACAATACTGGCAGAATTGAAGAGTTACTTCAAAAATATGAATAATTTCAATGAAGCAATATCTTTTCTTTGTATATCATCAACAAAATCTCACTGTGATATCATTTTAGGACTTCATTATTCCTGATAAGAAGCCTTCACAACTCTAATCAAATAAGAAGTGATTCAACAAACCATATTAATTATTTGTGCTTAGATACTTAATTTGGCATTAATACTTTTACATCACATCTAATAGCATTTCCATAACCAGTATTGCTATTATAATGAGTTATACCATAAGCCTTTTTAACAACTTGACTGGAGTAAACTATCTAAGTATTTGTTTGTTTTTTTTCAGTCACTATTGGAATGCAGAGAAAGAAAGATTTTATTTCATACTTGCTTAAGCCTTTAAGCAAGTATGAAATAAAATCTCTCTTCACTGGTCATTGAGCTTGATGTCAAGTCACTTATAAATAAATAAGGAAAACCACTCTATAACAAGAAAAAGAAAATAAAAGTTTCTCCCTATTTTTGAGTCCTGAAAGAGAAAAAAGTTTCCCACAATTTTGACCATTGAAAGGGAAAAAAGTTTCCTCACACTTTATGATCCCTACAAGGGAAAAAAAGTGATTCGAATATGAGGTCAGGTGAAAAACTAATGTAAAAAAAGTTTTGTCAGAATGTGATGTCAGGTGAAAAAAAAAATTTCTGAAAGAAGTGTTATCAGAAAGTGAGGTCAGTTGAAAAAAACAACTTTCAAAAAAGTGTTATCAAAATAAATATTCTCTTATGGAGTCATAATGTCTTCTTACGAAATCATAATGTTTTATTATGATGTTATACCAAGTAGACACAAAATAAGGGTCTAGTTCAGCATGATACTTATATTGTAAACTGGCCCCTGCTCTAGGCTTTGAAATTGCCCAGATTTGTTTTATTTATTTAAGTTAGAGCATTTGTAGAGAGTAGCACTAAAAAACTCTGCCTAATATGTGCCATTTTTGCCAGGTTACGCTAAAATATGCATATACATCCAAACAGAAAAAAGTATGATTATTCTATGGATTATAGATTCTTTTTTGCTATGCAACCTAAGTTGATCTATTCACATGCTTGTTTCATAGTCTACAAAATGATCTTATTCCATAGTTCATATAAAATAAGTAATGCAAACCATATTTGTATCCTAAGCATAGGCATACAAGCCAGGAGGGCAAAACATGTTGTATTTTGGCAAAATCAGTGAAAAATCTGGTAAAACCGTATAAAATTTCAGACAAAACTCCCTTAATGAAATGAGTTCCTAAATAACAATGAATGTTATTGTTATTACTACAACCCTTGAAGAATCAGTCAATTAATGTTCAAAGTGTGTACAGAAGTTGAAAGTTTGATTTCAGCTTTTTCTTAGAAGTATATAATACCATATCATAAACAATTTGGCTAATTATAATAACACTAGCAAAAAAAAAGAGGGTTATCTATGTGTGGATCAACATTAAGGAGCCTAATGCTCTCTTATTTGGTAATTTACTTTTGATAATTCAAGTATTCAAACTTGAGTGTTAAAAAAAAATCTCCACTCAACCCAAGCTGTCTTGAAGGATGATTGAACATAAAATCTTATGTATAACATTAAACAAACATTATTAAACACTTCTTTCACTCTTTTTAAGAATTTTTATTTTAGTTTCAAATGGTCAGCATTTATGTGATGTATTCTTCATTGTCATGACAACAGACTATCTTACATTAAAACACTTCAATAGTTTTATTGGATCTGTTAAACTATTTCACATGAACCAATCTGTTATAAGTTTCAAGTTATAACTGAACAGGATATTACATACAATTATACAATTAAACTTACTAATTTGTATGTATGGATCTTATATGAATAGATAGCAATTCAAACATATTACAAAAATATGTGTACTCATACAGGCTCTCCCATACAGCCACGGTAACATGCACATTTATGAAAGTAAATAATCATTTAGAGCTAAATCTGGATAAATAGATTTGCTGAAACCTACTTATTCTTGATAAGTGTAAGATGAATATTTACTATTTCGTTTGCTTGGTTTCATTTTCATCTAATCTATTTATGCATAATTCAATATATTTTCATACATGATGAAAGCTAAAATATCTCTGGAAATGCTCTCTCCATCCAGGTAGAATCTGAAACAATATTTTTATAGTTTAGCACTCTGAAGTGTTATAAATGCGGAATCAAAAGAAAAAAAAAAGAGGAGGGTGATTTTGATTGAAATAAGAAAATTACTGTGTTCATTATTGTCACAGATTGGTTAGTGCTTACAAGAATTTCTTTCATGGTATCCAAGTGCTTGAGGAAAAAGAAAAAAAAAATCCCTGCTTTCTCAAGTTGACCGTTGTAATGAAATGCATCTTTTATGTCGTTATCATCAGAAAATACTTCAATATCATTATTGGAGACTTCAATGCAGAAATAGAACAAATAAATGAATGTTGCGTGGACAAGTTTGGATATAAAGTATGAAATGAGAGAGGTGAAGACCTTGTGAATACAACCATGAACAGGTTCAAAATCATGAAACCCTTCATCAAGAAAAAGAACTATGAAAAATGGACTTGGTAGAACCCCAATCATGAAAACAAGTGTGAAATAGACAGAAAATAACAGCCTCTTTACCCGAAGTCCCCACTATGTTTGAACCAAAGAACACACAAACCATCGCTAAAATCTCAGATGAAACCAAGAACCTCATGGGGGAAAGTTGAAATCTCAAGCCACTGACAACAAGAAGAGAGAAAATTCAAGCAACCAAACTAAATAAAATCATCCCCCCCCAAAAAAAAAACAAAGAGAAGACCTAAAAAGATACACAAAAGCAATCATCAAAACAATTCTCAAAAAGCTCAGGTCTTCAAATAACATCAGAATTGACCTATTCAAAAAACTGGTTAGGTCATCCCTAAGAAACAAACAATTTTATTCAACTCATGCCTGAATCAAAGTAAAGTCTCAGAAGATTGGAACGCTGCAATCATAATGCTGTTACATAAAAAAAAGAAACCTGAAAGACCTCAACAACTACAGACCAATAAGTTTACCAACTGCATCTACAAACTTTTCACCAAAGTTATCACCGACCAAATCCCTGAAATGTTAGTCACCTATGGAGCTAAAACAAGGAACCTAACCAAGACACTGACCTGCAAAACTGACCCCAAAAAATACATAAGAGAGAATCATGCTCAACATTACATGGAGAAAACTCAAGACAGCACAGTATATTAGGGAAAAAACAGGAGTCCAAGACATCATAGAAACCATCAGGAAACTCAAATGGCAAAGAGTTGGTTATGTTACAAAAATGGCAGACAACCGATGGACATCACGACTCATGACATGGATACTCAGAAATCAAATACAAAACCAAGACCGGCAGAATATGAGATTGTGAGACGGACTGGACAGGTTCAGAAAATATTAGTTCTGCAACGTCCATAATAGAGAGATGTGGTGTATCATGGGGAAGGTCTATGTCCAACAACGGACAATAAAAGACTGATAATTATGATGATGATCCAAGTCATCATCATCATCATCGGTCTTTTAACGTCCGTTGTTAGACATAGACCTTCCCCAGAATCTGCCACATTTCTCTATCATGGGTGTCGTGGAGCCAGTATTTTCTGAACTTGTCTACTTCATCTCTCCATCTTGTATTTTGTCGGCCTTGGTTTTGCATGTGATCTCTGGTGATCCATATTGTGAGTCGTGATGTCCATCAGTTGTCTTTCATTCTCGCAATACGACTAGCCCATTACCATTTGAGTTTTCTAATAGATTCTATGATGTCTCAGACCCCTGTTTTCTTTCTGATATATTGTGCTGTCTTGTGATCTTTCATGCACATACTGCATGCTTCTCAGTTTGCAGGTTTGTCTCTTGGTTAGGTTCCATGTTTCAGCTCCATAAGTGACTATTGGGAGGATTATATTGGTTGAATACTCTTCTTTTTAGTATTATTGAGATTGTCTTGTTTTTGAAGGTTGAACTTGGTTTGCCGAAGGCTTGCCATCCTAGGGTGATTCTCTGCTTGATTTCTTCTTCTTTTGTGGGTTTCATAGAGATTCATTGTCCCTAGGTAGATGTAGTCGTCTACTTATTTGTTTATCATGTACTTCAATGCTTTGTTCATTCATCCAGCTCTGTATTGGTGGAGTGTACTATCCCCTTTCCTAAACTTCTGTCAAAAGTATGAACAAGAGTATTCAAAATCTCTGAATGTGCACTAATTTTGTGTATAATATTCCAGTAAACCACAGATAGATGATCCAAGTACTTGAGAGAAAAAAAATTCCTTGTTTTCTCAAGTTGACATGCATATATTGCTGGAAAGTCTCTTCCATGGAGGAGAATGAATGTTCTATGATTTTTCTCAGTGTTGACAATAAATAAGATTCATGACAAGTTTTTTTTGTCAATCCGAAAAATATTCAAATTGAAATAAAATTCATGAAGAAAGTAATTGAAATACAACCATAATAACATTTAAAATAGAAAACAGGAAATCAATGCTATGTTTTGCTGACATAAGAAGAACAGATACTAAACTTTGTTAGGTAAGAAGAAAGTTTGTTATAGTGCATATGTTTGATAGAACCAAATTCCGTTCCATTAAGGTTTATTTTAGAGAGGAACCACCGTATCTATACCTCGAAAAACAATACCTCGAAGCATACAAAGACACTTATTTCTCAGTGATTTTTAAATGATAACATGAAATCCAAAACTGATCAATGTTTCTTATTCACAATGTTTATATCTTTCTGGAAAACTGTTAACAATTGCATTTCTCCATATTCTCTTGCAAAAGAAATGATGATTTTTGGTGGAAAAAAAATACAAGTCCTCAAATAACCACTCTAATAATTTGTGAACGCGGATTCAAGTTTGCAAGTTTAGTATTTTATAAAAGGTTAATATCTCATCCTTGCTACTTCAATCAGAAAATCTGTGCAGAACTCAATAATTAATACTGATTCAATCATAAAAAGGTACTGTCTTTGTATCTTTTGAGGTAGGCAGAAAACTTGTCTATATAAGATTATAACTCTCAATATTTTGTACTAACTAAAAACATTTTTGATTTTCAACAAATCCAATGTTAGAACAATTTATGTATTGCAATGAAAAGCAAAAAATGATAGGTCCTTAGAAAAAATAGTATTGAAATTTAGGAATGAATATATTTGTGTTTTTTCTTGTAATATATTGAAAAAAAAAGAAAAGCTCCAACTATACTAAAAGCTCAAAAGAAATTTTACTATGTAGGAGCTTATATGAAAAGAAATTCACCCCAGATTTTATACAAAAAGGAAACTTTGTGTATCTTTTGAGGTATACATAGTGATAACAACCTTGGGAATGACACTGCTTTTCAGAAATATTCATTTACATGGGAAATATAGGTAAAGAGCCTTTAGAATGTACAATTTCAAACAGAACTTTCATTTTTCTCAAAAGTAGTCTTCAAAGTAATAGGTCTAATCCAAGGTAGCCTCAATGTAAGAGAAATGTGTAAAAAAGGTATATGATATGAAAGAAACTCAATAGTGCAATTTTAGGCAAAAATATCCTTCTTATTGTTATTCAGTTTGTGTAAAATGAGTATTATTTGTTCAAATTACCTATGACAATGATTTCATTAACGAATATCAAACATTTGCATTGTACTGCAATTATCATCTTATTCAAATAAAAATAATTTTCAGGCTTCTGTAGCAAATTATTTCTTTTAGTAGAAAGATAAGGAATTAGTAGAAATATACTTTGGCTGTATATGAATTTTTGCTATAATTTAAAAAAAAAAATAATTCAATAGATGCTGTCTACTGAAATAACCAAGAATCAGTTCTTTGAAGAGCATTTTTTCTGAAATAATATTATAATCTATAGGCATTAGGAGTTCTTTTCATTTATTTAAAAAAAGATACATGTATCTTTACTGTTTTTCATTTAGTACTCTAGGTTACTGAGAAAATCAGTGCTGAATCTTTATTCTTTCATTGGCCAAAAGAGCAGAATGGTGTTCATGGTGACTCTAATATTGATCCTGTGTATGATATGAGCAGTTGTAGATTTTTGTGTATGATGCTGTTGGTTGGCAAATGAAGAGACTGAGTTACTAGGTGAGGTGGTTGTTGATAAACAGGGTAAGGTAGACTGCAGAGTAGACAGGATTGAGCTTTGAGTGAGTACAATTAACATAATCAATGATTCTTCAGCCAGAAAGGAAACTGGATGTCCATGTGAATTTTTTTGTATTCTATATATGGATAGTTTGAGAAGCTTGAGGACTGCTGTCTTTATTTTATGACCACAATAATCTATTCTCTACAACACAGGAGAGGTTGTTGCAAAGTTATCATGTATTTTTGTTGTTTTAAAAAAAATATTTGATGTAATCTTAGAGGTTAGAGAAACAGTGAAGAGATCAGAAGTGCTTTGAAAATTTCTATAACATCCAGACTAACAATATTGAGCCAAGATTGGCTTGAGTGGAAAGGTCTACTATTTATAGATATCAATTCAGCTGTGTTTCTACGGGGTTTAGGATGTACCTGGAAGAAAGGAAGCCAGCAGAGAAAGAGTACCAATTCATAGGAACATTATTTTTTTATAAAACATTATGTGAATTGGATAATATTCTTATAATTTGGGTGCTTCACAGCTTTTTTCTCTTCTATTTCAATTTGTGTTCTTGCATTGTAACGACAGCTACTGGAAAAATCATCTTCCCAAAAATATTAATGTAAATGTATAGTGTTAGATTTGATGAAACTGGAATTAATACTAATATAAATTAGATTATATTTTTGTGCTATTATTTGTGGTCCCTGTATTCATTATTTTTGTTGATATCAACTTCCTTCAACTATGATGAACACATTGTTGTTACTTACTCACATTATGAAATATGTTTCTCTAGATGTTAGGAGATTTACAGATTTTTTTGTGAGGAAAAAGCAATGAATTTCTTTTTAAATGTTTTCATTATCATAATAAATAAGAATCAAAATATGGTTCTTACTAGATGAAATCATTAAAATAGGTAAGAATCTTTCAGTATTGTATATAATAAATATTATGATGGAATTTCCATGTATAGTCACTGTGCAGTTTCATAAAGAATTTTAGCTTCTATTCTCTTGAGATGATGAATAGTATCAAAAAGAATTAATGAGTAATCTTATCTCCTGTTCTTCAACACTTATGGGAACTTATTTGTTGGTAGTCTGATTCTAATCTTTCCTCACATTACATAGCATTGACTTGATTTGGCAGAAACTAGTTTTCAGTAATTTGAAGATACAAGTTGACCATAGAATATTTTTCCTACTTTTTTTGGAATTTAGGTAAAGGGAGTAAAAAGAAACTGTAATTCTATAATACACGCATACTTTGAATAATGTTCGAAACTGCACCATACAAGGTCTCATTATAATTTGATGTGTTTTCTTTTAAACTTATACTTAGATATAGTGATTTGTAGAGCAATTCCATAACCATACTGCATCAGGACCTACACTAAACTAAAGTGCACCATTCAAGATATTGCTGTATTACCATAACAGTCTTAGATCTAATCTTCCGCAATCTAAAATGACAGGTTCTTCTTCTTCTTACTCCTCCTCCTCCTTTTTCTTCCTTCTCCCCCTCCTCCTCCTTCTTCCTCTTCCTCTATCACCACTGACATTCTTACAACAGGTTCAGCCCATTGCCATTTGAATTTTATAATAGTTTCCATAATACCCTGTCTCTTCTCTAATAAAGTGTTGTCTTATGATCTCTCCAAGTGAGGTTGACCATGAATTTTCTCATGTGTACATTGCATGCTTCACAGATTGAGGATCAATCTTTTGGTTAATTTCCATAATTCAGCATCACAGGTGATTATCAGGAAGATGCATCGGTTGTATACTCTTCTTTTTTGGACTTGCTGGATTTTTGTGTTTTTGAAAGTCAAGCTTACACTACCAAAAGCTTGCAAACCCAGTGTGATTCTTTGCTTTATTCATTCTTGTTTTGAGAAAGATTCATTGTATCAGGTGGATGTAATGGTCTCTGTAGTAAACTCTATGGATATCAAAAAATGCTTTGAAAAAGCGTGTTCACAAATTCACAAAGAAATATGTGACAACAAAATAAAGTAGATAAAAGTTGATTCAAAAGGCAATAAAAATAATAAAAGAACTGAAAAAATATGTTCTAGAAGTACTGATCTTAGAAAAATGGCTGAACCATTAGCAAAATAACTAAACATTGAAATAGTAGATGAAACTGAAATTTGGAGAAGTTGCCAAAAAATTTATTTTTCTGATTTTAAAAGAAGGTTAATCAATGCTGACTGAATAGTACAGGGATCCCCTGAAATAGAACGGTTTGTGATAGAAGGTAAATTGATAAAGGATCCCCAAATCTTTATGTATATTATTGCCCACTCTTCCAGAAAACCGCAAATTAAAAAAAGAATTTCATCAAAAGACTCATATAATATGACTGAAATATTTAATTTCTTGAAATTTGAAAAACAAAGGTAGACAATTCATGAGGTATTTTTTACAGGAAAAAATTTGGCAAATTTTTTGATGCATAACATTATGTCACTTTTTTCACGCTGTTAATTTTATAGAAAATCTCCGGCTTCATAGAGTTTAGTTTATTCAAAGGAGCTTTATACCAGATTTCTTTCAATCCTTGTTCTTACCAATGACGCAAAGATTTTGATGATAAATTTCTTCTCATATACAAGTTTGGGGCTTTTTTGTCTCAGGTGTTGACTTCCCAGTGAAAGTTTTTAGGCATACTTTTCTGGGCACCTTTTTATAGTATATTTGATTGATTTGTACATTTTGTCATTTGTATTTGGAAAGTCCAACAGTCTCAGACACATCACAAATATCCCCCAGTATTTGGGGCCCATGCTGCTGATACCCAAGTCCAGCTCTGGTTAGATGTGCAATAAGATGAAAACTTCATCTGTAATGCCATCTTTTCTTTTCAGCAGCCACTACTTATATGGTCTGAAAATAAGAAAGAAAGGACACGGCTTGATTTATGATTATTTTTGCACTATTCAAAGCCTGGTTCAGTTTGCAACTATCATCGCAATTATTCCATAAGCTCCCAACTTGTCCCACTATTTTTCTGCATCCAATCTTTTTCATCAACGTGTGTAGTTACTTACATGAAGTAAATTCCAGCTGTCTTTCAGCAAAAAAAGTATCTTGCAACAGTTTTAAAGGACACTTTCGAATGGAAGTCAGTTACTCATCTTAAGCTCATATGATTTCTGTTTCATATCTTCAATGATCAATTCTGGGAAACATGCTTCTAAGATCTGTCTCCATAAAAGCAATGATGATGATGATGATGATGATGATGATGATATGACGACAACAAAAACAAATTTTTTTTCAAATTCAAAATGATGGTGGAGCAGAATTCATAGCAGAGCTTTCAAACATTCATGAACAATCTTGACAGAAGAATTTTGACACAATATTTTTCTAGTCAAAAACCTGCAATAAGATAAGCAGTCAATATTCTCATGTTTGTAGAACAGCATACTAAAATTACAAATTCTCTATCACAAATGTGATAGAAAGTAAAGATTTCACAACAAGAAAAAAGCGTATTATAATGAATAATTACACCTAACTTACATTCAGAACTGTAAGCCAATTATCAGGAAGACAAAGCTTGAATTTAACAATAAATTGTATGTGTGTTTTGTAGACATCATAAAAAACTATTTGACAGAATGAACTGGAGCAAACTAATGAAAATTCTTTAAGAGAAAAGAGTAGGCTGGCAGACATTTTACAGTCCAAGAAGCAATTACATGCAAAGGAGACAAAATGTCAGCTTACATACATCAGTTAAGGTATTTAACAGAGAACATTACCATTGCTATTAACATGTTCAATATATGTAAAGTAATAAGAACAGAAATTGTAGGAAAGCAAGAAGGAATGTTGTAGGAAACAAGTTGAAATTATGTTTAATAAATAACACAAAATAAGGTAAGTGAAGCTAAGGAACTGCTTGGATAGAATACAAACATTTTCTCATTAAAGTTGATTGAATGATATTCACTGCCATAAAACTAATTATAGATATAATAAGGATTCATATAGATTTTTATGAGAAAACTATGTAGAAAATAAAAATAAATTAACCAACGGTCTAGTCAAGACATTGACCTGAGCATATTTTATAAGAATCAATTAAAAGATTCACATTTAACAAAACTGACTCGGACAAATGCTAGAATCATAAGAAAATAAACAATCGAGAAATATCACCATCTAGGTTCTATTTATACTCTTATACAGTATATCATCAGCATTCTCACATTCTGCATTCTGTTATAGAAAAATTTAGTAGATTAAGCAGAGTTTGTTGAGCCTGGAGTATTCCAGGTTATTTTGGCAGCTCATCATGAAAATTTATCCATCGATGTTTAAGGTATAGGTTCATTGACAAATGCGTACAGAAACCACTTTAGTGAGGATATTAAAGTCCATTTACATTAAAAATTTGATGTAAACATAAAATTAATCCAGTCAGATAACAATGAGAGGCTGATAAAATTAAGCAAAAGACAGTTAGAACAATCTACATTCATTGTTATAAATTTACATTAATAACCACCAATGACCACTTTGATCATAGTAAGTGGATAATTTTTTCATAATTTTAGATAAGTTGTCAGGAACCACAACAATAATCATTTGATAACATTATCCTTGATTATATACATATTATACATAATCAAAAGATATATATATATATATATATATATATATATATATATATATATATATATAATCAGGCCCTTTGGTGATTGATATCCCCAAGGCTGCAATTTGCTTTCATTACAGGGACGGTCCTAATTCTATACCTCCACCAAACAAACCTAGATAATCAGGTAGGACACCTTAATGTGGTAGAACTTTTAATTAAATTCACACAAGAAGGGAATCCAACACCACATTACCATTCCTTGTCAACCTACTACATAGAACTGACAACGACATTCAACTCAGTGTATTCTGCAAAGCCACAAACAAAAATGACTACATAAATTTTTACTCCCAACACACACAAAAAATGAAATCAGAAATAGTAATAGTTATATGAGAGCCCTCAGAATATACAGCCCCAAATACCTGGAATAGACGCACATAGAACAATTTTTTATTTTCATCCATTATCAATGCTACTTTATACATAACGCCAAAATCCATATAGTCCATGTACCAGACAAAATATTGTTTCAAAATGTGGTACTAAGAATTATTGCAATGAGTCTTTAAGGGAGCCAAATCTATGTCCAAAAATGTTTGATAGACATGCCAGATGCCAAACCTGGGAAAGTAATCACACAATTCAAAAACATTTTCTCCAAAATTAAAAAAAGGAGAAAAGCATGAATAATTTATTGTCTATAATCATTCTATAGGTACTATAGAGTTGGAGTTAGACTGACAATTTAGTAAAAGACCAAACAAACTGTCAAAACAAGAAATATATACCTTTCATTCTAAAGTTTTCCAGAAAATGTTGGTAATTTCTGTTTTTCTCTAAAACTTTAAAAAGAATATCACTGGAATTGGTCTTGCGCAAGAATATGAAAGTTTGACAACCAACCTGGTAGCTAAATTTGGCCCACTCCTCATACTGGAGTTTCTGGAGTTGGAGGAATTGAAAAAAATATATAGAATTAATTTATTCAAGATACCTGTCAAGGAGTACTATTTAATGGAAGTAATTGGGATTTTTGTGTTCTCAATGATTAACAGTGATTGTTTGCTTCAAGTTATTCAATGAAAATCATTAAACAGTAACAATTTCCCTTTTAAAAGGTAAGGGTTGCAGTGTTACAAAGTACAACTTCAGAAAATTAAGTTTATTGACTAACTACTAAGTATGTACTGTATTTGAGTTGATAATTTTTTTGGTAGGGAGCTTTTATCCTTATACAAAAATCACTTATAAAAAATATATAGGGTGACCTATTTATTGACATAATTCAGTAGAGGTAATATCAGCATCCTATATATTATTTAAAAAGTGATTTTATGAATTTGGGTAAAAGCTCTCAAGAAAAAAATATCAACAATGCTAAGATTCTATTATTTAAATTGAGTCAGATATTAATGATACCACTAAGACTAATCATACCGTTCATTTTGTAGGGTTGTTCTTGATACTTTTCAAGCTTTACTCTTCTGAAAGATAATTTTTTTGAAAGATATTCATTATTTGAAGAAGAGCAAAAAACAATAGAAAATTTTCAGTCCCTGCAGAGGATATCGTTGAAAAATTTTTGGATTAATTTGAGATAATTTTTTTCAAAATATTGAGCTTGGGTCAAATTATGATCTGACAACCGTGGAACAAATTATCTAGCTGCATTTAATAATGCATAAGCAGAAAAAAGACAACTGACCTCTTAACCTAAAAATGAAGATTGCTCAGTAAGATATTGATATTCATCTGCTGAAAAATTGCCTGAAGCTTACCTTGATTGCACTTGACAAAGTATAAAGTAATTTGAAATAAACATGATCTACTCAAAAAAGCTGGTAAAAGAGTCAAAAGAAAGCTAAATATACTATTCAACTAGTGTCTGAAACAGAGTAAAGACCCAAAAGATTGGAACACTGCTATTATAATGCTTCCACATAAAAAAGGTAACTCCAAAGACTTCAACAACTACAGATCTATAAGCCTGCTCAACTGCATATATAAACTTTTCACAAAAATCATCACCAACCAGATTACTAAAACACGAGACAAGAATCAACCACGAGAACAGGCTGGATTTAGAAGAAATTACTCGACTATGGAGCATCTTCATTCAATTAATCAGCTGAAAGAGAAGGCAGCAGAATACAAAATGCCACTCACTGTAGCACTCACTGTATAGACTTCAAGAAAGCATTCGACTCTGTAGAAATTCCCATGGTCATGAAGGCCATCACCCTACAAGGTGTAGACCCTGTATACGTTAAAGTACTGCAACACATATACAACCACAGCAACTCATTCATTAGGCTACATAAGGAATCTGAACTGTTTCAGCTCCAAAAGGGGGTAAGATAAGGTGATACCAGCTCACCCAAACTCTTTACAGCCTGCCTTGAGATGATCTTAAGGAACATGGACTGGGAGAATAGAGGAATCAAACTAGACAGCAAATACTTGAGCAACCTTAGATTTGCAGACAACATCGTCGTTTTTGCAGAGAACCTGCACAACCTCCAACTAATGCAAGATGATCTAAACAAAGAAAGCAAAGAAAAAGTCGTCCTACACATGAACTTCAGTGAAACGGAAATCATGTGCAATAATCATGTTGAGAATAAGAACATAACTGTCAAGATAGAAGATGCAAAACTCGTCAAGGTAGACCACTACATCTACCTAGGATAACGAACCTCCATGACACCCTCAAAAGAGGAGGAAATCAAGTAAAGAATCACTTTGGGATGGCAAGCCTTTGGCAGAGCAAGCTCAACCTTCAAGAACCAGATGATCCCAATAATCCTAAAAAGAAGAGTATATAACCAATGCATTCTCCCGATAGTCACTTATGGAGCTGAAACATGGAACCTAACCAAGAGGCAGACCTGCAAACAGAAGTATGCAACATGCGCATGAGAGAATCATGCCCAACCTTACATGGAGAGATCACAAGACAGCACAGTATATAAGGAAGAAAACGGGTCTCCGTGACATCATAGAACCTATTAAAAAACTTAAATGGCAATGGGCAGGCCATGTTGCAAGAATGAAAGACAACCAATGGACATCACGTCTCACAACATGGATCCCTAGAGATTACATGTGAAACCAAGGCTGATAGAGCACAAGACGGAGAGATGAACTGGGTGGATTCAGGAAATAATGGTTCCGCGACGCCCATGATAGAGAATTGTGGCAAATCCTTGGGAAGGTCTATGTCCAAAGACAGACATTAAAAGACTGATGATGATGATGGAATAAACATGCAAGGTAATGTTGCAGGTGATGGTAAGAATCATTATATATTACCTATCCACTTGAAAAATTACCAAATAAAGAGAATTTTCATCCGAATGTGATGCTAGATTTAATTCAGAGATTGTTGAAATTTGCTTGAAAGATGATATATAAGTGGTATTTTACCTCAGCTGTTTGAATTCATTTGCAAACTTCCAACAGAATATAAAAAGCCATTGTATTCAACTACCCAAATCACTAAAAATCTTTGGATACCAAAGTAACAGAGTGGTCCAATGGATCAACTAAATATCTATTGAGTGGGCTGATTTTGGCATAGTCCACTGCATAATATAACTGAATTTGGAATTGTTCATTCTATTTGGAAGTTTTCTTCTCATCAGATAAACTCTAATATTTCTTGACTTTGTCTCTCTTAGAGTAATCATCGGTAATATTCCTTCTGTTTTCATCTCATATCACTTGAATTCGGAGTATTCAATTACTCATTATCATTTTTTTTTTTAAATATCAAAATATTTCAAGCATACTGATAGGCTGGAAACATTAATCTCCAAAATCAATAACCTATGTCTCTTTGAAAATTATTGAACCCTCTTGAACTGAGATGCTTGAAAAATCTTGTTGAATTTAAAGACAAGATAGCGGAAAACCGATGGCCATCACAATTCACGACATGGATCCCCTGAGATCACATACGAAATCAAGGCCGGCAGAATATTAGATGGAGAGACAAGCTAGACAAATTCAGAAAGTACTGGCTCTGCGACACCCATGATAGAGAAGTGTGGCGAATCCTGGGGAAGGTCTACGTCCAACAACGGACGATGGAAGACTGATGATGAATCTGAACCCTTTAAAGGTTTTATACTCACAAATAATCCTGTTATTCTGAATTTGAAAAGTTCCTAGTGTTAATTAGTCGATAGAATGTGAACCTGAATGAGACGAAGTTACATGTAAGCTGCAAAATATCAAAAGCTATACGAATATTGCTATCTCTGCCTAAAAATGAATCACTGTAGCCAAGTTGCTTCATTTTAAGTTCTCTCTGTTACCCAATACTTTACTGACCCACTTAACCCACCCTGACTCTTCGGACAATAGTACAAACTTACATAGGGCTATAGATGACTTGACAAGATCAAAAGTGCTGGGGTTGTCAGTTTCAGTGTAACAGAATCAGTTAGACAAAAAAGATGTAATTATCACTAAAAAAAGATTTAACCATATACTCTCTCTCTCTCTCTCTCTCTCATTTAAATCAAGCTTTTCCTCTAATACTTGAATGTCACGAATCCAACATCATGGCTATGGCAAAATAAAAGTGTCCATTTTACAATCACTGTTCTAAGTTGAATATCCTCAAAAAACAAATGAAAAAAAGATGAATTTCAAAAATAAGATGAAGCTGTTATTTTTAAAAGAATACACATGGAAATTTTCAAGGCTCTATGCCAAAAAGTGTGAATAGGAGCACTGAAATGGACAGACAGATGAGTGAAAAGGGAAGAATGCCTAGCACATGTATTTTGTTGTTTGGTCAGGTTGGTGATCATGGCTACAGTGATTCAATAGTGAAATTATAGAAAACAGGGACAGCACCATTGAATTATGTATGAAATAGTGAATATTGTTTGTATATTGGAAATTCATTGATTAGCCATAAAGTTTTGTTCGGATGACAAGCAACAATTCTGATAATGATAAATACGAAACATTGTTTTTTTCGTCGGCTTTCAATGATTTGCTATGATTTTATATTACTAGAACAAGACATTAGTGGAGCATAAAAAAATGTTTATACAGAAAATGCGTCACCTGAAAGGTTTATTCATATGGAATTCAATTTTAGATAAGTTGTATGTTCTGAATGATATTTATCCAAATTAGCACTGAAAATTGAAATGGATAAGCATAGAATGAATTTGACTAATTTTAAGAATGATTATTCTCAATGAGAAAACAGATATCATACATTTTATAACAGTATGTATTTAACCCAGACTTTTTGTTTTGAATAATTCATTTATAAAACAGCAAGTTGACTTGGACTTTCTTTTAAAACAAATATAAAAGAATTATCCAAAAACTTTTGCTAAACTTCAGTCTAAACCTGGAGTTATTTTTTTACTATAACAAGAACAATCCTCGCCAAATTTAGAGCAGTAAAAATTAACATTCCACTACCAAGATCTGAACTGATTGGTAGACGGCTCTCATCCCAACAGAGCAAAACTGACAAGTATTATTTATCTACAAAATTTATCTTACAGATAAGCAGGGGCTTATGTGATTTTTTAAAAATAAATACGTAAATACTAAAAATACTTTTACAATTTTTCATTTATTATGTATACAATACAAAAGTTGCAGTAATCATTGTTAGAAAAAGTGGAGTTTGACACTGCAGCATTCAGGCTTGTACATTTTGATATACCAAATTAGGCGATCTTATGAAGGGAAATTTCATAGGGGTAAAACAGATGAATTTTCTAGCAATTCTTCGAATTTGAATTTTGAATTGAAATGGAACGGTCTCAATTACTATGATTCATGCGTTTGAAAAATATTTAAATTGTGCATGAACTGTTTCAAAATCTCACCTAGGTATTGTATTTATAAGCGCTAGAGACTAAAATAAAGCTTAAAGCATGTTCTTGAAGTTGAAAGAAGCTAAGTTTGAGTATATTGCTCTGCACATGTAAATTGACCTGAATTGAGGCTGTCCAAAAACAGCTCAATTGTGCAGGATGAGGTTAGAATACAAGAAAAAGAAAGATTAAAGTAAATATCAAGTAGAAAAAAATATATGAAAAATAAGTTTACTCTCATTTAAGACAAAACTAAGTAAATTCGTGAAGTAAATATAATTTTGAAATAAAAAATCATAACCAACATTGTTGTTTGACAGTTTTGTGTCACGTGACTGATCATCCTAAAATTGATTTAATATAAAACTATTAGATAATGATTTTCATACACAATTTTATACAAAGTTATTCCATAATTCATTTTGATAATTTATTCTAATAGAACAGTGTAGCTAGAAAATATAACTAGCAACAGACTGTTTGAACAAAAACTCCAGGAGTTCAAGAGAAAGATTCCAAAATAAAGATTCTGTATGTGATTTTTTTTTTGAATGATTGATTACCTTGAAAATTTTTTTAAAAAATCATTCGAGGGAATAACTTCTTTGTCCCAATTGTTGGGCCCTAGTATTGTATGTGCATCAATGTATCAAGTGATATTGTTAAATCTCTTTCAGATAAATTTATCAACATTTTAGATGTAGATTAAATTGCCAATTCAGAGAAACTATATAACACAAGACTATCAACTGTTAGCAACAGACAATATATACATATAAGTCAAACTCAAAAATCAATTGTTCCTTTACCCTCAAGTTGGAAAAGTCCTCCATCCATTCAAATAAAGTTTTGCCTAAGGTAGCACTTTAGATAAGTTTATGGTTCTCAATGCAATTTATCAATTTCTACATCCGCAGCAACATAACTCCAGTGACACAACCTTTGTCGAGAAGTAGCTGACAATGACTTTGCTTTCCAACCTGCACTTATTTCTCTCATTCCTTCTGGTGCTGAGGGAAGGAGATGAGCATCTAGTGAAGATCACAATATGGTAAGAGCCTTGCGGACATTGATTGGGATCATACTGAAAAGGAGAGAGAATAAGTCACTGATGCTTAACATCATCCTACACATTTCTGTAAAAGAAAACTCTTTCTTAGCATCAATTATATGGTAGGTGACACGTCTCTTATCTCAACAATATACACTATTCTTCTAGCTGTCTGAAAGATGCTGCATGACAAAGTAAGCGTACTGATGTGAAGGAAAAAAGATAAGACCAGAGAGAAGTCTACGCAATGGAAATATCACTTGTCCATCTCTCATGAGTAAAAATAAATCCAGTTCAAGGAAACAAACCTTTAGCACAGCAGATAAGCTCTCAAATTATGACCAAATGTGCACTTTTTGCAAAAAGCAAAAAATTTCTAACATAGCAAGTACATACCATAACATTAATTTTCAGATGTATTGGAAAGTTAGATTTGAGCTCTGAATGCTGAGAGAGGACAAATGAACGAGGTGTAATGTTCAAACATTAAATTTGAGAATCAAACAGAGTAGAAAAAACATTTAAGATGACATGTGGAACTAAGTTAGGAATGCCCATTCATTTGGTGATACATCTGAGATCATCAGAACCCAAGAAGCGCATTTTGGTCAAGGTTAAATTTTAAAAAAATGATGAAAAGATACTCTTTTACTAATAAATTTAGTGCTGTACAGTATGTCAATCATGTTACAAGCAATATCTTGCTGAAATATAAAAGTACATGTTCAGCAGATGTGAAAAAAATATGTTGCCAATTTTTCAACAATGCAATGGGTAATTTATGAACTAGAATTTATGATGTAATCATTTGCAGTAATTTGTGATATTTGTTACATAGTTGGGTGCACTTATAGAAAAAAATACCTTATCCCACAAAATGTTTTTTTTTTCTCTGTGGTACTAGATATGATCAATAACATAGTGAAAGTATACCCCAATCAGAGCACTGGAAAGGTATATTTTGAAGATGGCATCCAAAATTACCACCAAATCTTTAAAATGCCATTTTCTCATACATCATTTACCCTAGGCAAATCTTTTTAATAGTTCTTTGAAGTGTCAAACATGCTTGATAAAATATCAAAATGTCTGACCACTGGAAAGGTATAAATTTCAAGATGGTGTCCAAGATGGTCATTGAATCTTTAAAATGCCCATTACTTGTTCATTATTTAACCCAGGCAATTATATCAAGGTTTTCTTGGAGTGTCTAATGTACTTGATAACTTAATTTCACCACGGTCTGACCACAGGAAAAGTAAAATTTTCAACATGGCATCCAAGCAGATGGCCAAATATGTTGTTTTATTAAAAAAATCCACCTTACCCCCAGAAAAATAAAAACAAAACGTCTCTCAATGGTCTTTCGTAGTATCAGGTGAGTTCAATGACATACTAAAGATTTATAACAGTCTGACCACTGGAACATCTAAAATATGCTAAATTCTTGAATTGTCAATATGGATGCCATCTTAAAAATTATACATTCCCTGAGGTTAGATTGTGATAATTTTTTAATCTACATAAAAGTATAAGAGCTTACAAACTAATTTTTCTATTTAAAGTGGAAGGAGATTTAATTGGCAAAATATTTTTCGGTAAGAAAGATTGAAATTTGTTAATGTTTCTAAGGAAACAATAAGGCCCTGTTGTGGTGGTCAACAGAAGAATTCTATGACTTGAAGGTCACTTACTATAAGTGAACAATTGATTTCTTGGTAAAATTTCTAATTTGAAAATAGTTGCTTGTGGCAAATTCTTTGAACTGAATAGGAAGAGAAGTAGATAACAGATTTGTAAAGACTTCATTGATTAACTATTCTTTCATATCATTTGTTATAATTTTCTTTCACCTTTTTCTTGATTATCAGCTTTCCTAGCAAGCATTGAAGTGCTGACAGTGAGCAACTTAACTAGTATTTGTTTGAACAAATTTTATATGGAGAATGGAAGGAATTATTTTTGTTTTTTCATGTTTAGGGCTGCTAATTATATTAGCCCCCTAAAATATGAATTACCAGAATTGATCTAAGGAGATAAATCCTGGTAAGTAATGTGTTCACTGCTTAAGCACAAAAACAAGGTTAGTACTAGGTTTGTTGGATTGTTAACAAAATGCGCAAATAAGGACAAACAAAGAGGTTAACAACAACGCCAGGTTTAATTCACAAGTGAATTAAAATGAATGAGGACCAGAGTTTCTGCCGACACAAATATGTGGAGGTATCTACCAGGATAAAAGATGTAGAGTTAGGAAGGATGAAGGAAAAGGAATGTCATTTAGTAAATGTGAGATAGTCTAAAGAATGTCCGTCAGTTTGGTCATCCTAGTTGTAGCCACTATGAAGTTATCTTGGGAAGTCTGACCTAACTACGATGAGAGTGCTAAACTTAGATAGGATGTGTTCTTGAGATGAATATATCATGATGCGTGTGTAAGAAGAAAAGTGTGTATAAAAACTATACTAACTATCCTAACTAAAGAGAGAGAGAAGAGATGAGCTTACCTTGAGGCCGTCAAAACACAGAAAGAGAGAGAGAGATTTACCGCCACAATTTAAATATCGTAAAGATAACAATCAGCTATCTTTTTGGTAGCTCTGTGTGTGGTCAAAGAGAAAGCAACAAGGAATTCACCATTTCCACAGAGATGTAGGGGTTAGCTAGTAGATCCCTGCCGAGGACAGATAACTCCGTATATGTATGATTTTCTTTAGTTGGAAAAAGTGGGCACTACACATGTTTACTTGATATTCTGTGGAACATGGCAGTTGTATCATTCGTAATTTTGTAAATTGGTCAAAATAAGATTCCTTAATTTTCAGCTAGTAAATATCTGAGTCATCTATGTATTCCATTTCTCTGAAACAATAAAATGCTAAAGGGCCTTACGTAAAAAGAGTAACAAGTTTTCATAATGGAAAATGTGTTCCTTCTAACGATGCTTTAGAGCAATTGCTGCATTCACTTTTTTCCTCTGTTACAACTCTTTTTCTTGTAATAGTGATAATAAGGATAATGCTTTGAGTTCACTCACTTAGAGGCCATTTTTGCTGGCCATTTAGCTTGATGTCAAGTGATTTTTTGTATCAAATTATTTATATCAGAATAGATTCAGCGTCAATACAGGGGATACAAACCGTGCTACACAAGGAGATACAAACCATGCTATAACTAACCGCATTGTATCGGGGGATGCCTAGAGCAACATGATAAATGTCTTTGATCTAATATACATATACGTATATATATACATACATATATTTATATATATATATATATATACACACACAAACATATTATATATATATTTATATATATATAGATATATCATTATAATCAGCCTTTAAGAGTCCATTGTTTGAAATATACCTCCCCCATGATTTGACAGACCTCTTTATCATGGGCATCAAGGAGCCGATACTCTCTGAACTTGCCTAGTTTGTCTCGCCATCTTATATTCTGCTGGACATGGTTTCACATGTGATCCCTGAGGATCAACATTGTTACCCATTTAGTCACTAATAGGAGTGCATACGAATGCTGATCCCACATTAATCCAACCCCTAATTTCATGTTTTGGAAAAATGATTTCTCAATGGAGCAAAAAGAAGTAATCAAAATACTTTAAAATGGTAGTTTTGTATGATGGATGAAAAAGAGGGTCCAGTTGAGCAATATAGATACATCATGAATAAATACAAAAATAGAATTTTGAAATCTCCTATTTTAGGAAAATAATTACTTCAATGAATTGAGGGCAAGTAACCAAATTTCTTCTAAGCCTTTTTTTTTTTCTACAATGGATAGAAAAGATTGTCCAGTTGAGCAATATAATTAGATTGTAAAAATATTGTGTTATGGAAAAATCATTTGTCAATTGAATAAAGGGAAATAACCCCACACTTTGAATGGGTAGTTCCATATAATGGACAGAAAAAGTAGGTCCAGTAGTATCCTTGAATTGTAAATAGCACCCCCAACCAATAGAAAACATCTTAAGAGGAATGATTTTTCAATGAAGCAAAGAGAAGGAAAGTAATTGAAATACTTTAAAGCTGTACTGTTGTATGATGGACAGAAATAAAGGGTCCAGTTGAAAAGTATAGACACACTGTAAACCCCACCCGCTCAAGAAAAATCTTTTTGTTATGGGAAGATGATACCTCAGTAAGGTGGAGGGAAGTATCCCAAATAATTTAAGTTGTAGTCATATACATTGGGCTTAAAGTGTGAATCAACTTAAGCAGTATAGTCCTTTGTTTGGAAATTGTTTTTTTTCAATGAAATGACCGCAAGTAACCAAATTACTCCAAAAGCGTATCTTTGTTCAATTTTAGGTAAGTGAGGGTTCAGTTGAGCAGTATAGTGAGATAAATAGAACCCTTCCCTCATATTACCATTTTGGAAAATGATTTCTCAATGGAGTAATTGGAGCTAAATGCAATACTTTAAAGTGTTAGTTTCTAACATTGGATAAGAACACTGTGTCCAGATGAGCAGGATTTATGCATCATAAATAGAACCCCTCATCCAAAATGAAATTTAAAAAATTTTGTATTTCAGAAAAATGATTTTTTTCAATGGCTTAGTTTTGTATGGTAAACAGAAAATGAGGATCTAGTTTAGCAATAAGTAATCAAAATACATCAGAGCCGTAGTTTTACATGATGGATGGAAAGAGAGGGTCCAGTTCAGCAGTATAGTCACATCCTAAATAGAATACTCTATTCTCAAATAAATTTGTGCTTTGAAATAATGTTTTCTAAATGAAGTCAAGGGAACTAAGAGCAATATTTTGGAGCTGTAGTTTCATATGATACATAGCGCCAAAAATCAATGTACTGATACGAATGCGAGGTCAAGTAAAAAAAAAAAAACTTCCTAAAGAAACTGTAGTTAGAACCAAAATTTCTAAAAGAATGTTTGATCAGAACAAGAAAAATTCTCTGATAATGTCATAAAAATTTCAAATTTTTGAGAATATAAACTTTTGGTCCAGTTCTGGAATGTAATTGTAGAATAAATTGAACATAACGTAATGGGTAAAAATCACCCAGATTAATTTTTTTCTCGAAGTTAGAACACTCTAAAGATGCTGGGCTGGAACATTCTCCATACAATGTGCTATTTTTACTGTGTTATGGTAACATACATACATACAGATAACTATCATTATTATAGAGATGTATTATGACAAGCAATATTATCTATTTTTTCATGATCTTATAATTGATTTTCATGTTTTTTTTTGTGCAGGTGTGTGTCAAAAGAATAGTAATAATAATAATAAAAAAGAATAAGAATCAAAGCAGCATTAACTTCAAACAGAATTTTATGTCTTGTATGCTATGCATGGATGTGTATGCATATGATTATGATATAATCACCACTTTTTTCTACTCTGGGAAGAACATAATTTTCTTATTTTTGCATTTATTGTTTTAAATGTTCTTTGATGAATCTTTGAAAACATTACAAATTTCATTTTTCAATTGAAAAAAAATGAAGCTATTAAGATCAAAGATGATGAATAATTCTATCAGTGTGTGTATGTGTGATTGTTCATGTGTTGGGTTGCTTTTTTGTTTGTCCCAGCACTTCAGGCATTATCATTTTGTCTACAAACTTGAAAATTGGCTTCAGTACTCTAAAAGACCCCTTCTGAAAATGTTTTCTTTTTTCTATTTTAAAAAAAGCTTTTTGACCTTTTGGGGGTCTTATTTTGCCGGTTTATTAACATCTACATTCTGTTTGTGTGTTCTATTTTAGATGTTTTCCAATGGGAAATTTATTCAGACCATATTTATTTTTCAATTGAATTTATTACATAACTTCAACCTCTGATGCTACGGTTGTTCAATTATTGACTATAAGGGCAAGTTCAATTTCTAATTAATCAGTATACAGTAACAATGAAAAATAAGTTTCATGTGATTTTTTTTTTTTTAACAAAGATAGGAACACCTTTGACTTCACTTGGATGTTTTTATGCAAATATATGGTATATGTGAAAATGGCATTCCTTGTGTAGTGCACAGTGACATTAAAAATAGACTGAAAATAGTTACTGTATATTATCAGTCAAGTATATAATTAATTTTTAGTCAATACAGACAGAGTAAAACATTGAATTTCATTGCTACAATATGCTCTCTAGAGCTCATCTCAACAATTCCAGGGGAAAAATTACCATCATGCGAGAACTGTCTTTTATTCAAACAACTCAAAAAAAACCTTGTTTTTTTTTCACTTTATTTAATATTTTGCTATTGTTTTATTAGGTCCCACCAAAGATTACATAATTTTTACCTGTTTTTTAGAAAAGCTGAATGACTAATCTACTGTCAAAACTTGTGACGGAATCACAGTTTGTGATTTTATGATACAAAATACATGGCTCTTTACTATATCATACCAAATTCTGATTTATTTTGTATTCATAAAATGCTTATTTATACACCAGATCAAGTACAAACATTTCTAAATGTAGAGAAAGTGGAACTAACTTTAAAATTCCCAAATTATTGTTTTAGGTGTTTATTCAAAATTCAACCCGTGATTTTGTTTCATTTTCCCTACATGAAAATTTTTTTGGAACTCACCCACACTTGTAAAAATTGTTCCTCAAATTAGATTTGAAATGTTGCTCCCTATTTTCTTTTAGTGGATTCTGTCCCTTCAAAACTTCTTCATAGTTGTGCACTGATTCTAGCACAGACACATTTGTGATTGTCTTGTCAAATCATATACAAAGATATGTTCCCATTTTTAGGCCCAGGCAGAGGTGGATCCACGGGGGCCATTTGGCTGGGGCCTACAATTTTTAGAAAGGCCTCTTCCAGAAACATAAATGTATATACTAATTCATAAATCATATGTATTTAGCATTAATTACACAAATACCCAATGAGCAGTTTGAAATGGGGGCCTACGATTATAGCTCTGGCCACCCAATTGATTTTTTCTATCATTCCAGTTGACACTATACTAAATAAACTCACTGGAATTTCATTATTTATTCAAAACGACATTTATTATTTGATAGAGAAATCAATGTGCTATGTTACAGCAGGAAGAAGCAGACACAAAAATATCTATAGTTTTTTTCAACATGTGGTACTTAGAAGTACAATCAGTGACGAAAGGACTTTAATATAATATATGTGCATGAGAGAGACTTGGTATGACAAGAAATCTATTGGGGGTGTTTATTTCCAGTGCTAAGAAAGTTATGAACATATCTAAAAGAGTATATTAATAGAACAGCAGATATTCATGGAGTTGAAACATTTTAGTTTTAACACATGGATTCATTAAGGCCATTTCAAGAATGAAACTTTTCCTACTTTGGGCCCACAGGCACTGCTTGATTGGCCGACCTATCAGTCAGCCTCTGCTTCACATTTGTAAGTCATAATTGGTATCATGAATTCATTGTATACGTTCATATATATATATATATATAAATATATATATATATATATATATATATATATATATATATATATATATATATAACCATACAATGAGCTCATATGCTAATTTTTGTATTTGTTTATTCATTCATTTATTTGTTTGTTCATTTGTGCTCAAATGGGATGGTTTCATTGGTTGATTTGCCTTCCTATTATGACATTACAATTATAATCACAACATAGAAACTCTTGAAACTTTGTGTCTGATTATCACATATCAAAATAGCTTGAGATGAGTTGAGATTTTTGAAAAACTTGGAATTAGGATACCTGAATTTTTAAAGATAAATTACCTTATAAAATAGTTTTTGGCTCCATTGTGCCGATCCATAACCCTGTCATTTTGAATAGATATATTCTACTTTATACGTACAAAGATACATATATACACATCTGTACGAATACTAGAGGTCTTGATGCTGCAGGTCACTTGAAGTAAACTAAGGTCATTCCTGGAAATTGTAACAAGGTACAAAGACAATCTCTCATGGACAGCTCTATATTTGTTGTTCTAGGATTGGATCCTGACTCCCAATGGGAGAAACACATTAGTGTATTCAGAAGCCCTGTCACATTACATGACAACATCCTTTGCTCTTTTTTGTGCATCAAAATATTTCTTCTGCTACACCTATTTTTTCATGTGTATATAGTATCAATAATCATTTTTTCATTGATTGTATTGTTTGAGAAGAAAAATATCAAAGAATATATTCTTCCTGTTTGGCTGTATCTTAAGTTATTTCACCCCTGGGCGATGCAGGGTGTCCTTGCTAGTATATATACACACACACACGCACACACACACACACACACACACACGCACACACACACATATATATATATATATATATATATATATAGATAGATAGATAGATAGAGAGAGAGAGATAGATAGATAGATAGATATATGTGTGTGTATATATTAGAATCCTGTTGATTAGAACACAATGGAAATAGAACAATTTTGCCCAGTTATGTTGCTTTCTCAGTTCTGTGAAACATAAAGCAAACACTTGCTATAACCAACTTTGATATAATAAATTTTGGTTCTAACAAACTCGTGGATCCATTGGGACTGACTTAGGATTACACAACAAAGTTCATTAAATACGGTGATCAGGTGGACTATGAAAAACCTTCTTCTTATTTACTGAACAAAGTCTAATAAATGCGTTGAACATATGGACCAAATCAATGAACTTTCTTCTTATTTACCAAACAAAGTTTGATAAATGCATGGACGAATCCCTAATCATGGTTGTACCAAGACTGATAGGATAAATTAGTGGGCCCACAGATGCATGGTTACAACATTTTCTCCTTGGATACTAATTCAGGAAAACACAAGAGGGTATTGTCTCCAAAATACTGACTCTCTAGTTATTCACCAAGTGTAAGTCCGCCATCAAGTATAACTAATTTTGCCTTTAATGATCACTCTCTCCTCACAGATAGTTTGTAATAACAATGGTTCACTGTTTAAATAATTCAAATACATTTTCAGTAATAGTATAACATAACTATAGTGGGGAACATATACATTTTTACTGTTGAATTAGTTAAGAAACAAAACTTTTACTATTACACTAAAATGAATTCAGTAAATTTTTAGACAAAATATTCAAAAACATTTTTTTCATTTTACAGATTTAATAAAATACTGAATTACTGTAATCCTCAATGCTCATTGGCATTTGGAGAACTGATGGAGTGCACCTTGTCATAGTTTCTTGCAGAGAATCAGCACAGGTATCTAATTAAAATAATGCACAGCCTTCATCACTTTCTTAGATAAAATGACATCATAATCCATCTACATGATTCATTGTTTTCTGGTTAGGTACATTTTCATAGTCTTTGAAGTCTTGATTCTTGCCTTCTCTCATTTGTTCTTGAGAATGTCTTCTTTCTCTTTTTTTGTGTAGTGTCAATTCATACAGGAATTTGTCTAGCTTTGATGAAGATGGCCTCCATATTGTGTATTTTGAAATGCCTCTAAACTGAAGTCACAGTGTCATCACATTTTTCACCTTAAATATATATACTATGTCCCAAATAATGCTCTAATTCACTACTACTACTATAATTGATAGATTGAAAGCACTCGATGGACAACTCAATGAACTTCAGACAGTACCTCTACACTAGCATTTATTTTATTTGCAAATAAGAAAAACTGGAAAAAAAGTTAACGAAATAAACCTGATCCTCCTTGTTCAATGGAGTATGTTTGAAAGAAAAAATGCTGCCTAAATACACATTATTTTACAGACATATATATCATTTATCTGTTTATACATACATATGTATATATCCATGTGTGCATCTAAGCAACAGATTGTTTTGGTGTATGTATATTGTGCACATTGTGTATTGATATATATATATATATATATATATATACATACATAGATAAGTCAGTTCCTATATGAATATCAATTTATTTATTTGTCCATAGCTGTACATATATGTCTGTGAACATGCATAGCAAATGATATTGTTATATCATAACAAATACACCACAACCCATCCAAGTGTGTGCATATCGTGCATCAGTTATATGTGTATGTATATATTATATATGCATCACCCATAGAATATAATTTATGCATTAGAAGTTTATGTGATTGTGGTTGCATGGGGGCTTTGTAGGTTCCATGAGTGGAAATGTGTGTATGTATATAAATGGAGAGTAAATGGTAAATGCTTTGGCAGTTGAGGGGGCAAGTATTATGTATCAGCAGTTTGTGTTGTTAGGTAGACATAGTCTGTGTTAACTAAATATGCACTTAGGTCAAAATAACCTGGTCTTAATTACAGAAGTAATTGTATTGCTTTGTGAAATGGCAGCTGCTTCTATGCATTTTCTTTTGAGGTGTTAAGTTTCATATTTTATAATGCGAGTGTGTTGTGGGTGGTAATGGTGGCCTAATATGTTTCTGTGTGAACTTAGTGCATTGGAGAAGTCTTCAATTCAGGGAGTGCTTCAGTGCACATAGATTCTTTTTACATTTGATCTGTCTTGATGTTTCTCCAATATATATTTTAGGGCGATTTTGACAAGGGATTGCATGCATTCAATTGAGTTTAGTTCTTGCGTTAAAGTTCATCACTAGAAAAAAATATTGAGAGAGTGTTGTCTACGTAACAGAAATATTGTGCATTCCTAGGTATAATGCATTCAAAGTTGGTGTGTGTGTAATAAGATTTATTAAGATAGTTTGTATTACATTTAATATATAAGAGGCTAATTTAAACAAAAGAAATTAATGTTATTAACATCAGTTGTAGCAAATTCTAAGTACAGGATTATTCATTTAGTATCAGGTGAGGAATAAAAAAGAACAATGATGAGCAATAAGTTTTTAAAGACCTAGAAAAGAAGTATAAATCATAAAGGAGTTTCAAATGAATTAGATATCTACTATGAATGAAAAATCAAGACAAAAGTTTACAATTTATTCACGGTTACCTAAAAATTTGCAATTACTCTAGAAAGGTAGAATTTCATTGATGCTGATCTATAAATATTTTTCAATCCTTTGAACAATGATGCATGCAAGAAAACCACAAGCTGAAATGACCTCTGTGTTAAGAATCTATTAATACCTCCTAATTGAAAATTCGATTTAAACTAATTTATATGGTAATGGTATATAACAGTTTTCATAGCTTTCAAATGAAGAAGTGTTAAATGGCTAATGAGATTTTAGTAAGATTGTTTTTTTGATAAATGAGTCAGGATTCAAAAACTTCCAATATTTTTGTTTGTTTTTCTAAAATTAATTGTTTTTTTTTTCTTCAATCTACTACATTTTTTTATATCGACTTAATGATTTTGTCTCCTGAAATTTGTCACTGAAAAAAACAGACTTAAGACATATATTATGCTGTTACTCTATATACTTTTGCTCAAGGTGAAATGATCTTCCCCGGTTCATATCATGTCATGTATGTAGACTGAAAGGGTAATATTGTACCTGATTTTGTTTTTTTTTAGCACTGATTCGCAATTATATTCTGAAACACTCAAGAATAAATCACTGGTAAATGTTACCTAATGGTCTGTAATATTGATTGCTTCACTAACCATTTATCTGTTTTTTTTCTGTACTTCTGATGTATCACCTGGATCATAGATTTTTTGAATGACTCTCTTCCAAAAAAGATAATATCTTCTATCTTGAAGTGGTTAAATGGATCGTATAGAATTACTTTATCAAACAAAGTGGTATATGCTCTGTGCTTTGCACTTGTTTTAACAGCCCTTGGTTCACTGATAACTGCTAGATGTCAATTAACAGCTCAATATATATGAGAGATATATCTAATCCTTTGAAGTCAGATGCTAACAACTTAATAGCTTCCTAACCCCATGACAGCTGCTGACCAATTAAATCAATAGACTCTCCATAAACTCACATTCTCACACATGCATGTACAAACACACAGACATACACAACTCAATGAGAAAATTAATAGATATAGAATATAGTCAACTTATTTATAAATATAAACTTGGGCGATTGTATTTTTTTCATATATTTAATACTAAATCTATTTATAATATATTTTGAAATTTGAAGCATTTTTTTGATTTTCCAAAATGTCAAAACATATAGATAATTTTACAATCTCTATGTTGAAGTAACATGAGCACTTTTGAATCGAAGAAAAACATATTTATTGAATATCATCAGGGATTGTCTTATCTACTTTAGGAATCTCTTAACATTTGATGATCTCTCTATCTTTACTGCAAACTTTCTGTGATTACTAATGGGAGCCCAGAGGAAGATTTAAGCTGGGGTTAGTTTTTGGTATAAAAATAAGTTTTAGTTGGGTTCAATTTACAAAGTAAGTTTATGCTGAATTGGTGCTTTTAATTTGAGTCCAGCAGCATTCACAGTTACCTAAAAATTTGGTATTACTCTTATTCACCAAATGTCTGTCTACCCAGTTGTCCGTCATTAGAATACTCAGGGGCTATACAGCATATCTTCAAGAATTTTTCTGTGCGAGCCAATGGGATCCTAGAACATGTTTGTAGCTATTTAGTTTCTGAAAACTTGAGTACTTTTTTAGTTTTTAGCGGGGAGCTTGATTTACAAGGTAAGTATTGTGCTAAATAGGTCACTTATTTAGTGTCTGGCTGCATTCATGCACTACGTTTATTCACCAAATATCTATCTATTTGTATTTGTTAGCATAACTCAAGGACAGCAAGAGCTATGGCCACCAATTTCTCTGTAGTTACTAATGGGACCTAAGATCATGTTTTCTGCTTATTAATCTTTGCAAATTTTTAAGATAAAACAATGTGGGGTCTGTATTTGCACTTATCTTGATAATAATGATTTGATTTCCATCTATCTATCTATCTATCTATCTATCTATATAATGTTAAAAGTCTATCTAAATAATGTTAAAAGTCTAATTCCATTTATATATAATCATGCGTACAATATTATGTGTACACACACATTCTGCTCTAAGTAATCAAAATGTTGCATTGTAGCCAGATGTATAGAATTAAGTACCCCCCCCAGTTTTGACCCCTTATTAGTGCCAAAGCCCCTATTTAGACCTTCTGCAGAAACTAGCTGGGAAGTTACATCAATAGGGTGGGCTCTCATTTATCAACATTGACAATGCATACTTGTACATCAAATAACCTGTGTAACATTCCTTTAAAAATGGATTTATTTTGTTGTTGCTTATGAAATATGCACCAATTAAAGATGATGATGTAATAAATTAAACATTTTTTCTTTCTAAATATCATTTAAAGTTGGAAAAGAATTTCACCAAAAAAATGATATTTACAAGAAATCACCAGATTCAATACCAAAGTATTGGTTTGATTGATCAAAACGTGATAAGATATCAATATCAAACCATGTGATCATGCTTACAATAATAAGTACAGAAACATAAAATTACAACTTTACTTGAATTAAAATTGGATCATGTGTCTCTAGTTAGAAAAATACCCCAGATCTTGTCTAACTGTTATGAACCCACTATTTTTTTTTCTACATAAAACTGTATTTGGTAGAATAAATGCATAGAAACCACATAGTGAGCAAAATGAGTGAGACAGAAGAATTTACACCAAAGCAATGGAAATGTTTGATATAAAAAGAAATTGACTTCAGTAATCTTAGAAAATAATCACCACATTTAAAGCAAGTCTAACACCTGCATTAAAGATACAAGCATTTTCAACATCCAGTTTGCTTATATTGCAATTTCAATTTACTTTTTATCAATATATTTATTCTCAGTTACTTCAATAAGAAGGTTACACTACCTAAGCTTACAAATCTGGATGGTTTGGAAATTAAACATAAAAATATAATGATTCACATTATTAACATTTCACATTATTTTTATATTACATCTATAATGTTGAGAAATCATTTATAAAATAAGAGTACTTTTAGAAAGAAATTTTTGCCTGCTTCTGATATATGTTATACTCAACATTCATTTGGAAAATTTTCTGATGCTCTTCTTGGTGGTTGTTTTGTAGTGTCAGTACTGTGTTATACTTGCATCTAGTAATGTTTTGCATGTGCAAAAATCCATTGGCAATATGCCAAATATGTTAACATATCTGTAATGATTATTTTGTTACCATCAGGAAAAAATAATTGTGTACATATTTTGTCACACAGTGAATGTTTGTACATGTTTGTATGCCAGCAGTTGTGTCACTTATTCAACATTGATTTAGATTCCTGTAACATACTTTACAAAACTAAAAATTATTCACTCGATGATGTGGAATCAAAAGAAAAATACTTTTTAAGGCAGATATGTGTGATGCTTTACTGAAGAATGTCAATACATAAAAAAAGTTTTCTGAATAATTAATTCCACATTTTCCAAGAAAATGATGTGCACAATTTGATAAGTTTCATCAAGCAAACATTTGACCTTTGCAGAAAAAATAGCAAAAGTGAAAATGGCCTTAATATAAGCTACAAGGGAATACAAAATGTGTATTCATTAGTGATAGATAAATTGCACATATCTGTCCTTTATAGTAAACTAATGAAGTTGAGATTGTTTTTGCATATATTCACATGGGTGTAAGTGTCATGTGCATATGTGTCACTTGAATTGAATTGCTTATAAATAATTACCACAGCAACAGAGTTGTAAATTTGATAACTGAACAAACAATTGTAATCGTGCACATCAATCTATTATTTGTAATTAGTTACTTTCTTCAAACATTTAGTTGACAATTCTATCAACATTTGTTTAGGAAAATCACAGTCACCAATATCAATTAGCAAGAAAAATACTTGAACATTTTATGTTTGAAAATTAAATCAATATATTTTTAATCGATAAATCATATAGATTCTATGTTTTTCTGATATTTTTAGGGTACAGTTTTATATTAGATCCAATAAATCAGATATAGTTTAATGATTGATCATATCAAAATGCTGAATCCCGCTGAGAGTTATGATGAAGCATTTCAATTCTCCTGATTTTGTGAGGAATTTAATAGCAGAATTCCAATGATAATCATTAAAAGGTTTAATTATTTTTGCAGCTACTGATGTATCTGTAGTCTTGTTTTGTGATGCCAACTTTTAATCAGCCATAAAAGTGATATGGCTAGTTTGGATTTGAGTTTTCAAACAACACCCATTACTTGAAGCAAATCTTTGCTTACTCCTTATATTCCCTGAATATATTCAAAAGATAAAAACCTAACTACAACCCATCAAAGTTTAAAATTTAAAAAAATACGTTTTTAAAAAACTAAAACTCATTTTTTCAATATGATTATTGTTTTTATCACCAACTAACTAATTATTCTATATGAGTACCACTAACTATTTTCCTTATATTTGCAAGATATTTGGCATGTGTTTCGGTGAATAAACTTAAATATTCTGAAAAACAGATAAAAAACATTGTTTACACAAAGATAGTAAATCATTCATCAAAACAATGAATATGTAAATGAAAATAAATGATAATGGTCAACAAAAATGCCTACACAATTGATTTTAGCACAGAGAAAATATTGTGTTAAATAAGATTATGCTCATAAACATTTTGAAAGGTATATCATTTTTTTATTATAGCTGAATGATTTTCTAATCTAGTTCCAGTATAGTAAAATCTAATGAATTATTGATTTTTAAAAAAAACACCAAATAAAAACATCTTCAAAAATTTTCAGTATATCATGTTGCCTTGTAAAAGTATTGCAAATAGATAAAAAGACAGCTTGATGTAAACAGGTAGCTTACAAAAGATAAATCTAGTGAATGAGCTGTCTTTGTCTCATCCAGACTGATCAAGATGTTAAAATATATAGATTATCCAATATGGGAAAAAGATGTAGAAAAATAACCAGGGTTTTTTCAAAAGAAATTATTCACATTATGAAGATAACTTTTTTACCAAATAGGATAATGTTACAAAGAAGGCATTAGTATCATTGAGAAAGTAATTTCCATCATTTTAGTCGTATAGAACCAAAAATAAAGAGATAATGACAAGAAGAGAGAAACAAGAGAAAGTTGAATTAAACAGAATGTATAGGAGTATAATATAACAGGATGTGGAAGACACTATTCAGATTTCTACAGTGCTCTAAAAGAAGTAGCTGTTGGTTTCAAGGATTTTTTCCAATCCTCCTTTTTTGATATTCACAATTCTCTCTCTTCTTTTAAACCTCAAACCAAAACAAATAATTGAATCTACTTTCAACATTACACATAAGTTCTTCTACAAATTCCACCATTATTGATAAAAAATAAATTCATATAGATAATGGGTAATTTTCCCCAAATGTCCACATCATTGTTTCACTCTTCCTTTGCAAGTTATCTTTACATTGATATAAGACAGTGCAATGTATGCACTTCATTGCTTTCATATAATTAGAAGGCAAAGAATACTGCTGCTCCAATGACCACAGGTGTGGCTCTCATTGTCTTTTCAGGTCCATTCAACAATACACTGAGGTTGACAACAAAGGCTATTGTGAAGAGAAAACAATGTACAAGTAGAGACAAGAATAAAGGACAGATAGAAAGGCACAACAATAGAGATACAAGCACAGTAAGAACAGGTAGGCCATAGGCTGCTGGTTCCTAGTCGGTTTTGGGGCCTATTTCCGTAGCCTGTTCACAGATCTCAGCAGCGGCATCATCATAAAAAAAAAAACAACAGCAACAACAGCTGCAGCAGCAACAGTTCCATTCCCTCAAACTTTCATGATTGCAATATAAACTGTTTGACCACGTGTTGACCATGGACAACCCAACACAGCAAGTGTAATAATATTGTAGACCATGTGTTGAACAAGTTGACTGTCACTTCTGAACTTTTACCAGAACATATGCAGATGTATTGAAGAGGGAATAAAAAAACAACACTTTTTATATTTGAGACTAATTCATACATTTCTTCATCATAACAGTTTTGCTCAGATGAATGAGTGCTTTACCATTTGCTTGTCTGTGTTTGGTACTGGAGGAGAATGTACATTGAATGAACAAATACATTGTTATTGTATTGCAAATGCTTGACAGATGGTTCAAGGGTGTGGATGGCGCAAGACACCAACTTGGAGAAAAATATGGACTCTTGATATTTATCTGAATTGAACAGGGGAGAGAAAGTAAATCTTCTGTGCAGTGGTTGGCCCTCATGGTACTATTAAAAAAATACAATAAAAAATAAAAAGAACTATGAATTTGTCAACAGTTCTAAGATTCAGACAAAATGGAGCAATTACAGTGTTTCAAAACAAAATAGATTTTTGGATGTTTGTTTCATTTCCAAATTTTTCACCATCCCATTTCAATGTCAGTCAACTTTGTTTTTGTTCATTTTAATCATGTTGAATCTTTTACCCTGTAATAAAATGTTTTTGCCTCGTGATATTCTTTTCAGGAAAATTTATTTTTTAGTAAATAAATTTTGAGTGAGACATTTTTATCTTTTAATAGTAGTTTCAATTTTTTGATTCTTTATTCTGATTACATACCTTCATATTGGTGAATTCTAAAATGCTTTATATTTTAGGCTCAGGTATGTTTGATACACTGGTTTACCACTGTGAAATCTACATCAAAGATTTTCTATAGCATTGAGTGTACTTTAGATGCTGGAAAAATTATGTTTTTGGAATGACAGAAAAAGCTGTTGGGAATGAATATTTGTTGGAGTTTTATTTCATCTATGATGAATTCATTTTCTGACTTTGAGCATATACTTTTTTCCTATGGAAAAAAATTTAATTTACTAATTTTTTATGCGTTGAGCTCATATGAATGTATATAAAATGTAGCAAGTGACATTATACACTTTCTCACAAAATAAATTTAAAAGAATAGCAGGGTGGAGAAAGTTTATCAACAGTAAATTCTCCAAAGTTGTTCTATGTAGTGATGATTTTTATCTGAAATATAGTGTTAGAGTTCCACTAGAAAATACACTTACAAGTGGTTCGTCTCTTATGAAAAAGGTAGAAAACGATAACGTTAATCTAATACTTATTGAATAAATCATGGTTTATAATGACTTCAAATTAATGATGATATTAAGCCAGTAAACTAAAGTATATGATAATATGTTATATGTTTTAAAGTGAAAAAGCAAAATAAAATGCAAGCATTAAAAAAAAACTCAAGATTCTATCATACAAATACAATTTGATACAAGAATCTGATTGATGCTGTATGTTATGTGAGGACTAGTATAATCAATACATCACAATTATAGGTTACGGTCTTGTAACAAATGTTCCCTTTAAGTTGCATGGCCAGACAACATTCTATCCAGTACCTCACATTAGATAAATCTAGCACTGCACATTCTTAAAAAAGAGAAAGATCAAAAGAATGTTTGATTTCAAGTTCCAAATGCAGAGAAATGTAGACTTTTTGCTTGATTAAAAGATGGCAAGTAAATTATATTCTTCATGTTTAAAACATATCTTGTCACATGCATTGAATATAATAGAAACATTCCCCAATATCAATGATATATATATATATATATATATATATATATATATATATATATATATATATATATATATATATATATTGCCATGAATTTACTAATTAAGTTTTATAAAACAAGCAGAAGTTAGGATATTCTTCATTATGATTTTGATACTTCCATATAATCTTTTTTATTTGCTATGTTACCACAATTTATCAACCTCATTGAAATTATAATCATTATTTCACTTTTAACAACTGGATTTATATTTTTTTCAATTCTTTTTTACATAAACACTCCTTGAATTTGAGTATTAAATTTGTTATAAACCCTCAGATGATTTCAATTTGATGTATTAGACCTTTTGAAATAAAAATTGGCTGACATAAACATCAGATTATTCTCATAAAAACGTACAAAATCATAAGCTTAATTCATAACTATATATTTTCAAAGTCTCATCAAATTATACTATCTTCTATACTCTTTAATGATTGCATGATGATGAACAGAGTAACATTATGAATTGATGGTGCCCATAGTAAACAGTAACTCAAGTAGAAATTTTTAGTGAGATAAGTACAAAAAAGCCACTCATGATGGCATTCAGTCACATAAATACATTTACTATCATAACTAAATATGAATATCTTACTTAATCTACATAGTTAATCATCATTGACTTATGGATTTTTCTTTCAGTATATCAATAGTTCTTTAGAAGAAGTATAAAATACACACGTTTTGTGTTTTTGTCATTATCATCATCATGTTTATAAACCTTATAGAAATATGAATCTTACATTAAATATAAATCATCTATAAAACATAAACTTCATATATATCTTATCTGATTACAGAATTTGATTATGTTCTTGCACACACCATATTCAGCACAATTATTTGCATCATTTTTAGTCAAATCATATCCACTCAAATGCACTGAAAGTGCAAGAAATGTGTCTTGGGTTGAAAAGAAAAAAGTATGCGGTGAATGGATGAAAAATAGTAATTTTTAGGTCACTGAAATAATGAAGAAAGTGCTACTAGCGTGAGACAGCATCAGGAATTAAATGAGTAAAATGCAACTAGAAAAATTAAAAGGTAACATGCATATATTTAGAATCACATTACATGCAACAATTATTTTTGATTTTCTTTCTCATACGTTCACTGATATATTTGCAGAGAAAAAACAGTGATAGTATAGTGACATCTCTCAAGGGGATAATTAGAGCACTAAAACTTTCTTTAAAAAAGAAATAATATTTACATATGTGCTTTTTACAGAAGTTGAAAAAATTTTAGGTTCAAGTTATTTTACAGGGCTTTATTTTCAGTCTAAACTGAATTTTCTTTCCTTTGTTCCTATTAAGCACATACATTTCAATTATTTATCTCAAAACAATTCATCAAAAAGCTGTTTTAGCCCCCTTTATAGTTGAGGAAAGAGTGTTTATTAACTATTTGAAGTCCAGGTAAAGTTTAGATATCAGAAAATTTTGTTGCTGACACCCAACTTTATTTGGCGATAATGTAAACAAAATCTCTCCCAAATACTTTGTATTTGATATACATGTGTTTGTAACATGAGCAATATTCTATGAAATAGGAATATAAATGAAAATCCAGAGAAATGTTTTGTCATATTATGGGGATCTCCTATTAGAATGTGAGTATTGGGGGCCAAGTAGGCCATCCACGTTACAACTGACTCATCATAAACAGGGGTGGCAATTTAGATATTTTGGAGCTAGATCTAGCTCCATTGTAGGTAAATCTAATTTTTAGGGGCTACCTTCCACCCATGTTATAATGTAAATCTTGCTATGATGGGGGAGGTCTGTATTAATATATCATTTCCCACTTCCAGGTTTAACGCATTAAGATTTAAGATGTATTCTGATAAATTATTTCAAGTAATTATATCTCTGAACAATTTTGTTTTCAAGGTATAACAATATTCTGTTCCTATCATGATAAATATTTTCTTATATTTGACTAAAGAATTCACTGACGATAAAATTCATCTAGATGTTTATAATTTGAAAATGAATTAGTTATCTGTGTATCAAATATTCAGACTCTACATGGATGAAGAACATAAAAAAGCTTGTGCATTGTTTGTTTTGCGAAGTTTTCCAAATTTCTCTCTTTTAACCTAGAAATAAGAGATACAATTCCAATCTGAATATGTGCACATTTGCAATCCTTGAAATATATATGAATTTCTATACGGTAAATCATGGGTATCTGCTAGCGGTGCAAATGAGACAATTGCTCTTTGAATCAGGTCTCCTCACTAAAGGCAAGGAGATTTGAAAGTTGGAGCCTTATAGTCCATAAAGGATAATGGTGCAATACCATTGTTTTATGTAACCCTAACTTATTGTTTCCATGTGAAATGTTCAGCATCTTCTCCATGGGTGGAATGCCTATCATGTAATAGGATTGCCACTGTTCTCCAGGTATAATCTTTTGCCTCATCCCACTTCCCTGGAAATATATGCTTCTTCTACCACACAAAGTGGCAGCAGGCACCCATGCAGTAAATATATTGACAAATCTTAAGCTACAGATCTCAGATCCAAAACTTCACATACATGCATACAAACTGATTATACTATATATGCAATGCATCCAACATTACCGTATTTATGTGGAAAGTGATAAAATACGTTGTTTTTATGGAAGTACATCTTCATCTTTTTTGTAATTTGGTTATTCTATAAGCATATTTACAGATGACGAATACAAAAGGTATCTCTTGGTCTCATGATTGTTTGATAGGCTACAACTAGAAACCTTTATCTGGTATATGTTTTGCAAATTGTCAATATCTCTTTATACACTTTACATAGTGATTTCGTTTATTTGTAATATGCCTAATATGAATGTCTGATTAGAGTATTTACGATAAATAAGGCTTCTCTGGTAAAAGTATTGATTCTTCCAATAGACTTCAGTGAAATGACTGATTTGAATTTATATTAAGATTCTTTACAATGTAGACTCAGCAATTTTTTGTATTGCTATAGCTATTAGAGTGTCTGAAAATTGTAAAATCTAATATCTTCCTGGATATAGGTTAAGTTTCATCGCAAATGATATGAAGGAAATTGTCATCAAAGTTTTATCAAATTTAATAGAATTTTCTCTGAATGAATAATAAAGTTACTTACCTTTTATGTATGCAGGTAAATAGTTTAATTGAGTTTTGGAAACATTAGTATGACCACTCTGTTCTGTGTGTTTTATTCTTGATAAATAAAAGAACAAAATCAATCACCTAGACCAACAACATTCTTGAAATTTTCTTTTCATCTTCAAACATAAGCTTACTGGAACTAAAATCAAAAGCTAGATCAGATAAAAAATGTTGTTTCACATGTCAACAAAGGGTTATAGAGGTTTGTCTGGAAAAATCAGAAAATGAAATTTGTAATCACTTTAAAAACTGGTAGCCAGTATACCAGCAACTACTTGAAAAGCCCTTATACACCACCGGCTGGTATACTGGCCACTGACAAGTGCATTTTGTCTAACAAAATTAGTATGTTCTAATGAACCAGATTGTGACAAACAGCAGATATAACATGTGGTGTCATTGGTTAAAATTCTCAATACCAGTTCCTGGGGCATGAGAATAATCAATTTTAGAAAACAAAATGTACATGTTAGGAGCCAGTCCTTACAACTCATATATATGGACTTTCAAACATTTGAAAGTCCATATATATAAACAGCTGGTATCCTGGATGCAATTTCAAATCCACATACATAAGCAGCTTGTACACCATCCACAATTGGAAAATTCCATGTCCATCATGTGTGTTATTGCTAAAGCTTCTGCAGGTCAGAGTGGAGGAGTCTTATATGTGAGGAGGTCAATGTTCAAAGGGTATAGTTTGAGTTTCAGTTAAGATTTATATTGATTGAATAAATACAGAGGGAAATAATAGAGTCAAAATGGTTTATCCATGACATTTGGAATAATACATATGATCCTGATCAAAAGAGCAATGACTGATTCTTAACTAAAACTCACCAAGGTTTGATATGTACTCATATTTTCCATGAAAGAATAAATCAGCAACCTTTTTATTGATTTCTGAATTGCATTTTTTAATGAAGTGACATTGGTCCCGAACAAGAAATATGTGATTTAGAACTAGTTTCCTCTGGATTTATTACAGAAGAAAGTAAGCAGACAATATAAGTAAGCAAGAATTCCAATTATTACAAATAGTCATTGTTAACACAAAACAGAGTTTTTATAAATACACAGCTATAAATACATAAAAGACAAAGGTAATAATGAGTACCCAACTTTGTGATGATTGAGAATCATATGAAGCCAAAAAATAGAATCAGAATTAACATAAAATAGAAAAATGAACCAGCAAACAGATGAAAAAGAATTTTTATATGCAGTGAGAAATTATTAATCTCTAAAAAAAGCTTCTTCCACATCTATTTGAAAATTAATGTTTGATACAGAAAAAGGCCAACAACTTTCTTTTGTTTTAAATGAGAGTTTGTCAACTATGAGAAATTCAGCACAATATTAAGACAGTATCTCAATTTTGATAGATGAATTATTCAAGCATGAAAATTATTCACTCTAACCTTATTAAAATTCACACTGCTTATACATTTGAGGAATCATTTTTTTTATTATACATTCTAAGTATCAATTTTTTTGTAAAAATGTATATCGACATAAGCTAGTTTCTCTGTACTCAAATAATTGCATCGCAACTTCATGTGCTTATCAAATATTCATGTCAATTATTGCTTTGCTTTATGTATTTCAGAAAATTTTGCTTGTAGCCATGTTATTTTAGTGCAAGATATTTGATCATTAGTTTTAAAAATTGATATCAAACATATACTGGGAATGGTTTGGCAAATTCATTAGGTTGGTACTTGGAAATTAATGATTTACAGGTATAGCACCATTAATATTGAGATGTGAAACTTTAAGAATAGAAATATCTTATATCAAAATAAGAAACAGCTCATTATCATGCTATAAGGGAAAACTCTCTTACTTGCTGTTTGTCTGCCTGTCTGTCTATCTCTCTTTTTTTCAATCATGGATGATTCAGAGTTGATAAAAAAATTATTGGAGAAAAGGATTCAATAGATAAATTTAATGTACTGATCTCTGTGTTTATTATCTTTGATGGTTCTGTGATTGCTAAGAAAGATTATCATGAATTTGTCTTTGAGAAACAGTGTCCTTAAATACAAGATACTGCTACCAATGAGATTGTTTCTTTGAAACTAAGAACTGAAATTTACTGCCAAGTTCATTGATCAATGCAAAATAAGAATCTACAATAACCTCAAAAAACAAAAGTATTAGTCCTGAAAGTATTAGATTAAGTTTGGAAGTAAACAAAAGAATTACGATGTTTTATCTTGAAACCAGGATCAGAGAAGGATTTAATTTTTTATATACATTTTTATATAAGGTAACAAATTCAACATTCTATTATACACACATTTCACAATTTAAGTTGTTGATTATCATTCTATGTGTAGACATAAACAAATTCCATTACTTTATTTCCCTCCTATGTCCGAGCATTTCTTCTATTCTGCACCAGCCACAAGTTGTCAGACACTTTTTTCCCATTGCTTGGCTTGAATAATGAACTACTCCTCTGTGAGACTCAACTTGCAGTAGTTTTATTGATCATATGATTGACTAAATGTTAGTTTGGCTTCCAAATGGATGCATGGTTGTCAGCTTTTTTTTCTGTCCATTTCTAGTATTTTTCTTATTTACAATATTTAATAGCAGTGTAAAGTTTGACAAGAAGGATTTGCATTTGAAGTCAAAGGATTCTTTTCATTGATAAATCTGGAATTTTCAATATATAATTGAGTCATATTATAGTTAGGAGGGCAATTTTCTTAAAAGATATCTCTTGATTCCAAAGAAAACTTTGAGTGAGTATACATATGATTATTGAAGCAAATCCATTCAAAATTAAAGTTCAAAGATATGATATAAATGATCAGTAAAGATGCATAATGGTTTAAGAAAACTCTGCCCACTAGGTCAAAATTGAATGAGAAGAATCCAGGTAAAGAAATGGATATAATTTTTTTTTTCAAAGTTAATGCTATCACAGATCATCCGCTCTAAACTGTACAAACCATTCCTATCACCTGGCACTCTCCATTGAGGCCACAAACCCCTAAAGTGAGGCCAAGTGTATTCAGCAATTGTGATTCTTCTTTCTTCATGCTTGTAACCAAGGAAACAATCAGTTGGTGTCTGCTTCCATCTTTGAGCTTATAAATCTAACATAAGGAAATGAAGAATATGAAAAAAAGAAAATATGAAATAACTTGGATGTCATATGACTGATTGAGAATATTGGAAATTGAAGATGACAAATGCTGAAGACAGCATCTTCCGTGCTGGTCATTTATCTGACAGATTCCTGGCTGCTGTTTTATATACTGACAATTCACAACATTCAAAAGTTAATGTCAATAATTCCCAGCAATGTGGAATATTTATTTTTAGAATATTTATGCAAATAGAAAAAGAGCATTTTTCTTTCTGACGATGTCTTTTTGTTAACATGATGTTTACTTGTTTGTCTGACTTCCTTATCTCTTCCTTTTATGTCTTTTCAATAATTACTGAGTATTTATTTCACACCTATCAAAATCAGTTATGATGGATATTTATAGCTAATCAATAATTGTTCCTCTAGACAACTCACATGAAAATACTTACACTTAGGAAATACTGAAAATGTTCAATACAGTTGGGTTTTTGCAATTATTTATCATATCTGTATTTATTAACACAGTAAAGTTGGAGATTATATTGTGACTGTTATGAGGGCTAATATTCAAAGTAGTACTGGTATGACAGCTGATATTCAAGTATCTTAAGAAAGTACAGCATGATTAAGATTCATAACCAGTTCATATACCTAAAATTCTTTAATGTGTGAAATCTTTATAACTTTTGTACAAATCTCAAATGACATTAATAAAACCTTATTTATTTGATTATGTTTCATCATTAAATGAGCATATCAGACATCCATTTAGAATATCAATTCATTATGAGGAAATAATTCAGCTTTTGTAGAAAACTGTTTTTAATTATCCAAACACTATTGAGTGAAATTCCAGCAATACTTTCTTACTTATAATTTGGTTACTTACTTATCATAGTTTCATGAAAATACATGCATATATAGAAAATGTCTTCTAGTTTTCATTAGAGTTCATGGAATCTGGAATTGAAATGAGAATTTTCATACACCAAAATATACAAACAAAAAGGGATACTTAAAGCTCTTGTATGCATTGTGTTGGTAAGTCAATGTAAATGATAAGCATGGATTTTCAAGACAAAGATCAGCATTATCAGAATCATCATCATCATCAGAATCATCATCATCTTCATCAGAATCATCATCATCATCATCATCCTTTTAGCATCTATTGTTGGATGTAAACCTTCCCCAAGATTTGCCAGACCTAAATTGAATGATTACCACTACAAATATTGGTAGTATTCAGTATATTGGATAAAATTATATCACTGTGTGGAAATGAAGAATTGAATTTTTCTTTATAGACAGAATATAGGGCTTCTAGCATTTATTCATTCCATCACATAAATGTAATGCCAATGGCTTAGAGATAACAAAAACATAAATGAGAATATTTCATAAATTAGCATAGTTGAACAATAAAAACATAAAGATTGATGCAAACAGTAATACAATAAAAAGAGTGACAATCAAAAATAAATAAAAAAAGTAGATGTTTTGAGAAAACTATTTCTTTATATGATATTTAAAGAGATTTGTAAGTCATACAATTAAAGTAGAATTTTAAAAAAAGAGATTTAGAAAAATTGAATAGCTTATACATGCATAGCAAATGATTGTAATTAATATAAGAATCTGTGTTCATTCCAACAGTATTCTTTTCCAAAAGGCAACTTTTGCTATTATTGAATAAATTAAAAATCTTACTAAATCTGAATTCATTTGAGATCAATTTCTCTAAAATGCATGATATAATGTTATCTTATGCTATAAAATATTTCTATGATTTTTAAAATGTTGTGTTGTGTATTCAGGAAAGAGCAATGCTGGCCGCTGGTGAAAAACATGAAAACAGCCCAATAATGGCACTCGGCTATAACACTTGGAGATCCACAAAATCCTCTCACACTGATAGCAGACGTGGCTGGAGTGAACGAGAAACAGGACATGGTGAAAAGGTACCAGGTATGTAATATGGGAGAAGAGATAAAGAACGAGTTAATAAAATGTTCAAGAATGATCTTGCAACTCAAAACTACTTCTGAACAGCAGAATGAAATATGTCAGTGTTCACATTTCTTTCACCTATCCTGCCAATACTCCAGAACAAAAGCGAATTACATCTTGCAGCAAATATGCACAACAGACAATAAAATTCTGGCTCTGCTTTATCCTCCAACATGCATAATTATAAAAAAAAATGTTATGTTAACTTTGTATTCTATAAAGAAATAATTTTCTTTTGTCAATATAAGTTTTATGCATCAAATACTTCCATATATAATACACATACTTTAGCATGTTTTGAATTAGTAAATAAATCAGCTTCAAATAGTCATAGCATATGTTAGTTTAATTGGTGGTATTGATATGCACAGATATAATAATGTTTGAAGCAAGGCACAAAATCCCAAGACAGAACATCTCTATAGTGCTTTTCAAGTTTTCATGGCATGAATCAAAGGAGAACTCTCAAGGACTACTTCCATCCATTTGTCTTCTTCAGATTTGTTCCTTCCTCAGTACTGTGTCCTGCCTTCATCTCAAACAGATCAACTCCACATAACAGACTTCAAATCTTTACAAGAGACATTCAACTTTCCCAGTGAAGCAACTACTGGTACCAGGATTTTATACAAGCCATCCACTGGACAACAAACACAGTGGACAGCCTCCAAATCAGCCACTCTAGGCTGTGATAATACTGACTTTCAACCCCAGCTGAAGACATTATCAACAAGTAGTTGCCGCATTTCTTACCCCAGACCTCTTCCTCCAGTACCAAAATAACAGTGTTTCATTCATTGAAGAGGTTAACAACACACACATATTTCTTGATGTATATCTCACAATATATATGATTCATAAATAACACAAGAAAATAAAGCAAGCATAACAAGCTCCTGAAATTTAACTCCTCAACAAAAGACATAACATAAAGTAATTTTGCTAATTATTTCCATTTAGTTGATAACATTTTTAGTGCCAGCAATAAGGAGAAATGTGCAGAATATGCCATGTATTTTTTTAGAAAAATATAATTTGAAAACATGCATCATCTTAAAATATGAGAATATAACCTCAGCTGATTTTAAATAATGAAATAGCAGCCACTTATTGCCTTCATTACACAAAAGAGTGGAATAGCACTCAATTTATTTTTGTAAAATTTATTTTGGTCTGGGATGAAATTTGAATGAAATATTTAAAGTATTATGCACAACCTTGTGACTGTATAGAAAAACAACATAAAAAAATGTCCATTACTTTTTGAAAATTTTATAAATCATTATCTTAGTGACTTAATGTTGCCAATAATGACAACTCTGCATTGGAAAATATGAAACAGGATCTTGGGTATTTTGCCATGGTCCAGTTTCACGGATTTAAAAAGTAAGCTGATATCAGTAAAATGTTTCTCTTCTCCAGCAATCAATTGATCAAATGTCAATATTGATCAATTATTTCTTTTGAATATTTTCAGTAAACAAGAAATAATTTTTTTGTAATTTTTAATTGTAAGTGTTTGGAAACATTTCTTATGGAAGTTAGAAGGATGTGCAAAATATTTGTCTTTACAATTATTTTACACTTGTAAGCCACATAAAATGAAATACATTAAAACATTTTAGATACTTTTGGTTTGTGCATGTTATTTTTATCACATCTTGACATTCTCTTTTTTTCATTGAGAGAAAGAAATCTATGAAAGATGAATAT
>OY735214.1:39043274-39058274 GCA_963457665.1 Thysanoteuthis rhombus | reverse complement strand
ATTTATGTTTATGTAACATTTACTTGAAAACATGGACAGACATCATATATTGGAAGGGATAAGGGAGAAAATGAGATAAAGGCAGGAGGTGAAAGAAGAGCAGAGGCATGAGATAATGGATAATCCTAGTTGTCATCACCCATGAATTTTCACATATTCAGCTAGTATTCTAATTATGGTCAGATATGTAAACTAAGTTTATAGTACAAAGAATGATATAATTTCTCCTCCACACAATTTTTGAAATCATAATCCTTCTCAGAAGAGATAATATGATTAAACTTGATTTTTTAAATAAGTCTAAAAATAAGTTACTATTTGATTGAATCAAAAATTAGTTCTCATAAAATCATAAATAGTGAGATTTTGACATTTCAAAGATGATAATAAGTAGTATTTACTCAATAAGGGAAAATTTTACAATAAAATGTTTGTATTTTACATACATACTTTGAAAATACTGATTAAGAAATATGAAAATTTTATTTTTACTCAAGTAATTATTATAAGTAAGAGTTTAAATGGGAGGGTGTTCAGATAGTTCAAAACTTTTTTTTTTTAAAGTTAGTATGTGTTCACTTTTCTCTTGTTTTGAGAAAATACTGACATCATGTAAGCTTTTGTCTTCATAGCTATCATTACTTTCATCTAAAAGTGATGAAATGTGTAGGAAACGAATTAAATTAACAACTTTACCAGAAACTACTGCAGAAGCAGCCATGTGTAAAATGGTTTTAAATGAACCTAAAGATGCCAAGACAGATCTTACAAAGATAGTATCTATGACAATAGATGTAACAATAGAAGGTGCACTAAGTATGATGGGAAATGATGTTGGTTTTGTAAGTTTGTTAAAAAAACAAACAATAGATTTCATTGTTAGGTTTCTATTCTATTGTATATTGGGAGATTTTGTGTCTGCAAAGTCAAGCTTAAGACCATCTAAAGATGTAATGAAGGTTGTAACAAAGCTGTCCACCTCATTACATCAAGAGCTGTGAATAAAAGGCTGTTTCACAGAGTGTTAAATGAGCTAAATACTGTTTATGAGTGATTGCTTATATATAATAATGTTTAACAACTGAGCCAACATGCATGTTTTGTTAAGCATTTGAACTAAATTTGAATGCATACAAAAAAGACGATTTACTGCATCATTTGACAACAATGAATCAAGAGATAAGTGGTTTTCATTGCATTTTTGTAGAATTTACACAATGCAGGGATTTGAAAACTATCAAAACATGCTTGGCATTAGAAAAGTCTAGCAAATCAAACCATAGATATCTATATAGGAACTATGAAGTAAAAAATTTCCTTTGCTTTCATACCTTGCATAGAACTCAGGATTAGGTAACCGAAGAGTGAAATTGATTTCAAAGATGACTGACATTATACAAACAAGACCTTGTTCATGATTTGTATGATTTAGGTTTAAGAATTTTACTTAATTTTTCTCAGTCAATAGATTTGGTCCGTAATTAACACAAACACCTGAAACTTCTGAAGAAATCCTTTGAAAAAAGAACAATGAGTGTTTTAACAAAATAACTATGATTAACAATTAGAAACACAGCTACTTTTTATCAACTTCTTCACATTCAGCTATACAATCAAAATTTTGTACTGTGTGCAAGCATTACATTATGAGAGTAACTAAAATTCATGATAAAACATTTAGCTAACAATAAAAGGTAGAGGAAAATGAGAGTACATTTTATATATAAACAAATAAAAACTGTGATGTCTACCAGCAGAAGCAAGGTATAAATAAACAGATTCTCTCTTTAGTTCCATTCCATAAAAATAATCAAACAAGTCTGGTTTGTCACTCAATGGAAAATATTACATGACCAACATCTTTTAGCAGCATGGTATGTTGGAGATGGTCATTTAAAAGATTGGAAAAAGGGGTAATACTTCTCTTAATTTTTGTTGGGAGGTGATCTCTGAAAAAGTCTGATTTTTGATAAAATAAGCATGGATCCTGTCGGACACAAACTAAGGGACCAATTTAGTAAACTTACACTGCAAATTGAACCCTCATCTCCTAAAAATACCTATTCAAGAGGCAAATTAAAAAAAACAAATACATAATACATAATACATAAATAACCAGCCAGCCAGACCAATATGAAAACTGACAAAACCTATGTTGACAGTTTTGGTTGGAGGTTTCTAATAATACTAAAGAAACCATAAGCCACAAAAGTAGCCAACATATCTGGCAAGGGATAACCAAAATATAATCATTCTATGCTCTTGATTATATTTAATTTTTCCTGGTTGATCACTAACAAAATTTCTGATAAATTCCCGAAATCAGCTTTTTAGTCTTAAACACTCAACTAGATTTATCTTAAGTCTTTGTCACATATCCAGACTGAACTTACTTCCCAAATTTAAACTGTATTGTTGGTGCTTTAATTTGAAGCAAATAAGTATGTCTGATTTTTTTCCAAATTCCTAATTTAAGAATGGTATTTTAATTTTTATTTCCAATCATTACTCTCACCTTATTCAAATTCTACACTGTATTATAATTGTATCAAAAAAATTGTTTCTGGAATTAAATTTAACAATTGAACATCAATAGATATTTGCAAATATATTCACCCATACTATGACCTGGTCAAAATCAGGAATATAGATTCAAACTGCTTATGACAAAACACCCCAAATTCTCTATTTCAGCCATTTTTTCCTTAAAACTCCCATCTATAATTGTTCAAATATACATATGTCTGCATCGACCTTGCTGTAGTCACATAAATAAGATTGGTACTTTTGTACCCACATAGTGACGCCTGGGAGGGATGTATCATTAATCATGCCAAAGAATTTCTTTGTAAACAACATTCCTTGGGGCATTGTTGGGTTGTCTCATTACTTTTGGCTGAGCTAACTGGATGTTGTCTGGATGACCCATATGTGACTCTGTAACATATAGCTGTCCACAGGAAATCATTGGTTCTTGTAGACATATGTTAGTTCAGGAATTGTCCCTGGGCATGGTTAATTGTCATCACAAAGCAACTTGCACAGGAAATTACAGACTTTTCCACTGAAATGGAAAATGTTCATCTATTGTTTGAAGTAGGAAAAAAGTTGTTTTCTCAGTATTTTCTGAAGTTGCAGTTCTGCACATTGAAACTCTTGATTTTTTTGTATTTTTGGCAATCTTTCCAATTCTTATCTCAAAAGCTAAATAACAGTGGTAATTATAACCATTTATAAAATGAAATAATTGAATGTCTACATCTGACTTCTATTTGATATAAATTATCTGCAAATAGAAAATATATTTTTGCTATTTGATAGTTATAGTAGGAATAATTTGTGTGTTCCATTTTCCAAAGATCTGTAAAAACAATTTTTTTTTTAGGTTACATTGATAGTAACTTGCTCAGGAGCATTAAAATCCGTTTTTCACTAATTAAAGCAGTATCTGACATGTAAATCTTCACACAGTGATATCTCCTTCTGACTTACTTAAAGAGCTGTATATAAAATGGTTTGATATTTAATGCTTTTCAGTTAGCTGGACCTATACATTATTATCATGGCTTAATTTTCCAAGTTGAGACCATTTCTGAGATCTTTACAATGCCACTTGAGGGATTTATACTCTTGACCTCTGTTTGATCATTGAAAGAATTAGTCTTAAATACCCAAGACCTTGTGATTACTTTCCAAGTGGAAAGTTATTGTGTATTTCTAAAATCTTACTGGCTGTAATCAAGTGCCTCTAGGTGAAACCTGCATGATATTGGTGTTTCATGCCATACAGTTAGCTTTGATCTACCTTCTCATTAACTCTGTCATGTAAGATTGTGCTGATATAAGAAGAGTTGATGCTTCTTTTCAGTGGGATTTTGCTTTGAATTTTGAATGGAAAGGTCTACTTTGGAGTAGCAGAGTTGCTGTGATTCTGCTGGAGGCAATAGTAATTGCAACATTCTTCTGGCTATTTAGTGTCCTAACAGCTGAAAGAATTGTATTCAAAGTGAAGGTTTTTCCATTTTTACCTAAGGCATCAACAAATACAGCTAATGCTTCTTCCTGTTCCATTTTTCTTATGACTAAGTCAAACATCACAATTTTTAGTACATTCAGAGGCCTGATTCAGAGCCAAAGTTTTTGTTATGTTAATACTGAAGCATAATTTCTGCTGTATATTGCATAAGTGGTTTTGTTTCCTTTTATTTCTTCTAATGAAAGACTAAGTAAATGAGAGTGAGAGAGAGAGAGCAGAGAAACCAGAGAGAAGAATTCCCTTCATGCAGCAGTTTCTTTTCAGGATTCAATAAATAACAACCTGTCAATCCTTTATTCAAGTTACTTCTTGCTTCGGATAAAATCAAACCCCAATTAATTTTTACATTGCAATTTGGTACTGGTATAAAGAAGTGTCTTGTATAACTAACATTTTTACATGATTTAAATAAGCAAATTTGTAATAAGAGGCACTCCATTTTTTAAAAATTCTCTTTCATGCATAAATTCCACCTTGTTTTTGTTAAATTATGAAAGATATTTTCACAGTATCTCCTAACATTTATTCAAAATAAGATTTCAGAAATGCTTGGATATCTAAATGAGTTATTCATTAAAATTGTTTTTACTTTATTTATTATCACAGCATGGTTTCTAAGAGAATCTTATTTCTCTTAAAAGTATTTCAGAGATGAAATATGAGAAAATAGCACTTAGCTTTCATTTGCTGATTTACAAGACTGAAAATAAAACTTACTGGTCATCTTTATTACCCTGTCAAGTCTTCTGTAATAAGTTTTACGGTATATATGTTCTTGTGAAAAAGATTTAGTATTCTTTCAGCATCTGTACTCACAATGCAAAAGCTGCAGGCATCCTGTTATGCATGTCAATGGAAAACAACCTTTAGCCAGCTTTCCTTTATCCAGTTGATCATAAGTTATGATTTTTCTTTGGCATATCTCTATTTTTAACATTTACAGCACCATCTCCTCTTCAACTGATCATAGTGGTGTCACTAGTTTCTGCGACACATTTACTTATACAGGTACTTGGCAGCAAGTCAGGAAATAGCTACTTCAACGTTGATAAGAGCTTGGTATCTTGGAAGAAGGTATGGATTGTAACAAACACTGTATTGATTTGTGACTGAGTGAGATGGACATCCATTTTCCACCACCACTTCCAACAGCTACCCCTGTCTCGTTGCTGGTGAAGTGGATAGGTTTCTCAGTCATTTCATTTGCTTTGATTCTTGAAGGGCATTGGATATCCATATTTATGTCTGACTCTATCTTCAATCTCGCATCTTTCACAACACAAGTATTGTAAAGCCAATAGCATTTCAGATGCAATTCCAGCTTGTTTTTGTGCTTCTGATATTTGCAGAAAGCATTCAGATTGAGATGACATCTTACCACATCTGACACTGTCAATATCATGTGCACTTGTTCCTCTCTATATCTGGCAAGTACTAGTGTCCTACAATCTCTTAATTTCGAATTCAATCATCAGAAAAAAAATTATATAACAATTTGAAAGAGATGTGCCACATAAAATAGAAATACGTAAGATTTAATGAGTAAAAATTGATTCATTAAATTCCCTTCATTCTCTAATATCATGTATTTTGGGAAGAAGCATTATTTTTCAACTAAATTAAAATATTTGCAATATCTTAAGTATAACTCTTTTCAACACCTTGTTATTATATTCTATACCAGAAAATATTAAAAAAAGAATTTTCAAATTTCTTTCATGGATACTTATAATAGAATAATGTTTGTAAAAAAACATTATGAATCGTACTTTTTATCATTTCCACTAAAAGAATTTATTGATATTGATTACAGGCAAAAAATCCCACATGTATCCATTATAGCAATAGCAATTAAAACTATCATTTTCCTGCTTAAATCACATTGAAATATTTCCAATCTAATAAGGTTTCCAAATATCAAATATTTGTAATTTTAGATAGCAAATCTTAAATTCAGAACAAGATGTTCAAATTATTTAGATAGATAAACCATCTCAGATGAAAAAAATAGCAAATTGAAAATAAAAGATTGATTCTTTTGAGAGAAAACAAAGTCTTCTGTCATTAATTTGGGGTTAGAAATATACAATGTATTTTTCCTGTCATGTCTTAACATGTAATATAACAATCTGATTGTATTAGAAAAAGCACAACAAAATAAATGTTAGAATATTTTTCTTACATTGACTTTAATGCAATTAGTTTATATACAACTCAAATACAACTTCTTTCATCCACTGTTATCTTTATCCGCACCTCTTCCTCCTGTCAATCCTATTCTATTTGGTTTGGTTTTGATTTTGATTTTTTTCTCCCTTTTGTTGCTAGTATCATAGATGATCTTGATCTCGACATAATGACCTTGCCTAATTTGCTCCTGTGTTCCCATGCAGCCAGTCTGACCCTAGCACATTCACTTAGGTTTGATGTTGCCTCTCCTGTTTCTTCTGTTTGTGTCTGATGCCTGAAACAATCTTAGTTTTGACAGAATGATCTTGCCTGATCTTTCACTTTCTAACACACTCACTTATTCTCTTTGTCACAAGTGTCAGTGGTATTCTTTTTCTAGCCACTATACTGCTACCTCATTTCATTATTCTATAATTTCCTTACTTTGCATAGACAGTCTTTCCTTTTTTTTAGCATCTCTTGTTCAGTTAATTTCTCTTGATACTTTCTTTCTCAGAGCATCAAAAGAGTAAAATGTTTTTCTCACTTGTCTTTAATAAATATAAGAGAATAAGAATGCCCTTCAAAATAAAGTAACCTAATAAATGCTCAACTGGAAGTTTTCCTCATTTTCCTATATTGTACAATTTATTGATGCGATGAGGAACAAAAAAAAATATCACTGAGTAATGATGAGCAATGTCTAAATTAAGCTTCAAAAAGCATTAAACAATAGTTTCAGGAAATGAACTTGTCAGATGACACTACTACTTTAGAAAATTAATTGCTTTATCTTAAAATGTGATGACGGAAAGCAATCTTAGATATGAATTGTACTTCTGAGAGAAAAACAATATGATTTTACATTTCTACTAACTAATTCAAAACACTGAACATTTTTTGGCTGATGATAAACCAGTGAAAATCAAAACCAATTTATCAATTTCAATGATTAAATCAAAGATATGTTTCAAAAGATTACAATTTCCATCTTTAAAGTTATAAACTCATGGGCATTTAACTTTTCCTGAATCTGTTTTGAACAATCAAACTATCAATATATATATTCTAATAAAGAGAAAAAGAAGGGCTACAAACATGGAAATAGAAGAAAAATTTTATCAATGAAAGAAAATTCTAAAAATGTTATACAGAATATAAATAAACTGTAAAAATTTAAGATGTACTTGAATGAAAATGTATCCAAAGATTTTGAGAGTGGAGTTACAGTTATTGTTGGGATTAACTTTCCTGGATAGTCAAATGATAAATAATGAAGACATTTTCATCCCTAAATCTTCAATATTTTCTATTTGATATATGAAATTAGACAAAAGTAAATGAATAAATCATTCATTTTTTTGGAATGTTACATATCTTTTTTTGCTTAAGAATCTACAGGGTAAGATCAAAAAGTAATATAGAAAACCTTGCTATAAAAGACCTTGATAAAACAAATTTCAGCTTTAATAAACTCATGGATCCATCCAAACTGATTTTCAGATTATAACCAAATGGAAATTGATAAATGGAACAAGTACATGTACCATGATGAATTTTCAGCACAATTATGTTCTCTGGGATCAAGATTTGATTCTTCTGAAAGATTCATTTTTGCGTCTTCAATGGTTGTCAGCATAAAGTGTTATGTATTGTATTGATGATCTTCCAACCGGGTTTTGTGTCTTTTTTCAATATAGAATAAATATATACATAGTTTTTAATTAAGTCAAAATTTAATTTAATCAAAACAATGATATCACAATCAAAATTTGTTAATTCTAGATAAGCAGCCTAAAATAGGCTCTAATGAATACCAGCTATATTGTAGAAGTCTGAATTTTTTTGACCATGAAGAACTGTATGTTCAACATTTCAATTGACTATTCCATAGCTTTTAACTGACTTGTTTGTTCGAATATTCAATAGTTTTAGGATTGCTCAAAATAAGTAAATGAATACCACTTTTCTTTTACAACTGACATAGCTGGTGGGGAATATTGCTAATAAATAATAGTTAAAGAATTAAAAGAAAACAAATTTGAAAATAAAGATAAGGAACCTGGAAGTAAGTATAGTTTTGGAAAAAGGCTGATAATTCATCTAATCAAGCAATCCTTATTTTGATTAAAGTTCTTAGAATTCTGTGAGACTATTACTCCACAATATTCTTTTTCTATAGTTAAACGGGGCCTTAATTCTGCATTTCATCCCTGTTTTGATCAAATTAAGTCAGATTTTTTGTGATAGATTAGTGGCGTTAATTAACAACTTGTTTCAATAGCATAAATTATTTCTATATATATAATCATATATATATATATATATGTATGTATATATATATATATATATATATATATATATATATATATATATATATATATATATATATATTCATCCTAAATTAGTTTGTTATAAAAACAGTTTACAGCAATAACTTTTGTTGAAGTAGATTTAGTCATTCTAAAAGCATTAAAGAATTTTTATGTAAAAATTTGTAATCTATTAGTATTTGTATTTGAATTGTATTTGTTTCTGGCTATTCATGATCAGTGCTTACTTGTATTTCTTTAGTTAATATATCTTGAATTTTTGTGGCTATGTTCAAAATAATACACAACTTGAGCAGGAATAGCTTGCATCTTCTGCTGAATTTCTTGCTTATGGTAAACAATGTGCAAATGCAGCTTGAGAATGAATCGTATCATAGCTGGCAAATAATCTAAAGTAAGAACAAAAATGATATCAGAAGTCTTTAAGATGGAATAAAACTAGTAAACACCAAGAGTGAGAATGCTTCATCTACCCAGTAATTATAAGACGGAGAGAAATCAGTAATAAAATTATAATAAATGTATGAAAATAGATCGGAAAAAAGCCAATTTGAAAAGTAGCAATCTAAAGTTCTTTTAATGGGGAATACAATTTCTTATCAAAATCATGTCTTTTCTTATATCATCAATGTGGCAGAGATGAAGGCACAAGCTTTCAGGTGGTTAAATTGTTTTTAACAAGGATACTTTGTGATAATTTGAAACTTGAAATAAAAGTGTACAATTTTTGATATTTTGATGATATGCATGAGATGAAATAAAAAATACTAAACTAAGATGTAGCAGTTACAGACATTTTAAAAAACATTTTTTTCTTCTTTCCACAGAGTGGACTGGAACATGTGGATACCAGTGTGTATTCTATTATTTGTCATGAATACAAGCATGGCTGTAGACTTAACTTATTATGTAAAAGAAGGCCAAAGCCCAGGTACATTAGTGGGCGACATTTCTATGGACGCACACTTGATAGATGGTGTATCACATCAAAACAATGGATTAATCACATTTAACCTCCTGCAACAGGGTATGTCGGATACTGGCCAGCTGTTCCGAGTATCTAAGAATACAGGAAAACTTTATACAACTCAAAACCTGGATGCAGAATTAATGTGTAAACGGGAGAAAGAATGCTACAAAATGATAGATGTGGCAGTGAGAAAAGGAACATCGTTCATTAAGCTCTTAGAGATTAAAATCATACTAAAAGATGTCAATGACCATCAACCTGAATTCCCCAAAAAGCAGGTAAATATACAATTTGAAGAAAACGATAGCAAAGGAACCAAAATTTCAATCCCTAATGCTGTAGACAAAGATGTTGGAATCCTTAATTCCCAGATAACATATCAACTGAAAAAAAATCGTGATGAACCATTCACACTGTCTGTTTCAAAAAGAGTAGATGGTACGTCTGACTTGAGCATTATATTAGAGAACAAATTGGATAGAGAAGCCAAGGATTCCTATATAATTCAAGTGATTGCAAAAGATGGGGGTTCTCCTCATAAACAAAGTGTATTAGATGTTTATATTGCAGTAACAGATGTTAATGATAATGCACCAATCTTTACACAGAAAGTTTACAATATTTCAATAAATAATGAACCAAGCAGAATTGTACCCGTTTTAATCTTATCTGCACAAGACTTGGATTCGGACAAAAATGGAAAAGTTTCTTACCGCTTCATCTCAAAAACATCAGAAACAGTAAAATCCCATTTTGCTTTGGATGAAGAAACAGGAGAGGTTTTTTTACATAAAAGGTTTTCACTAGGGCAAGAGTTACTTCACAATTTATATGTAGAAGCCATAGATGGAGGCAGTCCCCCATTGAGTTCTCTGGCAAAAGTTCTGGTCAATGTAATCAGCCAACAGAATAATCCACCAACGATAAATATAAATTTTGTTTTTGCATCCACATCAAATACAACTACCATTGCAGAAGATATTGAAGTTGGCAGTTTCATTGCCTTTGTAAAGGTTACTGATCATGATGTTGGACAAAATGGAGAAGTTAGATGTGATTTGCAGCATGATAAATTCCAGCTGCAGAGTCTTGGCATGAAAAAGTATAAAGTCATTCTGAAGAGTCCTGTGGATAGAGAAACGGAAGACCTCCATGATATTATCATCACTTGTCACGATAAAGGATCCCCGCCGTTGCACAGCAAGAAAGAGTTCTCTATCAAAGTGATTGATGTTAATGATGTGAAGCCACAATTTTTTAGAGAGATTTATAGATTTAGCATTGATGAGAACCAGAAATCCCAAATTCCAGTTGGCTTCGTCAATGCCAGTGATCAAGATCTGGGAGCAGGAGGACAACTCACTTATTCTCTTCTCACTAAAGATAAACAGTTCTTACCTTTTCAAATCAGGGAGGATGGCTTAATTTCAACATTAAATTCCATAGATCATGAAATGCAAGACATTTATGAATTCCAGGTTCTTGTTAAAGATAATGGAAAACCACCACTAAATAGCACAGTGAATGTCATTGTTGAAGTGAGAGATGAAAATGATAATGCTCCGTATTTTACTTTTCCACGCGTTAATCCTTTTACATTAGACCTAGTATATTATCCGCACCATACAAAGAACATCACAATTCTAAGAGCTTCCGATAGTGACAGTCGGGAGAATGCCTTTCTCAAATATGAAATAACTTCAGGCAATGATAAACAATTATTTACAATCAACCGATATACTGGCTTGTTATCTTTCACTCGCACTGTCACTCAACAAGATGCTGGCTCGTATGACCTAGAGTTTGTGGTCAAAGATAGTGGTACCCCAGTCCAATCCGCATCAACCACTATCTTTTTAATCTTGACTGTTAGCAATAAAACTTTTGAAATGTTAAATGTTGTACATATAAAAACTGATGAAAAGATACATCTAAATTTAGTTGTCATTATTACTTTGATAGCTGTCACTGTGTCTGTGATAATTACAGCTTCAATGTCAATATGTATTCTGCGATATTGCCATCGAAGAAACATTCAACAAGGAGAGGAGATAAGTACTCCTCATAGATGTCCTAATGAACAAAGACATTTAATGTGCCCTTCCTACCATACAAGCTCATGGCCTGATGTTCCTTCGGCAGTGTCTGATCCAGATAAAGCAAGAAATACTCACTTCACAGAACCAAGAAGAATAATCTCACAAAGCGATAAGTTTAATAATATGCGGAGAAATTCACCATTAAAACCACAAACATCTACAGATATATCACATCAGGTAAGTACATCTACAGTTGTTGAAATACAATCTTATTTTTAGAATAGAATAATTACAAAATAGAAGATCTTAGTTTTCCTTGAATAATCATTTCAAACAAATTTATTAGTATATGTGCTAATGCAAATTCAATTTTTATTCAAAGCTTTAACATTCCTCAATACTATTATTCACTTTATAGTTATGGGTGTCAGTGAAAACGATTTTGAATAAAACAGGATAAAATAATAAATGCAGCAATATATTTCTTAAATCTACGCACTTTATAGCCTGTAAGTAAATTGTTGTAAAATGCTCAAATTCATTCAATGAGTTAAGCCAACAACGATATGAATGATTTCAAAAAAAATAATTTCCTTTAGAATTTTTTTTTCCTCAAGTTCAAAATATATCATACTACATAATACGTATTTCCTCATTTTTTTCCTTCACAGATGTGTATTGAGGAGATAGCAGAAATCACAAATATGGATAGACATGAAAAGTGCTCTGTTATGGTTTCAGGAAATAATAGCTGCAGATCTACAAAATCCTCACACTCTGATAGTGGACATGGCTGGCATGAGGGAGGCATGGGACGGGGTATGGAGGTGCAAGGTATGTAGCAAGGGATATCAAACTGGGTCAATCTGTGACATGTTCAGAATCAAGCATGTCACAAAAAGATATTGAAAGAAAATAAAAAAAAAAGTGCTTCTTCACATAATATATTGCATACATGGTTACTTGTTAAGTTCCTATGCAGAAATACATTTTAGTAAGCCACAGATGATCAATGACTATAATTACTCAAAACAAAGACTTTAACCTTCATTCATGTTTGCAGTGAATGTCACCGAGAGAAAAGCAACAAAATATATAGATATAAAATAAGAATAGCAATAACCTATTTTCCTTCATGTTTTTCAAAGATATCCTCCCAAACCTTCTCATAAAAACTGAAACATGGAGAAGAATATAACTTCTACATTAATTTTTGATTGAAAAAAAAAACAAAAAAACTTTGAGCCCAGTTTTTGCATAGACAATATATAACAAGAAAACAACATTAATCTTAGTTGGATTTATGAATCTCTGACAAAATCTTGAACCAAATGATTTTCCCCCCAAAAAAATATGGGGATGACTGAATTTTTTCTTCAGTGCATGGATAATGGACATTAGAAATCACCTGTGAGACGTCTTGCATTAATTGTGACAAGAAAAGACAAATGAAAAAAAAAGATACGATGCTTGCCTCAAAAATAAACTCTTCTTCTCTAGACTCTCTGTTTCTGGCAGCTTTGCTTTGATTCTGTTTCACTAATCCCTATTTCTAAAAGAATCAATGTGTCACCCTAATAATTGTTTACATGCATTTAACTTTTTCAGAACAGTTCTCATCCCAATACTGTCATTCTCCTTCACCTCAAACTGACCAATTCTACAGCAGAGATATGAAGTCCATAGAACAGATATTCAGCCACCCCAGTGATGCCATGATCACTGCTAGGTGTTTCTTCAAACCAAACATTGGCCAAAGCACACAGTTCATGGAAAAAAAATCTGCCACAATGGACAGTGGCACTCCTGGCTCTCACCCAATACTTAAGACTTTACCAGTGAGCAGCTGTCCTACTTCATACCCCAGACCTCTACCTCCTGTACCACATCTACCTAAGTAGATATATCCTGTAAATGTATCCAGGCTATCATAATGCCTTTATAAATATGTTTCAAATTATGCTGTATAAAATCACTGAAAATAATGGCATAAACAAAATGTCTTTTTAAAATTCAAATGATAATTAAAGCTTTGAATGCAAAATAACATTGGTTATTGTTTTGATTTAGATGATGCATGGCTTTAAAAATGCCCATAGTATACAGCTGACAAAGATTTATGTAAGAATATATAAATAGAAAGAAATGTTTTATAGTTCTCTTATGCCAAAAAAATCAATCCGTTTTCTCTTTTTTGAGAAATGGAACAAGGGAAAATTTTATCAAAAGCATTTAAAAAAAAAATTACTACTAAAGAATCATGAATGATGAAAAAAATGAAAAAGTTACTCAAAATTCAAAGGAGCAAAATGAGTGATCATGACTGATTATTATATGTATACTTATTATTCACTTGAAATGTAACCAGTGAAAGCAATAATGCTGATTACAAAGCAGACATACAAAAAAGTGATAGAAAAGATAAGCGGCAATGTTTTCTAAAGTGTGTATTGATTTGAAGAGAACATATCCATTGACCTAGATTTTCCACATTCTAGAAGTGGTACTCAGATTTTGTATTGATAAGTAAATATACAGGATATTGATTTCTAGAGAAGATTACCATCAATGTTGTTTTTTTATGTCTTTTAGAAGTTGTTTTTCACATTATACACTTAATAATATGCTTAGAGTAGCATTTCAGAGAACTTGATCACTGAGAAAAAAAATCCAATACCTGAATAATAATATTTCTCACTTTTGAATTATTTCAAAGTACAAGAAGAGTTAATAAGTTGGTTAAACAAAATAGATAAAGTACAAGTTAAATTTATTTAAAAAAATAAAATTAGAGCACCAACATAACTTTGCATAGTTTAGCATTTTTCTTGATTAAGAATGACAACATCATATCAGAAAAAGAGAGAGAGAAAAAATATTAAATCAAAGAAAATCTAAATTCGCTTATAGTAGCATGAAAAAAGGGCTGAGTTATCATTAATTTCATACAAGCTTTGATCATCACTCACTTCCATGTATGTGTATATGTGTGAATTTGCGTATGTGTGCTTTTGTATGTGAGAGCATGTGAATAAGTGTGTGTGCAATAAAAAAAAAGGTATCGATAAAGATCCTGCCTTTATTCAATCAGTTCCGGTGACTGAAGCAGCCATTACATACACAAGACACTTGATAGGATAACAAACTGCTATCTCTCTCACAAACACACACACACACACATACACACACTTACTTATTGCTGTTGTCACACAGCAGCAGTAGTAAAAACAGAAATCTATACAAGGATGTACTTCTTATCTCACCACAGATTCCACTGGATTTAACATCACAGGTGAGTAGCTGCTAATGTTTTTATGCCTCTTTTTATTGTCTTAGAGTTCAAGTAGTCTGATAAAAACACATAAGTCTAAATATGGTTTTAATCTTTTTGTTAGATCTATTGAACATATATGTTTTTTTTATCTCCTCAGTGTATGTCTAAAAAATAACAGA